>CM065431.1:32477500-32842500 GCA_033030585.1 Hippophae rhamnoides | reverse complement strand
AACCTATTTAATGCCAATGAATTAAGTTGATAGATTTGGTTACTTTTTACCGTAATACATTACCATATTGAATATTTGAGTATTAATTTCCTATAAAAGTTATAAAAGACATTAAGTATAAACGGTAATCACTTAATAAATGATTAAATTTTAAGAAAATTTATAATGTATTTGAACTTAGGTTTATTGTATAATATGGTTATGTAAATAATTTAAGAAATAATTATTATAAAATAGACCTAATTAAATTATATTATAAATTTTTAAAAAACTTAATTCTATATCGTGGGTTTCTCCAAATATGAATTACACATTTTAATTCTTAGGATTCAATACAAACATAAACTTTTTAAAATTAACGGTATTTTATACTATTTAAAATTATGTTATCAAATTTGAAAAGAATTTATCTTACAACCACTAACTATTCTTCTTGATTTTTTGAATACTCATAAGAATTGTATATATTTTCGTCATTGATTCCTTTATGATTTGAAAATTTTATATAATGATACTTTAGTTTTGATATATTGTTAGAAAGAAATTTTTAGAATAATTTTCCTTTCATTAAAAATTATTGTAAGATAACAATTCACTTGGGTTATAACTGAATGTTCATAACATGCCATATGGGTTGTTTCCTTACACCTATTTGTGATAAAACTATTTTTTTTTTCCTTAATCATATACTTGTTATCTTACAGTAAGATAACAAGTATATTTTTAAGTATAATAAATTTAAATTTAAATTATAAATTAAGTATATTTATGTTTTATATATTATAATATTAAATTTTTATAATTTAAATATTTATTTATTAATAAAAATATTATTTTTCATAAACATTAATTTTATTTATCTATAAAATTTTAAAAATATATAATATATTTAAAAATAAATTAAGAAAATGGGACTCATGAGTTAGGCAAGATGGGATGGGACTCATGAGTTAGGCAAGATGGGATGGGACTTTCCAACCCCACCCCATCCCAACGGTGGCATTTTCCATCCGTAATAAAATCAAAAGTTTTCATAAATTTCAATTTTTATCGAAAAAAAATTACATCCCTAAAAAAACAACTAGTAAAAAGCAAAGTGAAATTGAGATCACTCGAGTTAAACTCTACATTACTTGCTCAGATGCCTATAAATTCTTATATATATACACCAGTGTAAATGCACGTGCTTTCCGATCAGTAATTTCACATTTTTTTCAAATAACATTGAAAAAATATTCATTTAACTAATAATGTTATATAAAAAATTAATGTCACTTCTACAATAAAAAATATTAAAATCAGAGTTTAAAGTTGATTTTAATGAAAAACCAAATGAATTTTAAGTAAATAAATTCAATAAGTTTATAAATTAATTTAAAATTTAAAGTTGATGTTTATATAAATAAACTTAAAATTAAAAACATCACTTTTTATCGTCAATTTTATGAATCAACATGCTATGACACGTGTAGCATTGATTAACACTTAAGATTGACGTAAAATTTAACGTTGATCTTACATGTAAATCAATCCTATACATGAAATTGTATCAGTTCTACGCGTCAACTAACAAAACACCAAATGTAATTCCAGTTTTACACATCAACCAATGCAATGCCATGTATAAGCATTGGTCAACATGTAAGACTAATACTACGTTACTCATAGGTTTTACATGTCAACCAATACTATATGCGGCGTTGTGTCAATGGACACATTGAATGGGCATATCGCATAGCATCCATCCTACTTGTCACTAACATGAACACGCCATTTCCATCTTTCCGACCTCTATTTATGGCGCCAATGTCATTCGTCAGTTGGGTTTTCCTCTCAATATTTACTAACCTAAATCCACACATTTTTAATGCTTAAATCCTTCTCTATCCCTCACCATTTTCTTACCTATTTTCCTCCAATTCCTCATTTATTAAATAAATTTTTTCTTCCATTTTTCACTTGTTTGGCATTTGCAAGTATCTGTATGAACTATTCTGAACTCATTATTTATGCCTTTACATATTTCTTTTTTAACTTTTCAGAATTTAAAGTATTTTTTATAGTTTTTTATGTATATCATGTGTTGTTAATTATATGTGTATATTTTGTGTAACGTAGATTGTTCATTTTTGTCAAGTCCTTTAGAATATACGGTATTTTTTAAATCTATTTATTACTTTACTTTAAAGTTTATATATTTATTTTTAAATTTATTCTAAATTTAAATTTTATTTTCGTAAACTTGTTCTTAAATGTATTAAATATTATATATTTTCTTTAATTTGGTGCTATATTTATTTATTTATTTATATGTGAAAATAATATTATATATAATGTTATTATATAATGGTAAAGTTACATTGAATTTATTAATTGTTGAAATATTTGTGTATATTTATATGATATACTGATTGATATTTTAATATTATAAAATTTATATAATAAATTATAATGTGTATTGGTGATTAAAACTTATATTTTTATTGGGTACGTGTTTACATGTATTAAATATTATATTTTTCTTTAATTAGGTTACTATATTTATTTATTTATTTATTTATATGTAAAAATAACATTATTTATATTGAAGTGACAATGACTTTATTAATTGTTGTGTTGTTTGTATATATTTGTATGATATTTTGATTGTTATTTTAATAATTTATAAAGTTCATATAATTTGTATTGGTAATTAATACATGTCTGTTTATTACATACGTATTTAATTATTTAATAGAAAATGGACAAATCTTGAATGTCAAAGTTTAGAATTGAGTATTATTATATTTTTGGAGTAGAAACTTTCTTAAAATTCATTCATAGAATATGAAATAGTGAAATCAATATGATTTGATATCCATGTATCAAATGTAAGAATGAAAAAGTTCATAATGCTATAAGTGTTTATTTCACTATAATAAGTATCACCTTATTCGTAGTGGTATTTTTTTTAGTTATAAGTGTTGATATTATCATGAAGAAAAGATTGATCATAGTCATATTATCATGAAAAAAAGATTGATCAGAGTAAGGGAAAAAGATAAATAACTTTCATGCTATGAAAGATGAATTACATGTGATTGACACCAAAAATTTTAAACTTTTTTGAATGACACCAAAAAGTTGTATCCAAAATCCAAGAAATACACTAAAATGTAGATATTGGTTCATTTGTATAATGTTAAGCCAAAAAAATGGTTTTACAGATAAGAAATTCACAAAATTACTAAGTATACTAATAGATATGCTTCCTAAGGGTAATGATTTGCACTATTCAATGTATGAAGGGAAGAAATCTCTTAGTCGATCTGACATGGAATACCATAAGATCAATGCTTGTCCAAATGACTACATTCTTTATAAGAAAGAAAATGAAACATTGGATGATTGTTAGGTATGCAAAGAATCAAGATGAAAACATGTTGCAAATGACACAACCCTTAAAAATGTGTGCCTGCATACTTTCCTCCAATTCCTCACTTTCAAAAATTGTTCAAAATTAAAGAAACATCAAAGATGTTGACTTGCATTCAGAGAATTGATTTGATGATAGGACACTATATCATATTTTAGATTCTTTGAGTTAGAAAGTAGTAGATAATATATCCCCTGAATTTGCATACGATCCACGTAATCTTCGTCTTACCATTATTGTTGATAGAATTAATTCACATAGTTCCCTTAGTAGTAGATGCAGATGCTGGCTAGTACTTATGATAACATAAAACATTCCACCTTGATTGTGTATGAAAAGGAAATTCACGATACTAACATTATTAATATTAGGCCTGAAACAACCCTGAGTGTATAATGATGTGCATATATGCTCTCAAATAGATGACTTAAAGATGTTGTGTGAGATTTTAATTCTTAAGAAAAATTTCACAGAGCTCATTACACATGTAAAACAACGAGTAGATAAGATATTATAATCTACAATAAACACACTAGTAATGGTGTGCCTCACATTTTCCTATCTAGACTAGCAATATGTAGAAAATAGGAAAAGCATCACACAACATGTAAAACAGGCATACACACTAGAAAAGCTAAAAATGATTTTTAATCACTTCAAGACCTCAAATGTGAAACCATATTCGGTAAATGATGATTGTAATCTCATAGCATGCGATTAAACATAGCACAACATTCTATTTGAAAGAGTATAACTCCCAGTAGACAACTAGGGTAAGGAGATACTAAATCTTTAAAGGCTCACATCAAACTCACAAGCAGCGAAAAAAAAAAATAATCAATATAAATTAATCACATAGCATACATATTATTTTAAAATAATATAAGCAACAATCAGAAAGCCAAAGACATACTACAAGGAAAGTAGAGAAATCATGCAACAATATAAATCAAATAAATTTTCTAATCAAAGTCTAAATCTAGTATATTGGTATTTACAAAATAGAAACTCATATTATGCTAGAAAAAAACCTAATCATGCATAACACAAGATATAATAAGGTAAATCCATATAGAACTCTTACCTATATGATAACATCCTCGAGTTACTTATGGAAACCATTTAGCAATAAATAATTCACTAATAATAATAAATAAATACAATTGGATAAAAGTATAAACCAAAGTACTTCTATTAGTCGGGATCATTCTACCCTAACTGCCTACTATTGCCCTCACCTACTACCTATGTAACAGCATGATCTGACATATGGATCTGACTCTCCTCTTGAGACAACAATGCATATAGAAGTGTAACCAATAAAAAATGATTTGCTATTTGTATAGCAATGTGGGAGCCACCTCAGCCACAACCATTAGCGATCGCTATCTTGAGAACTCATAAATATAACTTAGCCTAATCCTAAGACCATAGTATTGCTTACAAAATACTAGTAAAATAGTCTTAATTACTCTTAACTTAAGAATTATATTTTACTCTCATAAGTAAACACTACCTTAAGTACTCACCACTCAAGAGCACGATTTTGCATGCATAGTCATGAATTATTAATACCAAACAAACACTCAAGATAATAGTGATCCTAAATTAGAAAGCGAGATGTCAATTTGTAATTCTAGGACTAATTACCATCATCTTGTTATATATGATACATTTTCATTTAAGATGAATGAGAAATCTAAATATAAGTCAAAGAATATGCTAATGAAAATTAAGGTATTTGATTTCCAGCCCAAAGTTATAAAGAAAAAATATTCAATAATTTTTGGACTAGGAAAGATTATCTCTTTGCTATCACCTGACCATCAATTATTGCTCACCTAGATACTTTGGTTTTAGTGCTTAATTAACCCTGGGTTACCACCTTTAGTTTGTTTATAAGTTTTTATTTTTATTGATCTTTCTTTAGTTTCAAAAAAAGATAAAAGAAAGAAAAAGGAAAAAAGAGGGAAGTAGACATGGTTTAATGTTAACATGATCATTACGTACTCAATTTATATTTTTTTACCATGCATTGTCCAAATATATATTGTGACTTGTGAATTTATATATTTCTCAAATCTTATGATCATTTTTAACATGAACTTACTCACACACTCACTGGACACATATGTTTGTTATACTTGAAGTTTATAATTAATCTTATGAGATTCTATAAAATGAGCTAACCTTGACTCTAAAGTTTTTTTAAATATCTATCTTTCACTTTCTAAAATAATACTATAGAGAGACACTTAGTTTTGAGAGGGATACTTAATCTGATTTGTGAAAGCTACCGTAGTAAGCAAAAAGGGCTAACTCACAACTAGTCTGAAAGTTATCATACTAGGTATATTGGCTTGTAAATATTTCCTTTAAAAAAATTAATAATGATATTATTGAAAGAAAAATAAAAATACAAAAAGAAAGAGTCACAATTGGTTATACAAAAGGAAAATAAATAATCAATCCCTTACATAAAAAAATAATGAAACACAAGTGGAGTTTATTCATTTTAAAAAAATATTATTTTTAACTCTCTATTTTGATTACTTTGAGCCTTTTAGAATGTGTACTCTTTTTTTAGTCATTAAATACATTTCTTGTTTGCTCACCCTTATTTCATTGCTTAATGATTGTATTGTTTATTCGTATAACAAAAAGAGGGAGAAAAATTGGAACATTAATTGAAAATCTACATAAAAGGAAGAGCTAACTTAGGGGGAGAACTACTTTGAAAATCTTTTTTTGAAAATATTACACATAGGAGGAGTAATGTTTTTAATTTCTATTATATGATTAATTACTCTTATGAATATTCTTTGCTTTTTATAATATCATATACCCTAAACTAATGAACAATGAGTCTTTCACGACAAGTGGTTTGGATATTTACGTTTTTAATTTTCAGGGTAAACATGAGCTTTCGAGATTTAAGCAAAAATGGTTTCACCAGATCATAGGATAGTATCACTATGTAAAAATTTAATTTTCTTATGAGAGGTTTTATCACATGGATATGCCAAAGGGAGATATTATTAGGTTTATGTTAGTACTGTCAATATTTGTGAAACAAAATATATAATTATAGCTTTAGTTTCTAGGTATATCTTAGAAGAATTTTTTCAAACCGAATAAACTGTGGAGCCTCAACAGTCACATATAAAATATATTTCTATTCTTGTGCACATTAGATTGCATATTAGGCACAATAGGGACAATGTGAAATTAGGCCACTTGATCGATTGAGTAATGACTTGATCAATTAAGCAATATAACTTGATTAAATTGATTTTAACACATGATTAGATCAATCGAGGCTATATTCAATTGATTGACCAATGTAATCGATTGATCAAGCACTTGTTTAGATCAATCTGAAAACAATTATCTAATTTTAAAACGTATTGTATTATAATTTGGATTGACTTTTTACTATATTGTACTTATTTTTCAAAAGTATTTTAACTGATTTTATGAACATTATAGTAATTATCTTTTAACCTAATGTGCTTCAAAATATTCTATAAATATAAATCTAAGCACACATTTGAAACCAATCACACAAGAGCTATTGTGCTTATTATCTTCATCTGTCATTTTCTCTTGTTTTATTGAAAGTTTTTCATTGGATTTTTTCATTAAGTTAATTTATCAAATATTTGTGGTTGTATTTGATGAATTAAGAAGTCTACAATAATAATTGTGCTATTTTGCTTTTAACTAATATTCTAGAGTTTCTAATTATTTTTTATTTATCTAATATATTATTTAAATTAACTAGTTAAAGTTTTTCATTATTAAAATCTACATTAGGACACACACTTGCACTTGTATTTATATGCTAACTTTTTAGGTGACAACAATGTGGGTTTGATTAACTCGTGGAGTTGAGTTTATCCAATTATTGATCCAAATCCAAAGGCCTATCTTATAGAGACTATGATGAAAGTCGGTTACTTGGAGACATTACCTAAGTGGGTATTTTGAGTCCTACCTTTATAATTGGATACTTATTTTTCATAGTAGATAGTTAGGTGGATCGGTGAACCGATGGTTTTTTTCTTAGGTCATTGGTATGACTAAGTTGTTTACACCTTAAAATCTTGTATGTTGATTTTTAATTTTTGGATTACTTTACATACACGTGATGAATTTACCATACTTTTGTCAGTTAATGCATTAGATCCATAACTAAATGAACTTTTAATAAAAAGTCACTAATAACAACAAGAAAATACAACTCAATATAAGTATAAATATAAATGCATCTACCAGTTCGGACAACTCTACCGTAACTGCCTATTACTACACTTTCCTATTTCCTCCTTAATAACATGATCTGATAAAAATTTATGACTATCCTTTAGAGCCACATTGCACACAGTAGTGCAGTCAGTAGCAAATGATCAACAATGTGTATAATAATGTGGGAGCCACCTCAACAACAACTACCATTAATCACTATCTTCAGAACACACAAATATAGCTTAACTCAATTCGAAGAACACAATATTGCTCACAACCCACTAGTAAGATAATAGTATACTCACAACTTAAGAACATTATTTTACTCTTACAAGCAAACAATACCTCGAGTACTCACCACTCAAGAGCACAATTTTTCACACACAATCAAAAATCTCTAATACCAAAAAAAACACTCAAGCTAATAGTAATCCAAAATCAAAAAAGTGAGATGTAAATTTTATAAAGGTTTGCTATAATTTTTCTCGTTAAAGAACAAAAAGAGAGGGGTATCTATAGAAAAAAATTCAACTTTAGGGGTACCTTGTCCAACCTTAGTTGACCCCTTTTTGAGGCCTTGTTGAAAGGGTCATCAAGGTACCAAAAATGTGATTTTTATATTACAAATTCTTGAATAAATTGTCACAAATACCCACAAATACAATGAAACAAAAACCACAACACTCAACCTTGTATACACACTCCGATAGCCACTCTATGGTGTGTGTAAAAATGCTCATGTACAAGGTGTACCTAACTATATGCATGAGTGAATTACTGATTGTTACTAACCAACCTTACACAAAGGAAGAAAAATATTATAAGTAAAATAAACATACTCTATGTTTTTTACACGAAAAAGCTAATAAAGACTCAAAGGACTTATAAGACTTACATTGTGGAATGATGATCTTAATGTTTAAGATAAATTACAAATATCTCCCTCTAGGTTTTTGATATAGCAAAAATACCCAATAGGTTTTAAAAATAACAACTATACCCCTTATTATTATTATCTCAACTTTTTAAGGGTGTTACTTGCAATAAAATTAATAAAATTTATGAAATTTAAGGAAAGATATTGTAATAAAACAATAGTAGAAATGGATGTAGTTTCCTATTTTTCAAACATGAATGGTGCTTTTATAGTTTTAGAAAGCCTTAATGTATTATACAATAATTTTCCCTAGTGTTTATGATACACATAAGGAAGAATAGTTTAACTTGAGGGAGGTCCTTTAATGGACAATTAAGGGAGGTCCTTTAATGGACAATATCATGATTTTGCATCAAGACCTTTGTAAGGGGTTAAGATATTAAGGATTTGGAATGACAAAAGAATACTCATAAAAATGTGTTGAAAAATAAGAAAAAGAAGACCAAGGTTGATAAATATTGAAAATGAAGGTCAAAATTTCTTTGATGGAGAGAAACAAAAGAGGTCAACTAGTGAAAGGGGACAAAATGAAAATGTTACTCAAATAATAGAATGAGATTGTTTGAAGAAGAAATTTATATTTTGAAAATTACCTTATTGAAAGACCTACACATTTATCATATCATAGATGTCATGCACATTGAGAAAAATGTATGTAAGAGCTTGATTAGTATATTCCTTAATATACCTAAAAGAATAAAGGATGGTATTTAAGAAAGATTAGATTTAAAGAAATTTGGCATGCAACTAGAATTGGCACTAAGGGTGGAAAATGATAAGAATTGAACATACTTGCCACCAATATCATATATATTGTTAACAAAAGAGAATGATGTATTTTATAAATGTTTGGAGAGGGGTGAAAGGTTCCTAATGATTACTTATCCAACATAAGAAACTTTGTTTTTATAACTGATAAGAGATTTTATGGATTGAAATCACATGATTGGCATATCTTAATGTAATAGTTATTGTTAGTTGATGTTAGATCAATTCTTCCAAAACATGTTCACTTATCAATACTTCATCTTTGCTCATTCTTCAATATAATATGCAAGAAATCTATATCAATTGACGAGTTAAACTCTTTATATAAAAACTTATGGAGAATTTTTGTCTACTTGAGAAATATTTCTTTTCTTTTTTAAATTTAATGATTCATTTGTGTGTTCATTTAGTATATGAATTTCAATTGTGTGGTCCTACTTACATAAGGTAGTTGTATTATTTTGAGAGATACATGCAATTCCTTAAATGATATGTAAACAATAGAAATCTTCTTAAAGAATGCATGGTGGAACATTACATCGTTGAATTGTGAATCCTACACGCAAGTTGTTCGACATGATCCAAGTAGGGACCCTATGCTTGGTGGAAGTAAATTTTTTTTATTAATCCCACTTAATGGGAAAAGGCATATCGAATCATTTTGGCAATAACAATGAGGGACAAACGTACATAGAGTAAGTAATGACAATGTTAGACTCCGCCCTTTTCATATAAAATAAAATTATTTTTTATTTAAATATTAATTATACGTAATTGATATGTCTTTCATAATATCACTGAATGCACTTGAACTTACTGAAGACCGATCCTAGTTACAAAAAAAAAGAGTATAAAAATGATTGTATGATGAGAATAAATGAGAGCTTATTAATTGGTTTTATAATCATATAAGTGCCACACACAATAATTAACTAGTGCACTTACTTAATGTTTTACAACCATATTTTAAACAAATTTCATGCTTTTATACGTATAGATTTGAGTTGAACTCAATAAACCCAATTATAAAATAACATAAACTCTAAAATAGCTTGTACATTATCCAAAATTTGATGTAATAAGAATTTCTACTTATGGTATTTTTTATTTCGATTAATTACTTGTATTATCAAAATATTTTTCTATATGCTATTTCGGATAAAAATTCATAAATTTGATTGAAAAATTTAAATCATATGCATGACAGGTGAAATTAGATTGTATTCACGACACACTCCTATAATTTCATCATTAACATATATTTCAAAGAAAATGACCAATATTTGACCTAAATATTTGATTGAAAGATTTTAATAATAGAAGTAGTTAACTAAAACCAAAATATTAAAACTAATAAATTAAATTTTTTTTTACATAATTTTCGTAGTTAAATAAACATTTGCCATAGCTAAATATGAATAATAACAATAAATTTGTACATGGATACAATAATAAGTGTATTAATAAATTAATTTTTTTTACATAATTTTAGTAGTTAAATGAACATTTTCCAAACTAAATATGAATAATAACAATAAATTTGTACATGGATACAATGATAAGTGTATTAATAAAATTAATAAATTAATTATTTACATAATTTTAATTGTTAAATGAACATCTATCACAACTAAATATGAATAATAACAATAAATTTGTACATGGATACAATGATAAGTTTATTAATAAAATGAACACAATAAATTTTTAAACAATATAGCATTAAAAAATTTCTATATTAGCATAAAACATCTATTTAAGATTCCTATATTATAATAAATTAAAATTAATTTGAATCTTTCTTAGTCAATACATTAGTTTTTATTTACAATAAATTTTTACAATCAATGGAAAAATAATTATAATCATCTCATAAAATTGCAGCAATTTTAATAGAAATTAATGTAAATTTACAGCTACTATACATCCTTTTCAAGAAATACACTAGAGATACTTGCTTCTCATATCAAATCATCTAATATATATGCACCACAAACCAAGAACTCAATATGGACCACCTAAAGTAAGTATAGTACTTTAATCACATGCATCACAGATGAAAAAATTCAATTTTTTCATGCCACCATATAGAAC
The DNA here is from genome assembly GCA_033030585.1 of Hippophae rhamnoides. NCBI lineage: Eukaryota > Viridiplantae > Streptophyta > Magnoliopsida > Rosales > Elaeagnaceae > Hippophae > Hippophae rhamnoides. The sequence goes on along the minus strand of CM065431.1, from coordinate 32,831,038 downwards.
AAACATGAGAGTCATAAGCCTAATATACATAAACATAAGAAGTTCCTTGGCTTACAAGCGCACAAAACACTACAGAATATTAATTGGGATTTGGCACACTATAAAATATTAAAATTAGTTGAAACATACCTATGAGTGAGAATTTTATATGATTGTATGTAATACTTGTAATTAAATTGTAAAAAACTGTAAAACTAAGTTAATATAGGTCACATAATAGTGACATTGAAGTTAAAATGCATTCATTCTATACAAGACAAAAAGAGAGAGAAAAACAAAAAAAAAGATAGAGAGAGAGAGCATAATTCAATTTTAAAAAAGAAAAAAAACTTCAAGGGAAATATAAATAGGAGAATAGGATTGGCACCGCAAGAATTTACATAAAATTATTTAGTGTTGAGCTTGATTTGTCGAAAAATATGAAAGTATGATTCTATATGATCATATGCTATCTATGTCTAAAATTATGAACTTAGAAATTTATATAAACAAACAATATCTCTTTTAAAAAATTATATACCAGAGTTTGAAGTAGAAAACTAACATTTTTTTAATAGAATTCAGCAATGGTAACAATTCATAAATATTTAAATCTTACTCCTTGTTTCATCAAGAAAGTGAAAATATACAAGATTTTAAGAAAAAGTAAATATAAATATAAAGGGAGTACAACTGTATTGGTATTACACTTATTTTAAAAATAATATTTTGAATATATATATATATATATTATAACAATTTAGTTTTATCGTTATGAAAAATGATTGTGTAAACATAAATAATCATTTTTTATATTTTTATTTAATTTTTTTTATTATTTCAATTACAGTTTATTAAAGTTAAAATATTCTTTATCTAATGCAACTAAAAAAATAAAATAAAATTTACATCGTCTTATGGGAACTTGACTATATTTATCTCAAAAATAAAATAGGTATTTACTTTTCTATCCTCTGTTAAAGAAAAGAAGGGATAGAGTTACTGATGGAATGGAAGCTAGCTTTTACATGCATGCTTCAATTTGTATCCAATATATAAAATATTGATATAAAATTAAATTTATATTTAATTATAACAAATAATAAGAGATAAATCGAATAACTTAAAGTAAGGTTGCACATTTAAATAGTTGAAGAAGGAGAATAAATGAGTACATGCAATTACTATTTCGAGGAAGGACTAGTTTTACTAAATGATACAAACGGACGAAATGTTATTTCTCATTTATCATCCCATAAAAATGAGTATAGCCCTTAAAATAAAAGAAATAAATTTAATTATCTATTAAATATAATTATGATAGAGGAAAAAAAATTATATATACAATAATTTTAACTAATATCAATTTGGAAACATATAATTAAAAATTTGATAATTGTGTTTAAATGCAGTACATAATTTATTACTACTATTTCATATAAATGATACAGCTTTAATCATTATTTTTTTAAATCATAAAGAGAATTAATAATAGTATTATCAAAATTTATTATATTATTATAACTTCAATGTTGAAATTTAAATTTTTTTTCTCGTTTATTACGTATAAATCTGAATATTTGATATATATATATATATATATATATATGATATACCACGCGAATGTACGTGAATTAGGTAGAAGAAAAAATAATAATAATAATAAGACAAAGTGATTTTAGCCATGTTATTTCAAGCACAATTTCATTATCTTTAATTATTATTTTTTTATAATAACTTGAGTGATTTAAAATATCTACAATTTTCGGTGCAATTAATATGTCACTCAATTCATAGAAATTTATGATTAAATAAATTAAGACGAAAACTCATAATTAAATTTAAATTAAACATATTTTATTATTAAAATTTTTTTTAATAATTTATTATTAAAAAAATTCTTACTAAAATTAAATTTTAAAATTTTGCAAAAATTCAATACTATATTTATCATAAATTAATCCCCCATGCCATTTCACAAAGTGTGCATTCCAAGTTGTTCTTGATTCATTTTATTTACACGCAAAAGATTCCTAGCTATGCCTATAACATGCATGTGTCTGCATCTGCATTCTACTTCACTAAATTTATGTCACATCGTTTCTAATTTTTGGGCGATGTCATTTCTTTTGTTCATAGTTTTAAAATATATCTATAATAATCGGTGCAATTAATAATATGTCCCTAACTTAAAAGAAAGTTAAGATTACGGGGCGTAACGTTATGTAAAATCCACGTTACGCAAAGTGAAAATAGTAGTAATAATACACTAGTAATTTTTTTCAATCATATCATTTAAATTTCACTTTATTAATAGCATGTTTTAAAATATATCTACAATAATCGGTGCAATTAATAATATTTGTAAAAATTTAAGACTTTGTGGCTTTTTTGAAATGTTGGCCCCCAATTGTACGGAGAGTTATACAAATAATATTGATAAATTATAATAATTTTTAAATATATAAATATTAATAATTTTTAAAATTAAAAAAATTATATTATTTAAAAAAATATTTATTTAAATTATTTATATTATAAACTATCAACATATATAATATAACTTTTGTAATATATTTTAAAAATTAAACTTATAAGTTTTTGTACGTGGCATTAATTACTAATTATTTATATATTTTGAAACTTGTTATATAATAAGAAAAATATCATATAAAAAGATAAATTTTAACTTTAGATAAGTTTTGAAGTATTAACGTTTTAAAAAAGAAAAGTGTAACCCAAGTAATTTAGATTAAGTTTTAATTTTTATTTGATCATATATTTAATAAAATATATTTTTTAGTCCAATAGCTTTAGACATTAATAAAATAAAGATATATAAATAAAATCGTTTAATAATTTTTCTATTAAAATATATTTTTTCAATCAATAAAAACGTATTAAAATTTAAACATTTAATAATGATAAAATAAAAGTTAGTATATAATTTTGAAACTAGTAACTTTTTGTCCAACACTTCACTATTTTTAATTTGAATATTTTGATATTTTATACACAATTCTACCGATTAAAAGAGTATTGAAAATGGATTCAATTATGTTTTCTGACGGTGGGTATATTGATCTTTTGATATCAAGTTTTGTGAATGTCCTTTTTGCATTCAATTATCTTATGATAATCAAGTATTTTAAAAATTTAGTAAACTAAAACAAAAAATATATAAAAATAAAAATAAAACTAATAATTATTTGTGACACGATTGAGAACATGATAAATTATTTCAAGAATAATAATTATCGTACCCACAATAATTTGTTATAATATTAACTATTACTTACTAGTTCGTCGGTATGTTAACAAAAAATAGTAAATGAAAGTTTTGATTTTTTGAAGAAAATAATATGAAATAATAAAGTAAGTTGCAGAAAAAATATAGAAAGATATGTAACTATAAGACTATATTCACTACTATCCTATAATTTTTTAACCATGTTATGAACGTAAATTAGTTTCTTATAAATTAGTTTCTTAAATTTTAAATCATTTTCATAATTTAAAAACATTCTTCAGTTTTAACTTTTGCTTTAAAAGTCTAAGTTCACTTAAGACTTTTCATATTTTCTTACTATGTAATTGATTCAAAATATCATTATAAATCAACTTAAATCCTGAATAATATAGAAGTACCTTTATTAGATTTAATTCATTCATTACAATAATTAGAATAATTTTTTAACCTTTAACTCAAGTATTCAACCTTACTTATGACACCAACCACAAGATAACACTTTAAATAATAATATTAACAATTGCATACCAAGATCTTAGAATAGATATAAGCATATTTATACAACAAACTAATTGATCATCTTAATTCATAACATACATAGTCATAGCATTTAAATATAAAGTTGAACACATCAACAATCAAGAATTGAAACTAAAATTATTCATCATGAAATTAATTAAATCATAGTTTACATCTTTGTATGATTTTAGATAACTTTTTAGTTTTCTTAAAAATTAAACAAATGTAAAAAAAATAAAGCCCAAACATTATATAATAATGGTTAGGTTTTGAAAACCCCAATTTAATAACAAAATACTTAAAATACTTAAATATAGATTAGATTAAAATAAATCAAGATAAATATAAAATTAATAACCAATGAAGAATTTATAAGAATATTTATATAGTTAACTATGTTAGCTTAGAATTATTAAAGTTGGTTAAAATATAGATTCAAATTATTGATTTTTCCTTTTAAATACGAAATAGTCTTTTAACAAGATCATTTTATTTGTTAATCAAACCAAATAAAGCCTTTTGGTAGGGATCATGAATTGATTAATTAAATTATAGATTATTCTTAAGAAAATAAGAAACCATTTAAATCAATGGTCTCGGTGGAGTCACCAATTTAAACTCTTATTCAAGTTATCCAAATAAGACTTATATGATGTTTCTTTAAAGATCGTTCCAATAGAAATTATTTATTAGAAATTAATTTTTTAAATTAAAAAAATAAAAATTAATTTTTTTTTGTATTTTTATATTTTAAGAAAGAAAATTTAAAATAATTAAAAATAAATAGTAATAATTAATTAACTCATATTTGGTAACTAAGAAGATATATGAGAAAATATCTAAGAATACTTAATCCTCCAATTTTCTAAACATATGAATCTCTAAAATCCCCCAATATAATTATCAATTAATTACATGATCAATTGAATCTAACCTAACATGTATTCATTTCTCAAATAAACTACACACCATATAGTAATTAATTTAATCACACTTTCATGCCAATTAAATTACATACTACTCATTAAGTTCATCAATTAGGGATCACATACATAAGAATCATACATCTCTATTTAGAAACTATGCATGTCATTTAATCAAGACAAACAATTAAATAATTCTCTCAAATCTATTTAATTGTCTCTATAGATCAATTGTTGGCTAAACAATTAATAACATAAAAATCAAATTAAATAATATAATTAAATTAAAATCATAATTGGGGTAAAATATTAGATCATCACATGATAAAAATTGGGTTCATAAGATCCTTAGATTAATAAATTAACTACACATAATTGTGTTCATAAAGCTAATATTTTTCATTAAGAAAGACATAAAAATCGATCAAGAAAAGAGTGGAAGAAGAAATACAATCAATCTCTTGAATCTGAACCAAAATTGTATCTGGTTTTGAATTTTTTTTGTAGTTCCTCTCTTTTTAGCTCCAAAAACTAATCAAAATTATGCTAATGGTGGCTCATTAGGGTTTATAGGGTGATTAGGGGCTTAAATATAGCTCAGGTGCAATCTGGACCGTCATTTCAACTTTAGATCAAGGGTTGAGATCAAAATAAGCAAAATGAACAATGCTAGCCAATCATAGCATGACATGTGGCACATGGAATTCATTGGGAGAATCAGAGCACGACGCGTGGCAGGGGAGACTAGAATGAGTCAATGCATGGTAAGTCAGTGCCATACAGTATAACGTAATTCACAGTAACAGATGGTGTGGCAAACAGGTGGAATGCAGGGAGAAATCGCATGATGAAACGTGGCAATGTTGTTTGATCGCTTTGAAGTCGAATTGAACGTTGTACTGACACGTGGCATACAATTCGTCCTTCTCACATGCGGTGATCTACGATTCATTTTCCTTACTTGCGTGGCATCTACGTGGGTTTTTGCTTGCGTGGTAGGACACATGGTAGCTTCTGATTGGACTTGTGTTAAAAATTCATTAAAAATCCATAAAAATTCCAAAAACATTCAAAAATTATATTTTCACCTCTTTTCACTAAAAAAGTTTATATTTTAATATTTTTGGCCCCAAAAATACTATTTATTGAATAAAAAATTAAATATTAAGTAAAAAAGTGTGCTAATGATACTACTTTTATAAAGTCATCATTAATTCTTATATTTTAAATCTATTTTGAAAAATAAATCCCCAATAAATTAATCATAAATATATCTTGTAATGATTCTTGAATAAAGAAATAATCTATATTTATTTTATTACAAAAATGTTCACCTAAATAAATTTACACAAATATGGCAATAAAACTAAATTTTTATAGTTAAATTTAGCGAGACTTACTCAGATTAAATTCTATCGTCGGTGATTTTAAAATTAGCATTCTAATATTATAAAAAAAATACAAAAAGGATTATTCTAAATATAAAATTGTTACAAATATGATCTAAATACCAATTAATGATGGATGATGTATCATACTCCAAAATTGTGACCTTGATCTTCAAAGTGTTCTTGAATATTTGAATATCTTTTATTTTTTTCTTGATTTGAAAAAACTCCTAAGAGTATGCCTCTGATTTGTTATGAATATGTCTATATTGTGTTTGAAAATTAAAACTATACTAAGAAAAAATATGATGACTAAAATTATTATATGTTCACGCATTGTGGTATAACTTTTTCCTTGTCATGGCATGGAGTTCAATCACCTCACAAAATTTCAACCTAAGTGGGCCTTACCATAGCACAACATATTTCACACTAGGGCACACAAATTTCAACACACCCCATTATTCTTCCCAAGGGGTGTGTGTCGTAGCACACTTAATTCTTCATCGTGGCACGCTTTGATTGTCTTGATTTTTTCCCTATACACCTTACAAAATGGTTGGTTCTTAGTGTAAGACTTACATGTCTTAGTATTTTAAGCTCTTAAGATGAAAAATAAGTGCTCCAAGTGTTTTTTTCGTGTGTTGACAAGTTTTTCTATTTTGAAGCTAAAAACACCTAAAATACAATAAAACGTACTTGTGATTTTGAATAGATAAATTTGCATAAATAATAAAATAAACATGCTATAATGAAACCTATTCCTTTCAATTAAGCACAATAAAATCATGAAATATGAGGGCTTTTCAAGCATTTGTCACAACCCCAACTCGCTTCTTGCTAGTCTCTAGCAAGTAAAGTGATTTAAAAACATAAAATAAAAATAAATAAACTAAATTTTACTAACCTAAATCACTTTTGTAGATTGATATGGTTGCATTTTGCATATGAAACAAGCCTTTAAACCCCTAGGTGGATCTAATGGACGAGTTAAAGTTTCATGAGGGCCTAACATGCAAAAATTAAAACTAAAAATATTAATAACAAAATAAAAACTAAAGATAAATTAAAAAAATATAAACTAAAATAAAAAAATATTCTCACTCTTTAGTTTCTTTTTCAGTTTATAATAACAATTTTAAGCACAATTTCATTCAACATCCCAAAGAAACAAAGTTCATTGTACAAATCAATTACACATCACAAATTTATGCCTATTATAGGGACATATCCACATTGACTCACCCAATCCTAATTTACGTTGACTCTAATCCTTACAAAATATACTCTCAATATCACACTGATTTTTTTGGTTCGATCACTCAATAAAGTACATGCGAACAGAAGTTATGTAAAGAATAAAGCAAAAAGGTTTGTATATGTTTATAACATGAAAGGCTTGAATGTGCATAACATTGATATCATAAAAATAATCAAATGTGAGGATCTATGAATATATCACATTATTAATCTTATGATTCCATCAAAATCATTAAGCAAACATTTCAATTATATGCCTCGAGATGAATGAACATACTTTTTACTTCAAGGGATTATTTCTATTATTTGGTAATAACCATCCCACTACTTTGATGAATTTAGGGTCATAGTATTTAGTTATACTATTTTTCTCTTTTTTAATCTTTTTTTAACTCTTTTTTAATACAGAATGAACTCATATATGTGTGTGTGTGTGTGTATGTGTTTTGGTAAGTGGCTATTTTGACTTTTTTTGTTCTAAGGGAACCTCATATATATCTATCATTTATTTTACTAGAAGTCAAGCATTAATAAAGATTGATACACACTTTTGATTTTTGTTCAAATCATTAAATCTAAGCAAAGAAAATAATTGCATGATGCTTCATTAGATGTTTAAAATCCTAACATTCAATACAAAACCTATAGAGATCATCTAACAATTTGAAATAATAAGAAAAGTGTTTAAAGAAGTAGAAGAAATATCAATATTTAGAATAAACAAATTTGGCTCAATAATCTCACAAGATAGTCTCAATTATTTGATTCCTAAACTGTAATTTTAGGTTTATCTCAATCTTAAAATCTAAGCATGAAACACAAACTATGAATAGAACTAATTCTTACAATAATCTATGAGTATGTTTAAGAAATCAACCAAACAATGCAAATACTCCATCATTCACTTTAAATTAACTAAAAGCATAATAAGTATGAATCAATTTTTTGTTTTTCTTTTTAAAATATATATATGACCAAAATGTCAATAAATAACTAAATAATGGAAAACATATGTTTAATAAAATTTAAAATGCATTATTTTATAACTAAATTTTTCTTCCACCCCAACCTAGAATCTATATTATTCTCAATTTTCAAATGTAAATAAAAAATAAAGAATACAAGGACCCACTTTTAATTGTGCAATGTGATTAAGTATGGTGATATGGTTGCTCTTATTGCATCCATCATCTTTTCAAGTCACTGTGTACTTTTTATGAATCACACATTACCAAACGGTTATGAAATTAATAGTTCCAAATAACATAAACTTTGTTTACAAAAAAGAAGATAAAATACATGAAGTTGAAAACATAAGAAAACATAATATAAAAAAACTAAATTAAAAGGAAAGAAAAGAATCCTACCTAAAACGGAGGGTTGCCTCCCACCAAGCGCTAGTTTAACGGCTTAGCTAGATGCTATTGGAGGTAATGATTTATAGACTTTGATTCACTCAATGGGCCTATTTTTATTAAGTTAGTGTTCAACTATGCTTTAAAATATATAGTTCCTCCTAAGACTGTTATTGATATACTTCTATTTTTAACATCAATAATTGTCTTGGTTGAGGCCATGAATGGCCTACCAAGAAGTACATTGTGCTCCTTGTCCATTTGTTGGATTTCTTGCACCTCTACTATTACAAAATCTACAAGTATGACAAAATTGTCTACCAATATCATTATATCCTTTACCATTCCCTTTGTATACATTAAAGAATTATCAACTAATTGTATGGATATATGGGTGTAGGTTTCAACTCCCCCACTCCTAATTGCAAGCATAAGGAATAAGGCATTAAATTAACCCTTGCATCTAGGTCTAACATAACATTTAGCTCCTTTTTATCACTAATGGTGACTTTGATATTAAAGCTTTCATGATATTTGGAGGTAACTTCAAAAATTTTTATTTCTTGCATCATTAGGTAAATTTTTAGAAAATTCAAGGAATTGAATGTCTAGAAACTCATCATTATGAAGGGCTATAATAGCCTTCACATGTTAATTTTGATTGAGCAACTTTTCTATAGCTTGCCTTTGCAAATGCTCAACTAGTTTCCCCACTTGCACTTCCACTCTTTTCATTCATGCCTTCAAAGAATCCAAATTTTCATTATTTTTTTCTTGGTTTTTTTTTGTTAACTTGAATGAAAGCATTCAAGTTGTCCTCTAAATTTTGTTTTTTAGGACGATTATGTGGCACTTGTTAGAGGTGGTATCACTAGCCATGCTGTAAGTGTTTGCATGAGGGTTGTACCTTGGTCAAGGTTGATAACCCTCTATGGTATTCACTTGTTCAGGTCCTACAATAGCTTCTCTTTAATAAGAACATGTATCAAAATAATGCCCCAAATTACTACACACTATACATGCTTCTTTGTTTAGAGTATTCTGAGTAGTGAGAAGTGCAACTTACTTGGTTAATTATGCAAGTTGCATAGACACTTTAGTATTAGAGTCTATTTCATAAATTCTAGCTCTTCTCACTCTTGTACACTTTTGATGGGAATTAGCATCCAACATTTCAAAGAGATCATAAGGCTCTATACAGTCTTCTCTCTTATAGCACCACTTGCAATGCTATCAATGATGAGTTGGTACTATTGTTTCAATTCATTATAAATGAATTGGTTCTAAAATTGTAGTCGGTAGCTATGGTATGGGTATTGAGTGAGAAATAGTTTGAACATATACCAAGCCTCATGAAGTGGTTTTCCTTCAATTTGAGAGAAACTAGAAATTTTGGCACTAGAATTGGAAGTCATTTAATGGGATTAAATATTTTCCATAATTTTGTTGTAGACACCATCCTAAGTTACAGGGAACTTGGTTAGAGAGTCATTAGCCAAGCCTTGGCCCTATATCTGAGAGTGTATAGGAAACACTTCATTTTCAATTCCTATTAATTCCATTTAATGGAAAAGTTTGAACAGTAGAGTTGAAATCTCTTATTAAAGAGAAAGAGTCTTTATTAGGGTGTTGAAAGAAAGAGGGTAGCATTGAATAATGAATTTGTCTCAATTTTTAATTCCTTGTCACCTCACCCAACTCTATAGAAGCAATAGTAGTGCCAATGATTGGTCTTACATAGTCCATTACAACTTCCTTAGGTACATCTTTTTCAATAACTATTGGTTCTAAAATATAGTCTAATTATGGCTCTATTGTTGGATCAAGAAAAAGCTGTTGTGTTTTAGTGCCACACCTTTTTAAATGCTCTTTAGATCTATTTATATTGTCTATGAAACATACAAGTGGATTCCCAAGGGATCTCCCATTTCAAATATACTAACGAAAACAACAAATAAAATCAAGCACCTGGAAAATAAATAATAAAAAATAAAATAAATAGATAAAAGAAATAAAAATAAATAGACAACTAAAAAATAATAAATAAAAGAAAAGAAGTAAAAGTATACAAGAAATAAAAAATCATTAAAATAAAATAAAAATCAAAATAGACCAAAAATATTCACAAAAATCACAAAAGAAAAATTATGAATATTAACAATGACCTTTTAAGAATTTTGATAATAAAAATCTAAAATGCTACTTCTCTTCAACAATAGTGCCAAAAACTTGATACACAAAGTTCATATTTATAAAAAGCTTGCATGTGTACGAATCACTTATACTAAGTGATAAATATACTTCTATGGTCGATCTCAAGAGGAATTATTTGGTTGAAGATATTCTTCAATTTTCTCAAAACTTAAATAAATACGAAAATAAAACCTTAATATTCTATCACAATGGTTGGGTTTTGAAAATCCTAATCTAAGAACAAAATAGTTAAAATACTTAAATATACATTTGATTCATAAACATCAAGGTAGATATAAAATTAATAATCAATGAAGAATTTATGAGAATATTTAACTAGTTAAGCATGTTGTCTAGAACTATTTGGATTAATTAAAATATAAATTCAGATTATAAATTTTCCTTTTAAATACGAAAAAGCCTTTTGGTAAGCATAATTTTCTTTACTAATCAAACCACTTAAAATCTCCTTGCCAGAATCATTAACAGATTGATTTAATTATGCATTATTTCTAAAGAAATAGTAAACCATTTAAGTCAATGTTTTTGACAGAGTCGTCTAGTTAAACTCTTATTCAAGTTGATCAAATTAGATCTATATGATACTTTTGAAACATAATTCTCATAATTTAAATTTATTTATTATGAAAAATAAGTTTCCAATAAATTAATCACAAATTGAAAGAGTCCACAACTAGGATAACCACTAAGGAAAAGAGATATAGACTCATAAAAGACTTGAACCTAACTTGCATGAAACAGAATAGTAGAGCACTTAAATAGTTCACACAGTAGAAGCATAAAAATATAATATCAAAAGTAGATGCCTTTAATGTTAGATATAATATGTCAAATATAAAGCAAGTAAATAATAAATGTTTTCTAATCAAAGTTTAAGCTTGTATTATGTTGACACATACACGCCATACACTTGGATTGTACTAACACAATATCATATTATGCATAACAATCGATATAATGAGCTAAACCCATATAGAGACCATATCTAAATGATAACATCCTCGGGTTGCTTAAGGCAACAACTTAGTACAAAATAATTCATTAAACAGTAAACACGTTAAAACACTATTTGATAGTATAACTATTATTTCCTTTATCAAGTAGGTACTATGTCCAAGATATCTATTGCTACTCTTCACTTACATCTTTCATAATCATTTAGTTCAACACTTGAACCTAGCTATCCTCCACAACTAACACCACCCAATTTAGTGTGATTGGTAACCAATAATTAGTAATTCGAAGTGTATCAACTCACAATTTCATGGGACAAAAAGTCCATTACAAGTGTCAAATTGTGTATGGGAGAAACACAATCGAACCACATACTCACATAGATAACAATTTGATAACTATCCACAAAATGACTCAATCTCAAATGTAAGCTTTCCAAAATATTTTGAAAGTAGATATAAATCTTTGTGTGAAGTTTGGCAAGATTTTAGCTCTTAAAAATTGGTAAGACAAGAGAAATGAGTTGAACCAATCCTTATATGTATAATTTGCTTACTCTACGTCCAAGATTTCAGCACTGTGTATGATATGTATAATTTGCTTACTCTATATGCCATCATGATATGCTTATGTGAATCATGCAAATCAAAATATAGACTCAAGTTGAACCAATCTTTATATGTCCACAAATTCTCTCTCTCTCTCTCTCTCTCTCTCCACTAATGTAAGTTCTAGCCAAGAAGAAATGAAAAGGTCTTTCAAATTTTGTAATGAGAAGCTTAGATAAGGGTAGGGGAGAGCAGACATTTAAGCTTGATCACACTTTTGTTGATCCACTAAAAAAGATATGTCCAAATCCATGACACTTACATCCTCAAAAAAAGGGTTCCTTTCTCTTTACTTCTCAAACTTCAAACAATGAGGTTGAAATAGTAGTATAAAATCATATGTTTTTGTAACACTACCTCAACATGCTCATCATTTCACTTTTTCTTTTATTCTTTATCCTCTTTCATTTGTTTTTAGACAAACAAATCACAATACTTCTTTTCCTTTTTCTTTTATCCATTTTCCCATTTTTTATATATTCAACATTTCTCTGTCACTTTTATTTCCTCCCCTTTTGAATGAAACCAAGTAGGTTAAGCAAAAAAACTCAAAACAGACAAGTTCAACAAATAATGTAGAAGGTAAGCGGGAAAAAATATTTGGGCTAAGCCAGTATTTATGAGCAAGAAAGGAAGGGATACCATAATGACATAGAGAAGACATACTAAGGATATGAGAACCTTAGTGGAAAGAAAGGATCAAACGATTCAAGGATGACCTAAATCCTCTTTCTATCCAAGAAGCACTTAGGATTTTGCCTTAAAAGATACTAAAGGTGAATTCTAAAGCATGTTAGAGAAATATAAATCATCAAAGTAAGAGATTCACACAAACTTCTCAACAATAACCATACAAATTCATAAAGATATAGGAAGTATAAAGAATATACGTAATTTTGAGAAAAGAATAAACAAAATTTTGCCATACATGCTTTCAGGTCAAATGTTTGTGAAATAAAAATCAACATGATCCCTCTAGAACTCATTTTACATGAAGCAAGATAGTAAAGAGTAATGACATCAATCTCATGTAACATAATAACAATAATTTTGAAGTGAGAAGATAAGAAAGGCCTCAAAGTAGATGAAGGCTTAAGAAGAAGTGGAAAGTGTCTCAAAATATACAAATAGCAAAACTCACATCATTGTAAGTCTTGAGAAAAAGAGAACTGACTAAATAGTGAACAAAATAAGCAACATCCCTAAGAGAAAGAAGATACCAGAGATGTTACTAAAACATCTAAGCAAATGAAAGAGTCACAAGTTTCAACACAAAAACACAAGACATACTTGGACAGGGATAACATCTCAATAGACAAAAGTGATAACAAATCACACAAGTTTAGATAAAGCATTACAGGTATGCAAAAGTCCTAAAGTTAGGTAAATAAAGCATATGACATAATGATTTATAGGGAAAACCACAGTAAACACAAAATAATGAGACATACAAAGGTACAAGTATGAAACCATACCTTAAAAAATCCAAAGATACACATAAAACATAAGAGAAGAAAGATAAAAATAAGAATGGACACCAATAAGAGACACACATAGGAAAACCACACAACATACTAGATACAAGAAAGAGAAACCTAGTAAAAATAGGTGAGATGTAATCTATATGACATAGCATATAAGTGATAAGACAATAAAAAGCATAACCCTAGTACTTTGACTATACATGATGATCATGCAATGTGTGAAAATACAAAAGGCCATACTAGAATAAGCAAGCAGTATGCAAGATATACACATATAAGGAAGAAGTCAAAGAAACTTGCATGTGAGAGAACCAGAAAAGGATTAGTTACCCATTTAAAGCAACAAATATGAAATTTAACATACATTGCATACCAATGAAATAGTAAAAGAGAGAGATAAGAAAAGTGTTAAACAAATAGGCATAAACAAAAAGACATATATTCACATACAAAAAGATGACAAAAAATAAACAAAAGAAATTAAGCTACTAAACCTCAAGAGATGACCCAAAAATAGTGATCAAACTCATCCTTTTATTTAAATAATTTGTAAGAAATAATAGAACTCAGAGATAGTTTCTGACTCATATGAGCATGAGGCGTATATAGGATTTGTGATTTGTTTTGTTTATAATTTTTAAGAAATTCAGTCAAGTCATCCATATAAGCAGGGTGAGGCAAAAGTTTTTAGGCAAATTTATTTCTTTCTTCTTTGTGCCTCAGGTGCATAATGTAACCTATAAGAACAAACTTAGATGAGCCACAATAGTTGGATTCAGAAAAAGGAGATGAGGGAGAGCGAGGTGGAGGACTTCGAGATGTACTCTCTATATATCTAGGATACTACTTTGTAATATGGATAGTAGTGACAAAACAATAACATATACAAATAGTGCAGCTGGGAAATTGGGGTCCTTGACTCTAGGAAGTAGTATGTGGAAGAGAAGATGAGGAAGCATTAACATTAACTTTCACACAAGGATGAGAATTAATTTACCATAGTGTGGTCTCAAATTCCCAAGTTCACGACAATGGTGAAAAGTGAGAGCGATAATAGGTAAAGACAGTGGACCATTAATGGAGGAACAAGAAGTGTTAGCCTTAGGAGAATGGTTTACCTTGCTAGAGGAACCTAGTTGGAGTGTGAAAATTGACTTACCTTTAGGGGTGGTAGAAATTGACTTCAACTTAGAATCTTGATCAATACACTTAAAAAATTTAAAAGCAATAGAACTAGAGGCATAAACCCCTTCATTATACCCGATATTGTATTTATCACCAAACGACTTTGTGTTACTGATAATTGTATCTAATTTCTAGGAATCATAAATCATTTTATTGACAATAGAGAGAGATTGAGGAAGTTATTTTTCACTAAAGTAGAGTTTATTTTTTAAAGTCATAATCAACTATTCCTTTTCCTTAAGGAAAGAGTCCAATAACCCGTTGAATTATTGAGAATCCCAACTCTCTAATTCATATGTTTCACTTTAGCTTATTTTTTTAGTGAGAGCATAAGTTAGATACTTATTGGTACTTTCAAGAATAATTATCTACTTCTTAAACTATTCGATTTCATCCTTCTGATCATTTGAGGGATTATGATTGACAGACAAAGGAGTAGCTTCATATAGGTGGAGCACTTTAAATGTTCTTGAAGTATCATCTTCTTAAGATTTGTGCCAAACTTTTCTTGTAATTCTGAATGTCTTTTTTGACTGGCCTCACACTTGTTAGTTAGATCAAGTTGTTAATCATCAGTTGAGGAATTGTTTTCCTCAAGAGTTTTCTTTAGAGTAGTTATCTCTTGCTTCGTTTCATTGAAGCTTTCCAAAGCCTTTTTCTTAGCTTTTTATGATTTGATGTGCTCCAAAAAAAGTGCCTTATTGGAGTCAAGAAATTCATCTTTCTCATCATCATCATCATCATCATTATCATGATCTTTAGATTTAACCTTTGGAACATTTAAGGTAGTAACTAGAGGATCAACGGTAATAACCAAAACAACTAAAGCCAAAAACTTAGTGTCATCCTCATCATCCCTATTGGTACTGTCTGAAACCATAACCTCAGCTTTCATCTCATGCCTATTTTTGTGCTTTTAATTCTTAAAACAATTTTCTATAAGGTGACCAAGATTCCCATATTCGAGGTATTTGATCTTGATTAAGTGCCTTTTGCTAGGTTTTTTAGATTCATCACTTAAGTCATCAATAACTTTTATAGTACCATCAATAACTATTGCAAAAACATCTTCGCTTGGACAACTTTTCTTGGTTTCCTTGAGGGCCAAGCTTTTTCCCTTCTTGAAAGAAAATTGCTCTTCTTTTGGCAATAAGTGATACAGTATAAAGAGCTATAGGTCATCATCTAGCTCATTCATTGAAAGCTTACAAGGTATGTACATAGACACAAGTACAATAATTGTATCATGAAATTGGTAGGGTAGACTAATAATGATTTTCTCAATTTTATTTTCCACACTAATGGGTCTACCCAAGTTGTATGAGTGATTGATAATGTTAGAGAACCATGCATAAAATTTATTATGTGTATACAATTTTGTATTATGTATGTTATTATTTTTATTATGCAGGTTTTTTATAAATTTAGTAATAAATTAAATAATTATGTGATATATTTATAATAAATTTATATATTGATATGTTTGACCTTTTTTATATCATTCTGTTGAGAATGATTGTGATTTAAGATTTGTTTTCAATTTATTTATTTTTGTTAATATGAAATGGGAAATACATGATTCAACAATACGATGCTCATTAAAAATTTAGGTTTTAAGTTGTGTCCAAAAATAAAAAAATATTAATCATCACAAAATTGTTATATAAATTTTGTTTTATATATCTTAAATTTGAAATCAACTCAAATGATGTGGCATATTATTATTAGTAATTACAATTAATCTCATATAATTATATTTGTGTGTATATATTTGTCATGTTTGGTTTTTATGTATTTATTTTTATAAATATTCTAATAATTAGGGAATTCATATGTAATAATATACAAAATATATTGGCCGGATACATATTTAATATGCTTAATATCAATAATAGAAAATGGACAAATCTTGGATGTCAAAGTGTAGAATTGAGGAGGACTACATTTTTGGAGTTGAAACTTTCTTGAAATTTGCTTGTAGAAATAGTAATAATGAAATTAGTACGATTCAATGCCCATGTGTTAAATGTAAAAATGAGCAATTTCATGATGTTGATGAGGTTAAGTATCATCTTATCAGTAGTGGTATTCTTTTGAGTTATAAATGTTGGTATTATCATGGAGAAAATATTGATGATACTCATGGGGAAGAGATAAATAAGAATATGAGTGGATTATATACATCTTATAATAATGTACAGACATAAAATATTTTTCATGGTGTTGAAGATGAACTACATGAGGATGATCACGAAACCTTTAAAAAACATCTAGAAGATGCCTCAAAACCGTGGTATTGAGAATGCAAGAAATACACTAAAATGTCAAGATTGGTGCATTTGTACAATGTGAAGGCAAAAAACGGTTTTTCTGACAAGGGATTCACAAAATTACTAAATGTACTAATAGATATATTTCCTGGGGGAAATGAATTGCCATCTTCAATATATGAAATGAAGAAATCTCTTAGTCGATTTGGCATGGAATATCAAAATATTCATGCTTGTTCAAATGATTACATTCTTTATAGAAAAGAATATAAGATGTTAGATGATTTTCCAATGTGTAAAGAATCGAGATGGAAGCATGCTACAAATGAGACAACACCTAAGAAAGGCATGCTTGCAAAGGTTCTTTGGTACCTTCCAAAGATTCCTCGCTTTCAAAGGTTTTTCAAAAGTAACGAGACATCAATGATGTTGACTTGGCATTCAGATAATCGATCTGATGATGGGGTGCTACATCATCTTTGTGATTCTCTAAATTGGAGTATAGTAGATAATTTAACCCTTCAATTTCCATCCGATCTATGAAATCTTCCTTTTTCCATTACTGCTAATGGAATTAATCCACATAGTTCCCTTAGTAGTAGATATAACTATTGGATAGTAATTATGGTAAGATATAACCTTCTTCCCTGGTTGTGTATGAAAAGAAAATTCATGATGTTAACATTATTGTTCTCAAGACCAAAACAACCAAGAGTTGATATTGATGTATATTTATAACCTCTGATAGATGATTTAAAGATGTTATGGACCGATGGTGTAAATGTTTATGATGCACATTAAGAACACTTTAACTTGAGGGGGGTCTTTTTATGGACAATTAATGATTTTATTGCCTATGGGAACTTATCAGTACATGCAACAAAAGGTTATATGAGATGCTCTATTTGTAGTGATGGAACTTCTACAACTTATCTTGTTCATGGATGAAATATGTCTTATAGAAGACATAAAGATTTTTGTCATCTGGACACAAGTTTAGATACCAAAAGAAACCGTTCAATCGTGAAGAAGATTATGATCCTACACCAAAATCTTTGCGAGGTGTTGAGATATTAAGGCAATTGAATGGTATGACATTTAAATGATATGAAAAAAGAATACTCACTAATAGAGGGAAACGAAATAGGTCAACTAATAAGAGGGGTGAAAAGGAAAATGTTACTAAATTAGTAGATCATAGTTGCTAGAATAAAAATCATTATTTTAGGAATTAGCTTATTGGAAATACCTACACATTCATCACATCTTAGATGTCGTACACATTAAGAAAAATGTATATGAGAGCTTGATTGGTACATTACTTAATATACCTAGAAAAACTAAGTATGGAATTAAAGAAAGATTGGATTTAAAGAAACTAGGCATACGACTTGAATTGGCACCAAGGGTGGAAAATGATAACAATCGAATGTACTTGCCACCAGCATCATATATAATGTCAACAAAAGAGATGGATGTGTTTATTAAATATTTAGCAAGTGTGAAAGTTCCTCATGGTTACTCATCCAACTTAAGAAATTTTGTGTCTAACACCGATAAAAAACTTTATGGATTGAAATCACATGACTGTCATATCTTAATGCAACAGTTATTACCAGTTTCTATTAGATCAATTCTTCCAAAACATCTTTGATTATCAATAATTCATCTTTGTTCATTCTTCAATACAATATGCAAGAAATTTATATCAATTGGCAAGTTAAACTCTTTACCGAAAGATGTTATTGAGAATTTGTGTCTAATTGAAAAATATTTTCCTCCTTCTTTCGATATAAAGATTCACTTGTGTGTTCATTTAGTTCAAGAGGTTCAATTTTGTGGTCCTACTTACATAAGGTGGATGTATCTTTTTGAGAGATACATGCAAGTTCTCAAAGTCGCCATTGAGTTTTGTTCTAAATACTTTAGTGGTTAAACTGAAATTAGGAATCCTACGCACACATTGTTCTTAGAATTTCACATGATCCAAGTAGGTAACCCAATTCTTGGTGGAAGTAAGAAATTGTTTATTGATCACAATCAATGGGAAAAAGCACATCGAACCATTTTGGTAAATAATGATGTGGCACAACCATACATAGAGTAAGTGATGACAGGTTAAACCTTTTCATTTAAAATTAAATTATTTTCTATTTAAATATTAATGATATCTAATTTATATATCTTTAATAACATTACATAATGCATATAAACTTATGGAAGATTGATCCTCTTTATAAAAAAGAAGGGAGGAGAAAAATGGTTGTATGATGAACCTAAGAGCTTATAAATTGGTTTTGCAACCATGTAAGTGTCATAAACAAGAATTCATTAGTACTTCTATGCAATGTTTTAAAACTTTTTTTAAATACATTTCATGTTTTTATATGCATATAATCGAGTTGAACTCAACAAACGCAATCATAAAATAACATAAAGTTTAGAATGGCTTGAACATGGTCCAAAATTTGATGTCAAATCATATTCTAGTTTCACAAGTAATGGATCGAGGTTTATGACTCAAGAAAGGGACAAAGTCTGAGTAAATCAGAATAGTGGTGTGAAGATGGTTGCACAAACTATGCAATTTACCAGTTCAAAAGATGGTAATCTTGTACTTTATAATATAACATATTATGGTATAATTCAAGAAATTTGGGAACTCGATTATGAGGTCTTCCATGAAATAATATTCTTGTGTGATTGGGTCGAAGATGTTATCAATGTTGGATATAAAATAAATGATTTTGGATTTACCCTTGTAAATTTATCCAAGATAAATCACACTAATGATCTTTTCAAGTTAGCACTTCATGCAAAACAAGTATTTTACATGAGCAATCAAATTGACACAAGATGGTATGTTGTGTTAATGCCTCCACAGAAAGAGTTCTACCATTGTACTGCTTTAGAATATTATGACATGCTTGATACATTATCCAATATTAGTCATTTCTTAAACAAATTTCATAATGTATGTGATGATATAGTTGATGACGATGATTCTTCATCATAGACTCAAAGTGATTGTGAAGAAATATATATATGTTTAAACAACCTCATTAAACATAATGTATGTTCTATATTATTCTAATAACTCTTGCATGTTTATATGTTTGGACTTAAAATTGTCAATTAATTTCTATTTCATTATTGTTTGCAAATATTTCATGGATCCTAAGGTACCAAAGCTTGTAGATCCAAATGATCCATTGGCACATTTGCAAAGAAGGGGTTGGGAAAATATGCCTGATGCTCCCCTTAACCCAAATGATAGGGTACCCATTCTATTTAATGCTATTGGTAATCCATTAGGGGAAATAGACAACAATTGAAATATTCTATTAGTAGACTAGTGAAGTCAAGTATACCAATCAATTTAAATGATTGGACTAAGGTTGACAATGTTGAAAATTTCAAACTAATTACATATATTATATCTTTTTTGTATTATACCTCATCTAAAATGTGTGTTTTTACAGAATCGTTTTAAAGTCCCTGAATCTTGGATGAGCAAGTGTTACAAGATTGAAACTAAGGCATGGATGGAATGAAAAACTTCCAAATTGGCTAGAAATGATATGTTTCCATATTTGGAACCACTTGATGAAGTAGATCTATACAAAATCCTTGAAGAACACCCCTGGATTGAACCCCAAGTATTGAAAGGCTTCGTGGATTATAGACATATAGATTAATTTCATACTATTAAGGAAGAACATCAAAATATACAAATGCAGAATATTCTTCCTAACCGTACTAGGAGGTCTTCAAATGCTGAAGTTAGACTGGTTACCCAATTTGAATTGTATATAGAAACAAAGACGTGCAAAATGAAGAAGTCAAGACTAATGATTAAACGAGGAGAAGAAAACTAAATAAATTGGTTAGTAATTTAACTTGATACAAAGTCCTTATAATATTTTGTAATTGATGTAATAATGTATGATATGTTTGTTTGGTTTATTATTTATAGAGAGCTATTCAAGAACAAATAGCCATGGGTGAAATAATTGAACAGTGAGGGAAAAATGCTATATATCATGCATTTGGATGTGAGCATCTCGGTCATGTTAAGGGAGGAAGCCAATATGATGGTTATATGGAGTTTTTCAACATTCCAAAACAAAAGTCTTAGATGGTCAGTAAGGAGAAGTACTTTAAAATTGAAGAAGAATTCAGCACCTTTAAGGCCTAATGTTAAGTGAGATTGCCACTTAAAAGGAATATTAATCACAACACATGTCTGGCACGATAGCATACTACAATTAGGGCATGCCCTATTGGCTAGGCATGCAATCATCCATGCTACTCATGTCACCATCCATATCAGGCATGCCACCCATGCAATCTCATGTCGCCCAACCTATATCCTCTATGGGATATAGTCATCCTATCGGTCCTCCATTTATGCCAAGAATGTAGATGAAATCAGGTAGTGGTTCAATATCTCTTATGCAATCTATGCATTCTTACCATTCATCACATCATGATGAATTTTTTGATGAGAATATCCTTCCAATAGCTACCTCATATGGGAGTCCTCGTCTATTTGATGAATCATTTGTGGTAAGATTTAAAGTTTATATAGATAGTCTATTATTTTTATTTTTTATTATATATTTTATTTATTATATATAATGCTTAAATTTTTACAGAGTATGAGATGTTTGTTGAAACATCCATCATCAACAAACTATGTTGCTATTGGAACGGTACAACAATTGAGTGATGATCGAATGATTCATAATCAATATTTGCCAAATTATTGGAAAATAGTAATTGATCAATCATTGCTCCATGATTATCCACTACCTATGCCTTTTGATGCTATCACAGTCTAAGAAACGGTTGGACAATATGTTGCTTGGCTGTTGAGTCAAGTTGTGATAAATTTTGACATGGTAGTATTTGTTTTACTTAAGATAAAACCTTTTTTACTACTTCTATTATATTAGTATTCTTTTATTGTTACTAACATATATAATACCTTTTATTTAGTCTATTATACCATAATTAGTAAGTGCAGTACATTTAAGAGATACAAAGCACTTATCTTGTGGTAAATCTATGTCTAGTGGGCAATCATTGGGCACTAAGTCATTCAAGAAGAAGCAATGAAAAAAGTATAGTTATGATTATGCTATAAACTTCAGTAAAAATCTTGGCTCTTTGATGAATATTGTTGCAAGCAAGACTAGGATAAATGATGGATGTACTATGCCACTTTCTAGAGAAATTTCTGGTGTAGACATTGGCCAAATATATATATCGATCGAGTGCATATTGTAGGTGTTTGAATATCAAATGATCGATTTAAGTATAATTCAAGTGTGGACAAGGTGAGTCCTCAATTAGTAAATCACTTTCATTTATGTAGAACATATATAATTATATTTATATTATCTAATTATTTATATATATTTCTTTTATATAGGGTATGTTATTATCGACTTCAAGCAAATCACTCATCACATTAAGCAATGTTCTATGATTCTTCCTTTGTCAATCAATATCTAGATAAGGATGTTAGCATTAGAGCTAAACAATTATGTGACAGGGAATTAACACTTAACAGAAATTAGAAGTTGATAATCCCTTGGCCACTAAAGGTTGAACAAGGCCAAGATCATTAGATGTTGATAATCCTTGATCTATATGGCAACTATGTTTGGTACTGTGACTCAGCTTCCATAGAATTGAGTAAAGATACAAAAACAATTGTTGAAATGTTAGAGTTATAGCTAGCTATATTTCTTATATTATTCTTTGTAATATTTAATAAAAAACTAACCATTTTAAACTTTGATAGGGCATAGAATCTGTGGAACAAGAGTAAGGGCATTGCCCTTAAAAATTCTTATAAGCTTATATGGGACAAAGTTATGGCATGTACAAGTGAATTTTAATAATTTAATTAATTTTACTATTGAATAATAAAGATGTTCAAATATGGAAAATCATGTACACTTGTTTTTTATTGGTTTCACAACAAAATGGAGTCATATGTGGTTAATTTGTCATGAAGTTTATGAGCGAAATCATCACAAATATCAATATTCCAATTAAATATGTGGTAATCTCTTTTACCAATATACCTTTTTAACATATATAATTTTTTTTGTGAATTCATGATATTAAATTCTTATTTTGAATTTAAATACATGCAGTTGTTTGGTTGGAATAAGTCGGGCTATGATATGCAAATTTTTGATGATTTACGAGAGGAATGGGCAGAACACATGGTTCAAATTATATCATGACAAGAATAATCAGGAGAAGATTCTAATAATCTTGAATAGCATATGAAAACATCATGGAAATTTTTATAATGCTTTAATTTCTTTATCCCTATGTCTGAAGTTTGGATAGCTTGTTTGATGGATGTTTATGTGCTCATGTATTTAGGGAAATGAATTGTTATATGGACCTATTTTTTGTAAAAACTTCATGTCATCTCTCTTTCCTAGTTCCCTGGTATGACAATATCATGGTAGTCACTAGCCATCCAAGTATAGGAAAAGCACCAAGAATCATCATATCTTCAAGAGTAATTGTTGTTTCACCCTAAGAAATCCAAAAGTATTAGTTTATGGGCACCAAAACTCAACCAAATCAAGTAATAAATCAGAGTTACATTTGACTTCATATTTACAACTTATTATAGCATTAAAAATACTAGCTTGATTCTAGATAACTTCATATTTATAGATAAAAGATTAATACAGTGCTAATATGGTTTTGAAGGGATAAGGTTATTATTATATCACTCTGATGTCGATGTGGTTATCTCTTTTACTAGTATTTTAACATATATAAGTTATTTTTTATGAATTCATGATATTACATTCTTATTTTGATTTTAATTACATATAGTTCTTTAGTTGAAACAAGTCAGGTATGGTATGCAAAGTTTTGATGATTTACAAGAAGAAAGGATAGAACACATGGTTCAAATTATAAGATCACAAGAAGAATTAGGAGAAGAATATGATGATCTTGAATAACATAGGATAACACCATGTTAATTTTTATATTACTTTAATTTCTCTATTCCTATGTCTCTAAATTTTGGGCTACTTGTTTGATGGAAGTTTATGTGCTCATGTATTTAGCAAATTGTTTTTTGTCCAAACTCCATCTCATCTCTCTTACTTAGTTTCTTGGTCACTATGTTGGTGATTCTAAGCAAACCAAGCTTCCTCTCCTTGAAATAAAGTAGGAATATCACAAAATTCATGAGAAAAGAGACATCATTTTATTTTGTAATTTAAGTTAAATATATATATATATATATTGTATATAAATTATTTTTTTCTAATAAATTTAATTCTCAAGTAAGTAATGAATATTTAATTTTTCAATTATTTGTATTATTTAAACTTTGTAAAAAAATATAGAATTTAAAGTTAGTTCATGCATTGAACCGACTTTAAATTTTAAGTCTCTTAATTTAAATTAAGTGACTTTAATGCATGATTTTGGCATGGTGAAGGAAAAAAGAAAGATACAAAAAGTCTTGCATGCACAAAAAGAAAGAGCCACAATTGGTTATACATAAAGAAAATAATTAACTAATCCCTAACACAAAAAATAATAGAAGAGGGGAATGCAAAAAAAATATAGATTAAAGTTATCTCTTAATAAGTAAAATTTATTATTTGCAAATATGAATTCAACTATAATTTTTTATTATAGGTGACACTCCTTTTAAATCCTTCATAACTAATCACAAATGAACTAATTGATATATTATTGCAGTTTCGATTTTTATCTCACTTTTGATAGTTGTTCATGTCTCACTATATCTGTTAGTATATTTGTGTGTCTTATCTACATATATTTATGTTGTCAATGGATAATCCCACTTTAAATAAAATTAATTTCATCCTTTGTGTATACTATTGTAGTCATGTTAAACGAAATCTACTACCCTCAATTTTAAAAACAATTACATAAATATATATATATATATATATTTATTTTTTTCTATTTTATTCTTATTTACTTAGAAAAGTTGTAGAACTTAGGGGGAATTTATTCATTTTTGGGAACATATTGTTTTTAGATCTCATTTTTAAGCTTTTAAGAATGTGTACTCCTCTTTTTTTAAATCATTACATATACTGCTTGCGTTCACAATTTGTTTTCATTGCTTTAGGATTATATTGTTTATTCATATGACTAAAAGGGGGAGAAAAATTGGAAAATTAATTGAAAATCTACAAAAAAAGGGAGAGTTAATTTAGGGAGAGATTTTTATTTTTGAATTACTTTGAACTTTTTGGATATTTCACATAGGGGGAGTTCTTTTTAATTTCTTTTATTTGTTTAACCTCTTTTGATCATTCTTTGCTCTTCTATTATTACATATATTGAACTATTATAACAAATGAGTCATTCAGGACAAGTTGTTTGGTTGTTAGTGTTTTTTGTTTTTCGGTGTAAACATAAACTTTCCAGATCCAAGCAAAGATGCTTCCACCGAATCATAGGATAGTACAACTATGTAAAAATTTAATTTTCCTATGAGCATTCTTTAGTGAGATAAAGGTTTTATCACACGAATATGGAAAAAGGGGAAGATTGTAAGGTTTATATCTATGTTGGCGATATTTGTGAACAAAACATATAATCGTAACATTAGTTTTTAGATGTGTATTAGAAGAATGTTTTTAAGCTAAAGAAACTATCAAGCCTCAACAGTCACATCTCAGGTATATCTCTATTCCTATACATGTAGATTGAATATTAGACACTTAGGAATAATATGAAAATAGGCTAATTTATCGATTAAGTAGTGACTAGATCAATCGAGCTATATTATCTGTTGAATTAATTAATTATTTGAATAGATCAATTGAGGAATTAATACTCAATCAATTAAGCACTAGATCGATCTAAGTTTTTGAGAGTTAATTAATTGATACACTAGATTATTCAAGAGGACATTCAATTGATCAAACTATTTACTTGATCGATTGAGCACTTGATTAGATTGATCAAACGACCAAGGCTTTTATTTTAAAACCCATTTCTAATACAAATTAGATTGATTTTTTTACTATATTTTCCTTACTCGTTAAAATTCATTTAACTGATTTTATGGACAAGATGATAATTTTACTTTGATCTAAAGTGCTTCAAAATATTCTATAAATATAAATTTAAGCACACAATTGAAACTAACCACACAAGAGCTTAACTATGCTTATTCTCTTCATCTTTTATTCTCTCTTGTTTTGATAAAAGTTTCAAGTAAGATTTTTCATTAATTTAATTTATCAAACATTTTTCAATGTGCTTGATGGATAAACAAGCCCCCAATAATAATTGTCTTTTTTGCTTTTAACTAATTATTCTAGAGTTGCTTGTTGTTTTCATTTTAATTGATACATTGATTAGATCAACTAGTTAGGGTTGTTCATTATTGAATATACTCTATGACACACACTTGTACTTGTGTTTATGTGCTAACTTTATAAGTGATAGTGGTGCGAGATTAACTAATGGGACTCAAGTTTTTCAGAATGTTGTTCTAGATTCGAATGTCTTTCTTTTAAAGACTATGTTGAAGGCAACTACTTGCAAGTAGGTTACTGGAGGACACTACCTGGATGGGTAGTTTTAGTCTTAGTCTTGTAACTGGATGCTTATTTTTTATAGTGGATAGTTAGGTGGTCTTTTAGGCTAGTGGTTTTCCTCTTAAGTCAATGGTGTGGCGTAGTTGTTTCCACCTAACATCTTGTGTGTTGATCTTTATTTTTTGCATATTTTGTTTACACTCGATTCCTTGTTTGGCCGTTCTTCAAATTTTTAATTTATCATACTTCTGTTGAAATTATACTAATTAGATAATTTGATCCTTAACAAAATAAAAAAACTTTCAATAAGAAATAGAATAGTAGAACACTTAAATAGTTCATAAAATAGAAGCACAACAAATATAATACCAAAAGTAGATGACTTTACTAACATATATTATATATCAAACAGAAGGCAAGTAGATAGTAAATGCTTTCTAATCAAAGTTTATGCTTATAGTATGTTGAAACATGCATACCTTAAACTTGGATTGTACTAACACAATATCAGATTATGCATAACAATCGATATAACAAGGTAAACCCATATAAAGGTCATATCTATATGATAACATCCTCGAGTTGCTTAAGGCAACTACTCAATAGCAACTAATTCACTAAACAGTAAACAAGTTGCAACACTGATAGATAGTAAAACCAATATTATCTCTATTAGACAGGACCTCCGTCCAAACGGCCTTTTATTTCTCTTTTACTTGTTGGTTCCATAATGGTTTGGTTTGACTCTCAAAACCAACTATCCTCTCTAGCCAACACCACTCAATATAGTGTGAATGGTAACCAATAATCAGTAACTGGAAGTGTATCAACTCATAACCTCAC
This sequence comes from Hippophae rhamnoides, assembly GCA_033030585.1. NCBI lineage: Eukaryota > Viridiplantae > Streptophyta > Magnoliopsida > Rosales > Elaeagnaceae > Hippophae > Hippophae rhamnoides. The sequence continues at coordinate 32,803,222 of CM065431.1, read as the reverse complement.
AGGACACATACTCCATTACAACTAGAAAATTGCTTAAGTGAGATATATAGCTAAACCACGTACTCATATAGAAAAAATTTTGATAACTAACCACAAAATGACCTACTCTTTAATGTAAGCTCTCCAAAGTAATTTAAAAAAATAGATATAAATCTCAGTGTGAATTTTAGCAAGTTTTGGCCCTTGAACAATAAGTAAAGAGAAGAGAAAAGAATAGTGTATATATAAGGCTAGAAATACATACCTTACCAGCCACCTTGCCAAGGTTGGTTGGGAGGGTGTTGATGAAGTCTTTGACGAGCTTAGTGGCGAGTATCTAAAAATTTGCAATTTTCTATTTTAAAAAATGTCGAGTACTGTCCATAAATATTTACACTTGAAAAACACCAAAAACCATAAGAAATAATGTTAGCTTGCTTGTATGTTCACTTTCCAAAAACCAATACTCTCAACCTAGCATGCATATAATGAAAACCAACCCCATGGTATGTGTAAACTTGCTTGGATACAAAGTGTTACTATTTAAGTGTATATGACTTACTAATTTGCAGTAACCAACGTTACATAGAGGAAGACAAAACACTAACTAAAATAAAATAGACACCAGGTTTTGCACACGGGAAGCCAACACACAGGCACGAGTACAAAGGGATTTAGAAAAGTGAATCTTGAGTAAAAAATAATCTCTATTTATTTTATTATAAACATATTTACCTAAATAAATCTACATAAACCTGGTAACAAAGCTAAATAGTCATAGTTAAATTTTGCTAGACATGCTCTTATTAAATTCAATGATGAATGGTTTTAAAATTAGCATTCAAAAATTCAAAAAATACAAAATGATTAATCTAAAGATAAAATTATTATAAATTAGATCTAAATACTAATGAAGGATGGATGATGCATCTTACTCCAAAATTGTGATCTTGATCTTCAAGATGTTCTTGAATATTCAAATAACTTTTCTTTTTTCTTTGATCTAGAAAAACTCTCAAGAATCTACCTCTTATCTGTTATGACTCTACTCTATATTGTGTTTTAAAATAAAAACTATACTAAGAAAAAAATCCAACGGCTAAAATTATTGTATAAGCTATATATGTAACCTCTAACCTTTAGTGTTTACTTATAAGAAAAGTGTGTAGGGAAGGCTTAGGCCAAAATTATGTTTGTGCACCATGGCATGACATTTTTCTTATGGTGGCATGGAGTTCTATCACCTTTCACAATTTCAACCCAAGAGGGCCTTGCCATGACACAAAATATTTCATGGTACGACATGTAAACTTCAACATGCCCAGTTGTTCTTCTCGAGAGGTTTGTATGGTGGCACACTTAATTCTTTATTGTGGCATGCTTTTATTTTATTAAATTTTACCTTGGACATCTTTCAAAATGGTTGATTCTTGATTAAAGGTTTACATGTCTTAGTCCTTTAAGTTCTTAGGGTGGATAATAAATGTTCCAAGTGTTTTTATTTGTTTGTTGACAAGTTTATTTATTTTGAAGCTAAAAACACATAAAAAAAATATACTCGTGATTCTGAATAGATATATTTGCATAAATAGTCCACATAAACATGCTATACTTAAACCTATTATTTTCCATTAAGCACAATAAAATTGTGTAATATGAGTACTTTTCAAGCACTTATCAAGTTTGGAATTTCCCACAATCACATTATTAAACTTAGCTAGATGCATAGATGGTACAAATCACTAGAAAACCGCATGAGTTTATGCATACCTTTTAAGATTATGAGGACCTATATAAAGGATTTGGAAAATTTCATAACCGTAAATAACCAATATCGATTAATTAACATTTAAACTTATGATACTCAAATATTGACTAATTAATGTATAATTGTTTATGATATTAATGACCTTCCATAAATAGGATGATGTCATAAATATTGATTTTTATATTTAAATAATAAAAGATATACCTAACTGTGTGCTAACTATCCCTAGGCTACCTAGCTCGCCTCTAGTAGGGTAGGCAGTCTATTTATCTCACGTCGATATTGTAAACTAGTAATAGTTGGTTTTGGAGTGTATTAGTTTAGTTGTGTAGTTTGTACCCCATATATCTTTGTGACATCATAAATCAGATCTCACAAGGTTTATAATGACTATTTCTATGCCTTAATTAAAGTCTTGGTTGGAAAGTTATGGTCGGTCAAAGTTTGGGGAAAAGTCAATATGAATCTTTTGGTTTGACTTTCCTAAATATGATATCTTTATAGCGTGATTCTGCTTGATCTTCTCTTATTCTAGGCCTTTGAGTTTTGGGTTGATGGGAGGTTTAGATAAGGTCTAGCATTCCATTTAAAGACTTAGCTGCTATCAACCTCACCCACAACACTCAATCTAGAATCAGGGTCAAAGCTTTGAGGAAAAATATTGGAGAATAAGTTTAGCATTATCCAACTCTTACTGAATGTTACAATACTTTTATTTTCTAACTTTTTTCTTCCAATTTCCTTGAAATTTCTTAACCTTAGGAACTTTAAGAAAATAGGTAAAAGAATTTCCTTTTTCTTTTTCTATAGATCTAGAATGGTAGACTAAGAATTTTATGAAGAAAGTTTTTAGGATCTAAGAGTTTATGCCCCATTGCTTCAACTTTGATAAATATTCTTATTGGAATACAATGTCTGGTAGCAAGACCCAAAAATACCACCATAAAAGGGATCTAGGAAGAACCAAGATGTAAATAAATCTAAAAATCATAAACAAACACCCAAACACAAATGAATTGCACCAGGCAATAGGGGATATAAGGGACCTATAAGTCGGTTAGGAAGGGATGGAATAAAGGAACCAACAAGAGATGGGATAGCATGCCAATCTAGAGGGATGACCATGCCACTGATTGGGAAGGTTTAAAACCAAAAAACCAGGCCTATTATGCTCAATTGTGTTGGTGACTCTGATGATGCTTCTGGCAGTAGTTTTGGCTCTAAACTCCATTTTGATTCCTATGATGAAGATATTTGAAGTTATTTTTTTAATTTGGAATTACTCTTCTTAAGCAAGGCATGATCCCTAGTAATTGCCCACCTGGAGGGATCATTGACATACTAATCGCAAGTGTACGAGTCATGCAAGTAATATTATGTACCTAAGTACGAATATCGATCACATAGGGAGATGTGTAACTTATAATCAAGTACCAATATGAGTAATACGAATACTATTTGGATAATGATAAACTATAAAAATTTAAAATAAATGAAAACTATTTTCTTGAATCACAAAACTTAGCATCAATGATAATATGTGAGAAAATAATCTAGGAATTTTAATCCTTCAATTTACTAAGCATGTGAAATCACTAAAATATTTCCAAAGTAATTACCAACCAATTATATGATTAATTGAATCTAACATAGTCTACATTCCTTTCTCAAATAAAATACACATCATGTAGTAATCAATCTAATTACACTCTTATGCGAATTAGATTTCATATTACTCATTAAGATAATCAATTATAGGTCACATATATAAGAATCATATATTTCTGCCTAGAAATTATGCATATTATTTTATCAAGACAAAAAATTAAATAATTCCCTCAAATATATTTAATTACCTCTATAGATCAATTGTTAGCCAAACAATTAATAGAAAAATAAAATTCAATAATATAATTTAATTGCAATGGCAATTAAGGTAAAATGTTTTATCAACACATGTAAAAATTGGGTTCATAAGACCCTTAGATTAGTAAATTAGATACACAAGTTCATATTCACAAAGCTCAGACTTTTAATGAAGAAAGACATAAAAACTAATAAAGAAATAAAAATAATGAGAGTTACACCTTCAATCTCTTGATTTATAAAACTAATCATCTCTTAAATCTTCTCAAAATTGTGTCTTATTCAATCCTTTCTTGAACTTTTTCTCTCTTTTCTCTCTTCCTAGAAATTGTTGGAATTTTTGTATGGAAGCTAATTGTGTTTAGCTTTTGCAACATCAGGGTTGATTAGGGTGGAAACAAATTAACATGGGCCATTAGATTAGTCCTAAAAGATTCAAAGGTTGAGAATGCAATCAAGATTAACAATGGATCTGTTGTGGCAAAATTTGACCAAAAAAAGGGGACCATGGCACATAAAATGCCCATCATGGCATGAAGCTATTGGTTTTCCAATTGAAATAAATGCACCACAACATATGTTTTAGCCTAACTGTTATGACATCTACTGATTTTCCCCCTTTTTGTTGTTTTTATTTCGTTTTCTATTTTTCACTTACATTGAAATAAATAGTGGCTAAATAACTCTACTTTTATAGAGTTATGAATCACCACTTTTATTGATCAATTCTTTGTTGGTCTTAGACTCTCGTTCCCCCATTGGTATGAGAGTTCCTTTTCTATCATACTACATCTTGTGGAAGGAAAATGGCATGGATTTTAACGTGGCTAATCTTCATTCTCTTTTTTTTTATCTCCATTTATGAGTGTTAGATGGTTCAACTTGAGGTCACATGACCGTCGTAGGTTTATTTATGACTTTCGTAAGTCAAACAACGATTCCTATTTATTGCTATGTCCATAGAATTTGTTCCTAATGGTGAGCTATCTATGTGGATACAACTTAAACTTTTGAGGTCACTTTACTACTTTGTTTTATTTTGATAACTCCTTTTCCTCTTTGGTGTAGTATGTTAGAAAATAGTCAAATTTTACAATGAGAGGTAGAACTTCATTAATCAACTATTTGCTCTATCTTATAGAGAACGAAGCTATGTGATACTTTTGATTGTTGAGAGAATTGCCTACTAGGGGTTACAACTAAATTCAAGAATTCTTGATTCTTTTAAAGATCGTCCTTCCATAGGTAAGTCATCTGTAAGTCTCATTTTTTTTAAATGATTGATCACTCCATAAGACTTACATACATATATATATATATATATATATATGTATAGATGTATTCATATCACATTCTTCACAAAAATCCCAACTACTAATACTTTTCAATTAATGAGTTAGTTTTTGAGGGAGCAAAGGTGAGACAGGAGGTCGATGTATGCTTGGGAAGAAAACATGGAGGATGAGGCTCTACAGTCAAGTCCCTTTCATGCTTCTTTTCTAATCATTTCTCTTGAGTCCCTAGAAGGCAAGATGGTGTAGGCAACTAGGCTTAGTATAGTGAGGCCATTTGAAAATATTTAGGAAGAGACAAGCTATTGTTCAAAAATTTATTTCTAATTATTCTTGTAATCCTATGGTAGAGAATGCTCAAGGTTCCAATGTGAGATAGATTAGGCCTTAGCTTCACTTGAGTGGGCTCGATAGCATAGACAGTGCGATGCCAAAACTTTGAGGGAATCCTGGCATGCTAAGGAAGCTAAAGAAAAGGCTTTAACATCTTTAAAAGAAGCTCGTATGGTTGCAAAGAGAGCTCTTAAGTAAGCTTATGGTCAATTTTAAGGAGAATAGGCCAGAAAGGAAGCTTAGATGGTAGATCTGGTCTTTGAGGTACATGCATTGACCTAACAACTTGAAACTACAACTGAGGAAATAGTATATGACTATCTTGATTCAGAATAATTTGAGGTTGACATTGGAGTTGCTTAGGGTCACAACTTTGAGTCTACAAAGAGAAGATTCAAGAAAGTCTATCCAAACATAGCTTTTACTTTATGTAACTTTCTAGATTACAATAGTGATACAGTTGAATATAATGATAACTTAGGCATTGAGAAAGGTGAGACCTTATCTGGGGATACAATATAATTTTTTTTATACTGGGGCTAAGGCCTAACCCTACTCAGCTGCTAGAACACAGAGAGTACTAGATGCCATGCCAATTACCATTGTTCCATCAATGATGCTAGCAGGTTGATCAACACAAGATTTAAAAATTAGGAGATACACTTACTCTATATTTTTTGGCTTTTTTCCAGAGTTTTGGTACTTGGCATTATTTTGTAACTCTAAATACATTAGAAATTTTGAAAGAGATTAGCATTTCAACTTGCATAGTTTTTCTTGTACTCCACACTTTACTTCCAATTTTAGCTTGCTTATTAAATGCAATACTTGTACATGATTAGCACTTTAGCGACCTTGGAATGGCACTTGATTGATTTTGACATCACACTTGTTTATTTTTATGACCTTGGGATATCACACTTGTTTATTTTTGTGACCTTTGAAAATCACGCAACATATGCCTCATGATAACTTTTAGTCATTTTTTCATAAAACAATTGGAAGTTGCAAAATGGAACTAGAGTGAATTAGTCCCAGATATCTAAGATGAGATTGGAGTTAGCACCCAGTGTAAAGCTAGGAGGATTATGGATGGCACCAGGCTAAATGAAGCACAGTGGAGGCAAGACCCAACAAGGGAACTGTAGGATGGTGTAGTTGATTTTGTATAAAGTGGAGTGTAATTGACTTGTGTGAGGTACAGAGTTACGAACGATCACTGTATAACCCGATTCGACTTGGTGGCTAGTTAGTATCCTGGCTCCCAAAGCTCGGGCAATCAGTTGGGTTGAATTGGTTGTGATCATGGTTAGTGGTTTTTGATCTTCTATGAATCCTAGGTTATGATCTGAATAGCAACAGTCTCATCTTTTTAGCATTGTGGCGTTTCCTAACATAACGTATCCAAACTTCAAAACAAAAGCCTCAGATGGGTAGTAAGGAGAAGTATTGTAAAATTGAAGAAGAACTCAACTTCTTTAAGGCCTCAATGTTAAGTGAGATTTCCACTTTAAAAGAATATCAATCACAACACATGTGAGGCATGACATCATACTACAATCAAGGCATACCTTATTGGCCTGGCATGCAACCATCCATGCCAGTCATGCCACCATGTATGCCATGCATGGCACCCATGCAATCTCATGACGTCCAACTTATATCCTGTATGGGATAGTCATCATATTGGTCCTCCCTTTATACCAAGAATCCAGATGCAATTAGGTATTGGTTCATTTTCTCCAATACAATCTGTACATTCTTACCATCCATCACATCACGATGAACATTTTGATGAGAATGTCCTTCCAATAGCTACCCCACATGGGAGTCCTCCTCTATTTGATGAATCATTTGTGGTAAGATTTAAAGTTTATGTAGATAGTCTATTATTTTTATTTTTTATTATATATTTTATTTATTATATATAATGCTTAAAAGTTTTATAATATGAAATGTTTGTTGAAATATCCTTCATTAACAGACTTTGTTGCTATTGGAATGGTACAACAATTGAGCGATGATCGAATGATTCATGATCAATATTTGCCAAATTATTGGCAAATAGTAATTGATCGATCATTACTCCATGATTGTCCAATGCCTATGCCTTTCGATGCTACTAAAATCCAAGAAGCAGTTACACAATATGTATCTTGGCCATCGAGTAAAGTTGTGATTAATTTTGACATGGTACTATTTTTTTACTTAAGATAACACTTTTTTACTACTATTATATTATTATTATTTTTTATTGTTACTAACATATATAATACTTCTTATTTAGTTTATTATACTAGAATTAGGAAGTGTGGCACATTTAAGAGATAAAAAGCAAGTATCTCGTGGTAAATCTATGTCTAGTGGGCAATCATTGCACACTAAGTCATTCAAGAAGAAGCCATGGAAAAAGTATAGTTATGATTATGCTATAAACTTTAGCAGAAATCTTGGCGCTTTGATGACTATTGTTGCAAGGGCATCTAGCATAAATGATGGATGGATTATGCCACTTCCTATGAAATTTATGGTGTAGACATTGGCCAAACCTATATATCGATCGAGTGTATATTGCAACTATTTGAATATCAAATTATTAATTTAAGTATAATTAAAGTGTGAACAAGGTGAGTCCTCAATCAATAAATAACTTTCATTTATGTAAAACATATATAATTATATTTATATTATCTAATTATTTTTATATATATTTTATTTATATAGGGCATGTTATTATCGACTTCAAGCTAAACAGTAATTACATTTAACAATGTTCTATGATTCTTCATTTGTTAATCAATATCAAGAGAAGGATGTTAGCATTAGAGCTAAACAGTAATGTAATAGGGCATTAACAGCAAAAATTAGAAGTTTATAATCCCTTGGACATTAAAGTTTGAACAAGGTTAAGATCATTGGATGTTGGTAATCCTTGATCTATATGGAAATCATGTTTGGTACTGTGACTTAGCTTCCATAGAATTGAGTAAAGATACAAAAGTAGTTGTTGAAATGTAAGAGTTATAGCTAGCTATTTTTCTTCTGTTGTTCTTTGTAATATTTAATAAAAAAACTAATCATTTTAAACTTTGATAGGGCATGGAAGTTGTGGAACAAAAGTAAGGGCATTGTCCTTAAAAAATCTCATAAGCTTATATGAGACAAAGTTATGGTATGTACAAGCAATTATTAATAATTTAATTAATATTACTATTGAATAATAAAGATGTTCGAATTGAATATGAAAAATAATGTACCTTGTTTTATGTAGGTTTCATAACAAAATGACGAAGTCATGTGTGGTTATTATGTCATGAAGTTTATGAGCGATATTATCACAAATATCAAAATCCAATTAAAAATGTGGTAATCTCTTTTACCAATATACCTTTTTAACATATATGAGTTATTTTTTGTGAATTCATGAAATTAAATTCTTATTTTCAATTTAAATACATGTAGTTCTTTGGTTGGAACAAGTCAGGCTATGACTCCCAAATTTTGGATGATTTACGATAGGAATGGGCAGAACACATGATTCAAATTATATCATCACAAGAAGAATCAGGAGAAGAATTTGATGATCTTGAATAGCATATGACAACATCATGGTTATTTTTATAATGCTTTAATTTCTCTATTCCTGTGTCCAAAGTTTGGGAAGCTTGTTTGATGGTTGTTTATGTGCTCATGTATTTAGGGGAATGAATTTTTATATGAACCTATTTTTTGCCCAAACTTTATCTCAACTCTCTTGCCTAGTTCCCTGGTATGACAACATCATGGTAGTGACTGGCCAGCCAAGTACAATTGTTCCATAAGTTTATGGGCAACAAAACTCAACCAACCTAAGTAACAAATCAGAGTTACACTTGACTTCATATTTAGAGCTCATTATAGCATTAAAAATACCAGCTTGATTCCAGATAGCTTTATATTTATAGACAAAAGATTAATACAGTGCTAATATAATTTCGAAGAGATAGGGTTATTATTATATAACTCTAGTGTTGATGTGGTAATCTATTTTACTAATCTTTTAACATATATAATTTTTTTTAATTCATGATATTACATTCTTATTTTGAATTTAATTGCATATAGTTTTTTTGGTTGGAACAAGTGGGGTTATGATATGCAAATTTTTGATGATTTATGAGAAAAATGGACAGAATACTTGGTTCAAATTATAACATCAGAAGAATAATCTAACGATCTTGAATAACATAGGACAACACTATGGTAATTTTTATAATGCTTTAATTTCTCCATTCTTGTGTCTCTGAAGTTTGGACTACTTGTTTGATGGATGTTTACGTGCTCATATATTGAGGGGAATGAATTGTTATATATATGGACTAGCTGTTTTTTCCCAAACTCCATCTCATCTATCTTGCCTAGTTTCCAAGTCACTATGTTGGTGATTCTAAGCAAACCAAGCTTCATCTCCTTGAAATAAAGTGAGAATATCACAAAATCTATGACAAAAGAGACGACATCATTTTATTTATAATTTAGTTAAATATATATGTATTGTATGTTAATTATTTTTTGTTATAAATTTAAGTTTTAAGTAATTAATTAATATTTAATTTTTTAATTATTTGTATTATTTAAACTATTTGTTAAGTAGATTTTTGTTTTTTCCTGCTATTACGTGATCAAACTCTTGTACATGCAGCAACCAAAAAACATTAAGGTAGTCAAGAGGCTCACTGGTTGACCAGCGGCACTCAACTACTTCATCTCCAGAGCTTCCGACAACTGTTCACTTTTCTTCAAAACTCTCAGGTAACTTTTGGTTAGGGAAATGAAACTAGGAATGGAATTGTTTCCACATATTCCATGTTTTGTTGTGTCATTGATACAAAATGGAATGAAAAAGATTAATAATAGACAAGGAAACATCATCGAACTACCTCCCCTGAGAAAAAATTATTCAAATTTAGCTGGGAATGAAATTTTGTTCACCTATTTCCTCCAACTAGGGATATCATCATCTGTATTGCACACTTTTTTTCCTATTCTTTCTGAGAATGTATTACCACTGCTTTTTTTATTGCTTTTTAATTTTTTAGATTAAGTAATATTTTGAAGTAATAATTATTTAAAAAATATATAAGTTTTTAATAATATGTTTGAAGAAAAAAATACCAGTTCAATGATATTACCCTATTTTTTATTTCAATTCAATTATAGACCAAATATTGTATTATTAATTTTTCTTTTAATTTCAGTGATTAAACAAAGATTAAAATAGTTCATTATTATTAACATTCTTATTATTGTTGCATTTTGCGAACTAAATATACCTCCGTAGGGAATAAAAAATTTAAATGGAGTCGGGAACATAGGTAGGCTTTCTAGGAACTCAAAACCTACTTGAGTAGTCCACAACTGTTAGCAACCCTCTAGCTAGAGGACAAATTGATATTGCACCTAGTTGTGTCATAGTTAATAGTCAACACTACCCTTGTAAAGGAAGAGTATAAAATCCGAAGGTAGATCTACTATGTTAGCAAATCATATCAATGAGCTAAGAAAAGGTACCCAGGAATTGAAAATATTGTACTAGCTTTAGTAGTTATAGCCTATAAGTTGCGACCCTACTTCAAGGCTCATACCGTCATCATTCTGATTGACACTCACATAAAACAAGTTTTTCCCAAAGTAAAAGTCTCTAAAAGACTATAGAAATGGGACATAGAACTCACTAAATTTGATATCCACTACATACAACACACTGCCATTAAAGGAAAAATATTGGCAGATTTCATCGCAAAGTTGTCACCAGAGGAACATCTAGATTAGCCTAAATGGAAGCTGCATCTAGATGAATCCTCACACCAAAATGGGAGTGGGCTGGACTGATATTGGTAACTCTAGAAGGGTATAACCTCTACTTATTTCTCCATTTTAACTTCAAAACCTCAAACAATGAAGTAAAATATGAAGCTTTATTGTAGGCCTCAACTTGAAAATCGTACCCGGGATAGAGTAACTTGACTACTTTAGTGATTCGAAGCTTGTAGTAAAACAAGTCATTGGTGAATATTAAGTCAAACGAACCAAACTCCTAAAATATCACACAATGACTAAAGGCTTGCTAGAAAAACTTACCTTTTTGGACTCTGAACCACATTCTTAGGGAAGAGAACACCCAGGCTGATGCACTCTCATGTTTAGCTTCAGCCATTATTGAAGAGTTGAAAGCCACATTTCCAATTCATCATCTATAGGAGTCCAGTACTAAGTTACATGAATGTGAGTTTCTCTTGATGTTCTTATAGCTAGGATGGATCATACCATCAAGTAGTACCTTTCAAATAAGATATTACCAAAAGATAAGAAGGAAGCTAAAAAGTTTTCCTATGGGCGGCACTTTTTTGCTTCATCAATGGGTTAATTTATTGATGTAGTTTTCATATGCCATACTTGATATGCCTAACCCCAAAAGAGTCCAACTATGTGCTCTAATAAATTCATGAGGGGATATGTGGAAATTTCTCAGGACCAAATAGTCTACCACTCAAGGCCGTAAGGTAAGGATACTATTGACCCAACATGATGAGGGATGTAGTGGAATTGGTTACGAAATGTGATAAATACCAGCACCATTAACCAATCCCAAGTAACCAATAGAGCAACTATTGTGCCTTAATAGCCGTTGGCCATTTACACATTGGGATCTAGGTCTTATTGAACCACTGCCACTAGTTAAAGGGACCAGTTATTCTATAGTTGCAATTGATTACTACACCAAGATAAACTTAACAAGATAATAGAGAATCAAGTGATTGACTTCATCTGGAAAAACATCATTTGTAGATTCGTGCTTCCACACATTTTGGTCTCAAATAATAGTACCCAATTGACTGGTAAAAAATTCAAAGAATTATGCAACCAATATGAAATCCACTATGCATTTTCAACAGTTGAACATTCTTAGGCCAACAGGAAAGTGGAAGCAGTCAACAAGACAATCAAGCTATACTTGAAAATGCAAAATTGCTTAGGTAGATAAATTACTTAAATACATTGGATGTATAGAACAACATCTAGAATAACTACTAGTGAGACTTCTTACTCACTAACATATGGAACAGAAGTAGTCATCCCTATAAAAGTGTGAATCTTGAGCTGTGTAACTATAGTTGACAACTTAGAAGGAAATGAAGAAGGCCTCACCCTAAAAAAAGACATCCTTGATGAAAAAAGAAAAAAGAGTAGTATGTGACTTGTAGCCTATCAACACCAAGTAGCTAACTACTACAACTGATTAGTTAAACCTAGACAATTCTAGACTAATGATCTTATTCTGAAAAAAAAAATACACAATCAATAGTGGAAATGGGGCTGAAACGCTGGGTCTAAGTTGGAAAGGTCCTTATAGGATCAAAAAGATACTGGGAAAAGAAGCTTACAGATTGGAATACTAGGGTGGGATAGAAATCCCAAATACATGGAATGTACAACACCTTAAGAAGTGGATTATTCATTCTTTACTTTCTTAAAGTTATAGGTGAGGTCCTATGTGGCCATGTTAATACTAACACCAAAAAGTTCAAAAAAAGAGATTAAGAATAACTAAATGGTCTTGCCAAATTGGCATTCATCTAACTTCTATAACTCAACTCTCCAAGCACCTACCTCATCTTTGGCATTTAGAAAGGCTATAACATCATAATGAGAATCAATCACTAATATGTTGCAACACTAGATTTGCACCAAGGCAGGACTTCCATTGTGTACTACTATAACTTGGGTAAGATCACACTCTTCCCTTAAACTTAGTAGCCATACACGGTTAAAACAAGGAACAAGACTTGTCCTACACTAGACCAGGAAGACTACTCCTTCTATAAAACTATATAGTGACCATCTCCCTTGGGACTTAGCCAATGTTTTAATGGACAAAGTCTTGTATAGATACCGAAGTAGGATTACACCCCTTTTGCCGATAGAGATTGCAATCCTATATCTAGATTGGCTCCATAAGACCACTGTCTTAATGGATAATATCTAAATGGAAAGGAAATAGGGCTTAATACCTATTCCATACCAACAATAACTTGGATCTAGGATCACGATTGTACACTACTACTAAATGTGGCATTTAAGTTGAGATTTAAAGTCGGTTTTCTCCAAAAACTGACTTATAATGAATTTAAAGTTGGTTCGTTGAAAAACCGATGCTATCCATGTAGCTTTTATCATCAGTTGATGTGTTAAACCAATGTTACACGTAGGACGTAGTCATAGTGTCGGTTGACGTGTTGAACTGACGCTACACATGGACGTAGAATATGTCCTACGTGTAGCATCGGTTCAACACTCAATCTATGCTAAACATGTTGATATTTTCCTTTTCTCCTCTTTCTTTCTCATTAAACACAACTTTTTTTATTTGCAGTGCTATAAACAACACCCAAAAACCCAAAACTGACACTCATCCTCCACTATTTCTCATTTTCCAACCACCTACTACCACCAATTCCAGCACCATGTAGTGGGTTTTCTTCCTCTCTAAATTATCTTCCAAATCCCCGATTCTTTTGAGCAAAATACTCAAATTTTTTATATCCATATTCTCACTTACAAAACACTTTTTTTTCTTCATTTCCTTCATTTTGTCACTTTATTTACTCTTGTAAGTATTTTTATTAATCCTATGCACTTATTATTCACTTTGCGTTATTTTTTGTATATTATGTGTATAAATTTTTATATTATGTATGTTTTGTATTATGTATGTTATTATTTTTTATGTAGCTTTTGTATAAGTATTTTGTAAATATATTTGTGTATATATTTGTTATGTTTGGTTTTAATGTAATTACAATCAATTATTTGTATTAATTAAACTTTGTAAAAAATAGATTTTGGTTTTTTTGCTATATGTGATCGAATACGGGTTTTAATGAGTAAAATATATAATAAAAAAAATTTAAGTTGGTTCACATTGAATCGACTTTACGTTTTAAGTCTTGCCATTTAAAGTCGGTTAAAAATCGATTTAAAGCCCGATTTTGTAGTAGTGGTGGTAACCATTACCACATTAGTTTACTTCATATGCAAGGAAAGGAAATAAGGCTCAATGCCCACTCCATAATCATAATGATAGTAATCTAGAATCAAGGTTGCGACAGAAGAACATAAGATCATTGTCTCAATGGATCACATTCTATTGCAAAGGAAGCAAGGCTCAATACCTATTCCACATCTGTAGCGATAGGATTATGACTAGCTACCATTATTGCAATAGATTACTTCATGTATGAGAAAGGAAATAAGGCCCAACCCCTATGCCATACCTATTATAATAGTAATCCAAGATCAAGGTAATGGCCTATTTACCATAAAATCATTGCCTTGATGAATTACATTCTGTGGAAGGAAACAACATTTCGCACCCATTGCATACCCACAACAACCAGTATCCAACATCAAAAGAGTTCAAACTTAGTCTCAATAGATCACATCCTATAGGAAAGGGAAAAGGGCTTAATGTCCATTCTACATCCATAGCAACCAAGATCAAGGATCAAGATAGCATATTCCATCCCCTTAATGGATCACTTCCTATGATAAAGGAAACCAGGCTTAATGTTCATTTCATACCTATAGTGACTATGATCCATGATCAAGGTCATGGTATTAACATGTTCTCTTAATGGACTTAGTATTGTGTGGAAAACTAAGATAGGACATAACTTCTTCAACACTCAAAGTGACAATGGTCCATGATCCAAACATAGAGAGTGGGAAAGGTATGCTTAATAAAGAAGTGAGGAAAAAAAATTTTGTACCTAGTAAACACCTTTCCAACATTAAACAACGTTCACAAAACTTCCAAGGAAAAGGTGGAGCCCACACCCCCATAAAAACGAGGGTCTAGAGAATGGTCATTGCTTACCACACTTAAGAAGCACACCAAGCAAGGGGATTAGGAAAGATGGAGTTTAGCAAATCATTATCAAAAAAATTCCCAAGGTACTTCAGTAAATCAAAAAAATCTTCTAACAAAATAGGGATTCCAAAAGAAAAGTGAGAGTTCAGAAAATATAGAGTCCATAATACCCCAAAAAAACATAAATTTAAGGAAAATGGATTCCTCCCCTAACACGACCAGGATTCTCCCATCTGAATGCATGATATATAGCATCTCTCCCTGGCTATTCCATTATTTCATCCCTCGCTATTTGTTCTTGAACAACTCTCTACAAATAATAAAGCAAACAAACGTATCATACATTATTACATAAATTTGCAAAAATCATAAGGACTTTGTATCAAGTTAAATTACTAACCAACTTATTTAATTATTCTTTTCCTAGTTTAGTCATTGGTCTTGACTTCTTCGTTTTGAGGGTCTTTGTTTCTATATACAATGGTAGATCATCCAATTCAGTTTCCTACATAAATTAAATAAATTTATTAACCAGGACATCAACTTAAATTTGAGGAAAATAAATATAAAAATATTTATAAATGAACAACTTTATAATACCATTCTTTGTCTAACTTCAGAATTTGAAGACCTCTTAGTATGGTTAGGAAGAATATTATGCATTTGTATATTCTGATGTTCTTTCCAAATAATTTGAAATTCATCCGTATGTCTATAATCCATGATGTCTTTCCAAACTTGGGGTTCAATCCAGGGGTGTTCTTCAGGGATTTTGTATAGTTGTGCTTCATCAAGTGGTTCTAAATTCATCAAGTGCCAATTTGGAAGTTTTGTATTCCTTCCATGCCTTATTTGCAATCTTATAACACTTGCTCATCCAAGTGTTAGGGACTTTATAATGATTCTGTAAAAACACACTACAAAAGATGGGATATAATATATGTAATTAGTTATAAAATAAAAGAGACTTACATAAATTGTTTTCCATATTTTGAACTTTTTAGCTTCATCAACCTTAGTCCAATCATTTATATTGATTGGTATACTTGACTTCACCAGTCTACCAATAGAGGATTTCAATTGTTGGCCATTCTCCCCTAATGGATTACTAGTAGCATTAAATAGAATAGGTATTATATCATCTGGGTTAAGTGGAGCATAAGGTATATTCACCCATCCCCTTCTTTTCAAATACCACAAATGATCATTTGGATCTACAAGCTCTGGTATCCTAGGATCCATGAAATATATGCAAACAATGATGAAATAGAAATTAATTGATAATATTAATTCCAAACATATAAACATGCAAGAGTTAATAGAATAATATAGATCATACATTATGTTAATTAGGTTGTTGATCGTATATATATTCATTCACAATCACCTTCGAGTCTATGACGAAGAATCATCGTCATCAACTAGATAATCACATACATTAGGCAATTTGTTTGAAAAATGACTAATATTGGATAATGTATCAAGCATGCCATCATCTTCTAAAGCATCACAATAGTAGAAATAGTTTTGTAGAGGCGTTAACACAATAGACCATCTTGTGTCAATTTGATCACTCATGTAAAATACTTGGTTTGCATGAAGTGCTAACATGAAAGGATCATTAGTGTGACTTATCTTGGATAAATTTACAAGGGTAAATCCAAATTAATCTATTTTATATCCAATATTGATAACATCTTCAACCCAATCACATAAGAATACTATTTCATGGAAGACCTCATAATCGAGTTCCCAAATATCTTGAATTATACCATAATATGTTCTATCAGAAAGTACAGGATTAACATCTTTGGAACTAGAAAATTGCATAGTTTGTGCAACCATCTTCACACCACTATTTTGATTTACTCAGACTTTGTCCCTTGCTTGACTCATAAACCTCAATCCATTAATTTTGAAACTAGAATATGATTTGACATTGAATTTCTGACCATGTGCAAGCCATTCTAAACTTTCTGTTATTTTATGATTGGGTTTGTTGAGTTCAACTTGAATTTATGCATATAAAAACAAGAAATGTGTTTTAAAAAAGTTTTAAAACATTACATAGAAGTGCTAATTAATTATTGTATATGATACTTACATGGTTGCGAAACAAATTTATAAGCTCTCGCTTAGGTTCATCATACAACCATTTTTCTCCTCCCTTTTTTTTATAAAGAGGATCAATCTTCAGTAAGTTTATATGCATTCTGTATTGTTATTAAAGATATATCAATTATATATCATTAATATTTAAATAGAAAATAATTTAATTTTAAATGAAAAGGTTGAACTTGTCATCACTTACTCTATGTATGATTGTGCCTCCTTATTATTTACCAAAAGGTTTCGGTGTGCTTTTTCCCATCGACTATGATCAATAAAAAATTTCTTACTTCCACCAAGCATAGGCTTACCTACTTAGATAATGTGAAATTCTAAGAACAACTTGTGCGTAGGATTCCCAATTCCAGTGCAACCACTAAAGTATTTAAAACAAAACTCAATGGCCTATTCACCAATGTAACGTTCCACCATGCATACTTCAGGTCAATTTCTATTATTTACATATCCTTAAAGGACTTGCATGTATGTATCAAAAAGATACATCCACCTTAAGTAAGTAGGACCACACAACTGAACATCTCGAACTAAATGAACAATAAGTGAATCATTATATCGAAGAAAGAAGGAGGAATATATTTTTCAATTAGACATAAATTATCTACAACATCTTTCTATAAATAGTTTAACTCACAAATTAATATAGATTTCTTGCATATTGTATTGAAGAATGAACAAAGATGAATTATTGATAATCGAACATTTTTTGGAAGAATTGATTTAATAGCAACTAGTAATAGCTGTTGAATTAAGATATGACAGTCATGTGATTTTAAACCATAAAGTTTCTTATGGGTGATAGACACAAAATTTATTAAGTTGGATGAGTTACCATCAGGAACTTTCACACTCGCTAAACATTTAAAAAACACATCTTTCTCTTTTTTTTTGACATTATATATGATGCTGGTAACAAGTATGTTCGATTCTTATCATTTTCCACTCTTGGTATCAATTTAGGTCGTAGGCCTAGTTTCTTTAATTCCATCCTTCATTTTTCCAAGTATATTAAGTAATGTACCAATTAAGCTCTCACTTACATTTTTTTCAATATGCATGACATATAAGATGTGACGAATGTGTAGGTCTTTCCAATAAGGTAATTCCCAAAATATTGATTTTTTATTCCAACAACCATGATCTACTAATTCAGTAACATTTTCATTTTCACCTTTTTTATTGGTTGAACTCTTTCATTTCCCTTCATTAGTGAGTATTCTTTTTTTCATCTTTCCATATTGTTTCAATGTCATACCATTCAATTGCCTTAATATCTCAACACCTTACAAAGATTAAGGTGAAGGATCATGATCTTCTTTACCATCGAATGATTTCTTTTAATATCTAAACTTATGTCCAGGTGGAAAAAATCTTCTATATCTTCTATAAGACATCTTTCATCCATGAACAAGATAAGTTGTAGAAGTGTCATCACTACATAGAGAGCATCCCATATAACCTTTTGTTGCATGTCTTAATAAGTTAATCTTGAATGGATTAATTGATATATTAGTGTAGTTTCAATATTCATATCACTTTTGATGGATATGGATATGTCACTATATGTGTTAATATATTTATGCTGTTAATGAATAGTTACACCTTGAACACAAATTAATTTTCTTATTCGTGTGTAATGTTGTAGTCATGTTTAGTTCAATCTACTTTCCTCTACTAAAAATAAATTGTTTTTACCTTGTTTTTAAGTTGTTTATTCATATGACAAAATGAAGGATAACAATTAGAACTTTGATTGAAAAATCTACAAAAAATGGAGAACTATTTTATGGGGAGAATTACTTTCAAAATCATTTTTGGAGATATTACACATAGGGGAAGTTATACTTTTAGTTTCTACATGTTGATTACTCACTTTTATGATTATTCTTCCCTTTTCTATTTGATATACACAATAAACTAACAATGAGTATTTTGGAACAAGTTTGGTTGTTTATGTTTTTTTCTTTCAGTGTAAACATGAGCTACATTAGTAGATTGATCAAAAATGATCTACATTAATTAAAAAGTCTTTGAATTAATTTTCAATTAAGGTAGATCAATCGAGGTATTAATGTTCAATCGATCGATTGATAGATCGATCAAATATTGAGTAGATTGATCTACCTATTTCAAAATTTATTTATTTTATTGCCCTAGATTGATCGAGGATTGATTGAATCGATCAAATTTTTTGGCTCGATCGATTAAGCTCGACCTAGATCGATCGAGCAACTAGGTTTTCAACTTTAACCCATTTTTTACTCAAGCCAATTTGTTTCATTACCATATTATCATTACTTTTTAAAGCTCTTTTAAATATTTTTAAGAAAAAAATTATAATAGACCCTTAACCTTGGGCTTCAATATATTATATTTAAACAAACTTATGGTTTACAGTTTTCTCAACCACCCTTGAATCACCTTTTACATTCTAAGATTTATCTCTAAATCTATTTTGCAAAAAATATTTTTGTTAGGCTTTTTTCATTAGTTAATGTACCAAACATTTTGTGTTTGTATTTAATTGATTAGCAATTCTACAATATTTGAGTTATTATGCTTAAACATCTGTTATAATGTTACTAGTTATCTTGATTTATGTGTTATACTATTAAATCATCTAGTTAGAGTTTTCATTATTTAATCCACTCTAGGACACATTTTGCACTTATGTTATTGTGCTAACTTTTCAGGTATCAGTTGAATGGGTTTAATAACTCGTATGACTTGAGTTTATTGAAACGTTGGTCCGGATTCAAATATTTTACTTGTGAAGACTATGAACAAAAGTAAAGACTTGTAAGTAAGTTACTTTGAGGCATTACTTTGATGAGGATTTTGAGTTATAACTTTATAATCGAACATATTTTCATAGTGAATAGTTAGGTGATCCAACGAACCGGTGGTTTTCTTCTTAGGTTATTATCATAAACTAGGTCCAACGAACCGGTGGTTTTCTTCTTAGGATGCTTAAATGTTGCTGTTTTGGTTTTATTATAATAATAAAATATGTATAAATATATATATATATAAGTAAAGACTTGTAAGTAAGTTACTTTGAGGCATTACTTTGATGAGGATTTTGGGTTATAACTTTATAATCGAACATATTTTCATAGTGAATAGTTAGGTGATCCAACGAACCGGTGGTTTTCTTCTTAGGTTATTATCATAAACTAGGTCCAACGAACATGTGGTTTTCTTCTTAGGATGCTTAAATGTTGCTGTTTTGGTTTTATTATAATAATAAAATATGTATATATATATATATATATATATAAATAGGTATTAAATATAGCTTATCAAAATCCTTTTGCCCTTGTGGAGAAATCTTGGTGTGGTTTCTCTGTTATTGTGAACTTGGCAGCATACTGATGACCTCTTGCCCAGATTGCAAGTCACGCATGCTTTTTGATTTATTAATTTTAGTTGTGTGCATCCCTAACCTTATTAATTTGTTATGTCCCTTGCAGTTTATGATAACAACATGCACATTGAACTGTTTGGCAAGCGAGAAAACCAAGAAAGCTTAAGAGAGAAGAAAGAGATGTTGAGACATGTGAGAATTCAAACTGATTATGTATATAATTCTGTAACTAATCCATCAGTTGTCTGACTTGCTATTTGTACATCAAGTCAGTTACAAATTCTATAACAAACTCTAATACATGAATCAATTTAAGCAATATTGCTTTACAACAAACTTTATCTTGTAATCTAGACTCTTGATTAATGCACGTCATCTGTCCATATTTTTTGCTGACATGATTAACGGCATTACAAGGATGATTTCTTCCGTAGCGCTCACAATTTGTTTTTCCTCCTCTCAAGAAAAGAAATATATATTAATATTAATATTCATTACAAACAATAACAAAAAAACTATTGAGTTAAACTAAACCTATGAAAAAAACTCTCATTATTGCTGTAAAAAGACCAATTAACTAGACTATGAGCAACTTTATTTAAATTTTTGGGTATACATTTGAAACCAAAAATCATACTAAAATAAGGCCGCTTGAGTTTAGTTCGATTAATGACATTTTGAGCTTTTTTAAGAAATGATAAAATTATCATATATTAAGAACTTTATAACATTACAATTTTCACCTTTCATATAACTAGTTTTTAAAATTGTCACCTTCCATATAACTACTTTTTAAATTACAATGCAAAATCAACCGAAGAGAAAATAATAATGCAAGTGTTTTACCTTAATTCACCAATTGGATAGAATTTTCTTGATAGAACTTGGTCTAGCAATCAAGAATATGACTATTAAAATTTCTATTAACAACAGCAGTAGTAATATATATTATGATTATCAACAGCTACATCAATGTTGATTTTAATAGTACCTCTAGATGGTTTCCTTTAAGATGAAGGAGGAGAAGGAGAAGGAGGAGAAAAATCTTAATTATTAGAAGAATCCAAACAATTTGTACTATTAAGATGAAGTAGTCCTCTAAATTCTTGGAATATGGAATTTAATTTAGAAACAATAATATTGAGATTTGGAGATTTAAAGTTAAAAATAATATCATTTCTTGTTTTTTTAGATTTGTTCAAAAGAGTAGCATATATATAAAAAGAACTCAAAATGAGTTAACAAAGGTGTAGTATTATCTTTATCAACTACTATTTATAGAAGAGTCTCAAAAGAAAGGATATTTAAATTAGCCAATAGAGAAGTGGGATACCAAATTGACCAGAGTGAGACACTAAGTAAAAGAATAATTGATAGTTTCAGTATTAGAATGACAAAGAGGACAAGAGATATATGGAAAAATTATTCTTTCATTAATGTTAAGTAGGAAGACAATTAGAAAAAAAAATCTCCAACAAAAAACTTTTAATATTTCATGAAATTTTTTGTTTTCAAAAAAACTTCCAAAAAGAGGGGGAATTCTCGGAAATCAAGTAGAAACAATTTTATGGTAAGAAGATTTAGAACTAAAATGACCTTTTGAGTTGTGAATTTAGAACCAAGAATGTAGTTTATTTGAACTAGCACTCACATTCTTGTTACCAATTGATGAGTGCTTAAAAAACACTAAAAGTATCATAATTTCCTAGGTTGTCCTACTGGACGAGTTTGAGTCTCGTGAGGGTTTTCAGTAATGATACCCACAAACATTGAACTAAATGTAAAAATCAAAAGAAACAATAAAAACAAACAACTTAAAAATTAAATTTACAACAAAATCACAAATTAACAACATCTCACAAAAATGTCTCATACTTTTTAATCTCCTTTAAGATCATAATTAAAATCTCAAGCATAATTTATTTTAATCTCTTTAAACAATCATGATTTATTATAATAATTAGTCGAAAATCATTTTCATATTTCATGTAAAAAATGTATCAATTTAATTTCACCCAATTTCAGTGTCATAAATCAGAATTCGCTTCAACTCTATTCCTCACAAGTCAATACTCTCAAAACACTGAATCATATGGGTTCAAACACTCATACTAATTTATATGCGAAAGAGTTGATGTATAGAAATGAACTAATATGTTCGCATATGTATAAAGAATAAAGGCTCAAAGTGTTATTTTAACATTGATCTCATGAAAGGAATCAAATGTATAAATTATAAAGATATCATATATAAAAATTATTTTCATGCATAAATCAAACTCATTAAGAAAGAATTTCAAGATATATGCCTTTTACAAATGAAGAGAGTGCAATGACTTTTTAGGGAATTATTTCCTATATCTTTCTTTTGTAATTAACCTTTACTCACAACTTTGTAGGCAATGTGGGTTATAGTATGTAGATTATACTATATATTCTTTATCTCTCTATTTTTTTCCTGAAGATATTTCTCAATATATATATTTTAGAGAGTCAACCCATGTACAGATTGTACATTTGTTTTTTTGGATTTTGATGAGTGGTTAATTTTGTGGCTTTTCTGTTTGATCTTGGTTTAGGTAACCCCAGATATATCTCTTTTTTTTGTAGAGTCATGCATGAATGAGATATAAGCATATACTATCAATTTCTACTCAAATCATTTAATCTAAGCAAAAATAAAAAAATATATACGATACTCTATTAAGATGAGAAAAAAATTCATACATTCAATGCTAATACCTATAGAGATCATCTAAAAATTTGAAGAAATAAGAAATGTGTTTGGAGTAGAAAAAATATATATTTCACTATGAATAAAGGAAATTAGGCTCAAATTATATCTCACAAAGGTAGTCTCCACTAAAAAAAATCATAAACACTGATTTTGGGTTTAATATAATTTCTACATCTTATCAAGAAATACTAGTTATGACAAAAACTAACTAATTATCAAAAATAATTACAAAATATTTCATTATATGTTTTCAAAAATTAATCTAACAGTACAAAAGACTTAACTATTTACTTAAATTTGATTTAAAGAAATGATAAATTTTTGAGAGAAAGATTTTTTTTAAATTCCAAAAATTACTAAATCACACAAAATAGAAATAAAACCAAACACACAAAAAAAATGAAAATGTGAACATAAAAAAATTATTATAGATATATTTTTTATTTTTTTATTTTTAAATTGTCAAAAAAAATTTTAATTAAGCATGGTAACTTTTCACCACCCCCAATTTACAGTTGTTACATTGTCCTCAATGTAACAACTGTAAATTAAAGATAAAGAGAATAGAGAAGAAAGATTACCTATTTCCTGAGAATGTGCAAGTAGTAATGGAAAATGCAGGTGCATCCATCATATTCATCATTAAAGTGTATACAGATAGATCACTGTGAACTTCTAACATCTCAACAAATATTTTTAGTTTTAACAATTTAAAAATTATTCACATGTAATTAAAATGAAATAAAAAATAAAATTAAGTAAATAAAACAAATAAAAGAAAATTACCTAAAATGATGGGTTGCCTCCCATCCAGCGCTTAGTTTAACGTCTTAGCAAGACGTAACTTGGGGATTGCATTTTAAGTAAACTCAATGTCCCCTCATCATTGAGTCAATCAAACCTACAGGTAAGACAATGTTGTCTACCTATACTTTTTCAGTCATGCCCTATTGATTTTCAAATTTCTTTCTGTACTTAAAACTAGGGGCATACTTTGACGGTTTTAGATAACCCACATCTAGGTGCAAATCAAATAATTAAGTCATTAAAACACAATTGTACCTAGATCAAACAAAGCAACTAACTCCTTAGATTGTAATTAAAACTTTAAAATTTTGGAGATAGTTCAGAAATTCTTTTTTTTTTTTTAAAGATAAAATAACATAATCAGTATTACCAAGAGTGCTCCCAGGAAAGAATGGTGGTGCAAAGGCTCCTTAAAAACCATCCTCCTAGACAGAACAACGTTCCCAGGAAAGACTAGTGGCACAAAGGCTTCCAAGAACTAGTCTCCTAGATAGAACTCCCTTAGATCTTTACTTTTCATGCTATTAAGTTAATTAAATTAAGTTAAGTAAAAATCTAAGTTAATGAAAATCTAAGTTTAAAAAAAGGTTAATTAAGTTAAGTGAAGTAAAAAATCTAAGTTAATTAAGTCAAGTTAAAAAAAATCTAAGTTAATTAAGTTAGTAAAAAAAAACTAAGTTAATTAAGTTAATGAAAATTTAAGTTAATTAAAAAGCTAAGTTAATTAAGTTAATTTAAGTTAATTAAAAATCTAAATTAATTAAGTTAGTAAAAACTTAAATTAATTAAGTTAATGAAAATTAAGAAAGAAAGAAAAAAGTTAACTAGAGAAAACAAATTAAAATAATAATATAAAATTTAAAAAAAGTAAAATAAAATAAAATTGAAAAAGGTAAAATAAAATTGAAAAAGGTAAAATAAAATAAAATAAAATTTTTTATATTTAAAAAAAATTAAAATTAAGATTCTAATAAATAAAATAAAAAAAATTAAATTAAATGAAAATTAAAAATTAAGTTTTTATTTTTTTTATAATTTTTTTTATTTTTTTTATTATTTTATTATTTTATTATTTTTTTAATTTTTAATTTTTTTTAATTTTTTTTAATTTTTTTAATTTTTTTTAATTTTTTTTAATTTTTTTATTTATTTTATTATTTCTTACGAAATTTGAAATTTGATTAAATGTTTTATTTTTTAAAATATTTTTTAAAATATTTTTAAAATTTTGATAAATAAATTAAAAACGCTATTCCTTCCCCGGCAATAGCGCCAAAAACTTGATAAGCAGAATCGGGATTGCCAAAAACTTTGATGCCATCCCCGGCAACGGTGCTAAAAACTTGATGAGCGGAATCGGGATTGCCAAAAACATTGGTGAGCGAAAACCGGCATCGTTGATCCTACCAATACTTTGGTTTTATATTTATAAAACTCTTGCAAGTGCACGAATCATTTCGTAGAAAATGATAAGTATACTTTCAAGGTCGATCTAAGGAAGGAATGTATGTGGTTTTTAATTTATTATTAAAACTTTTAAAAACGAAATTAAATCCTAAACATCCTGTCACGATGTTTTGGGGTTTTTGTGTTTTAATCTACTTACAGAAAATTAAACATAGATTCAATAAACATTTTTGCAAATTTTATCTTTTATAATGGTGGAGTAATTATGGATATAATAACTAAGTTAATTATGTTGGCTCATATTATCTAGGTTATTAAAGATATGAATTGATATTTATTGATTCTCCCTTTTTTGTATGAATACCACCTTTGGTGGGGTTAGATATTCTTTGTTAACTAAACAAATCAATTAACACCTATGGGTGGGGTTGATAACTAATTTGGTTAATTAAATTAATTTCTTTCTCTAAGAGATTGAAAATGAACCATTTAAATGCCACCTTTGGTGGGGTTAGACAGTTTAAACTTTATTCAAGGTGTCCAGATTAAACCTAAGAATTTAGTTATCCGAGTACTAACTTTCAAGTTTTAAAACCACTACTGAAAACATGTTGTCAATACATTTTCAGATAATAATTCTTATAAAAACTTTTGAAATAGAGTTTCACTCTAACTACTGGGCGATTGTACCAACAAATAAAAGAGCACTACTCTAAATTAGACCGGATAACTAAACCTTAAAATCTAATTTTCAGATTTAAGTTTGTAATGAAAAATAATATATTTCTCTCTAACATTCTTAATATAAAATCTTGAATAAAAATAAAATCAATTCATTTTAGAGATTTTTACCTATTTAATATTTCACAAGCATAACAACGTTATTATTATATCATTTTTACAAACAGCTAGCATAGTTAAATTTAATCACAGACAAATTAAATATAACATGTAAGAATAAAGCATAAAAAATAACTGCAAAGAAAATAAAATCCTTACAGTACTTCGATGCCATTCTCATTGCTAGAAAACCTACAAACGGAATTTGCACTCCCATTTATTGAATCAAAAAGCTAATAAATTACAAAAAAAACCTAACTAGTTCTTCCGAGAGAAGGAAGAACTCTAAAACTAAGCAAAACTAGCTAAAACATAAGAAAAACTAAACAAAACTAAAAACTAAGAAATGGAGAGAAAGAAAGAAGAGAGAAGTGTGTTTTGAGGTGTGGTATGAAGTGAAGAGGGGGTATTTATAGGTGAGGATGGAGAGAAAAAGTGGGTGAAAAAATGGTGAAAACGCGTAGTGCACATGGTGAGGTCATTGATGATGTCAGCATGATGTCATGGGGGCGGCTGCACGTGAAAAATGGGGCGAAATGGCGTCGGCGCGCGCGGAAGGCACCAGCAGCGCGCGCGCATGAACAGTGACAGCGCGCTGCGGCGCGCGCGGATTTTGATGAAGGCGCGCGCATCTGCGCGCGGACGGGCGCCGTGCTGCGCGCGCAACTAAGCGCCGCTGGGCGCTGGCGCGTGCGGGATGGGCTGCTCCGGGCGCGATTTTCTCCTTTTTGACCTTTTCGACCCATTTTGTCCAATTTTTCCATATTTGTTGACCTTTCCCCATTTATTTATTAATATATTTGTGATGTATTGCTTCCAGTATTCCTTTTTGAGTCTTTAAGTGATGTTTTTAAGCGAAAATACCTGAAAAACAATAAAAATACCCGTGATTCCGAAAAAGACAAATTTATATAAATATATGATAAAACATATAAATATATATATTTTTTATCAATTAATGTGCATAAAATCATAGTAATTGTAGTGCTTTTTGAGCACTCATCACAACCCCCAACCAGCTTCTTGCTAGTCCCTTAGCAAGAGAAGCGATAAAAACTAAAAACTAAACTATCCTAAATCACTTCCGTCGATTGACACGGTTGCATTTAGCCTATGCAACAAGCCTTTAAACTCCTAGGTTGCCCTGTGGACGAGTTTGAGTCTCGTGAGGGTTTTCAGTAATGATACCCACAAACATTGAACTTAATGTAAAAATCAAAAGAAACAATAAAAACAAACAACTTAAAAATTAAATTTACAACAAAATCACAAATTAACAACATCTCACAAAAATGTCTCATACTTTTTAATCTCCTTTAAGATCATAATTAAAATCTCAAGCATAAGTTATTTTAATCTCTTTAAACAATCATGATTTTATTATAATAATTAGTCGAAAATCATTTTCATATTTCTTATCAAAAATGTATCAATTTAATTTTACCCAATTTCAGTGTCATGAATCAGAATTCGCTTCAACTCTATTCCTCACAAGTCAATACTCTCAAAACACTGAATCCTATGGGTTCAAACACTCATACTAATTTATATGCGAAAGAGTTGATGTATAGAAATGAACTAATAGGTTCGCATATGTATAAAGAATAAAGGCTCAAAGTGTTATTTTAACATTGAGCTCATGAAAGGAATCAAATGTATAAATTATAAAGATATCATATATAAAAATTATTTTCATGCATAAATCAAAATCATTAAGAAATAATTTCAAGATATATGCCTTTTACAAATGAAGAGAGTGCAATGACTTTTTAGGGAATTATTTCCTATATCTTTCTTTTGTAATTAACTTTTACTCACAACTTTGTAGGCAATGTGGGTTATAGTATGTAGATTATACTATATATTCTTTATCTCTCTATTTTTTTCTGAAGATATTTCTCAATATATGTATTTTAGAGAGTCAACCCATGCATGATTGTACATTTTTTTTTGGATTTTGGTGAGTGGTTAATTTTGTGGCTTTTCTGTTTGATCTTGGTTTAGGTAACCCCATATATGTCATTTTTTTTGTAGCAGTCATGCATGAACGAGATATAAGTATATACTATCAATTTCTACTCAAATCATTTAATCTAAGCAATGATAATAAAAAATATATGATACTCTATTAAGATGAGAAAAAAAATTCATACATTCAATGCTAATACCTATAGAGATCATCTAATAATTTGAAGAAATAAGAAATGTGTTTGGAGTAGAAAAAATATATATTTCACTCTGAATAAAGGAAATTAGGCTCGAATTATATCTCACAAAGGTAGTGTCCACTAAAAAAAAATTCATAAACACCGATTTTAGGTTTAATATAATTTCTACATCTTATCAAGAAATACTAGTTATGACAAAAACTAATTAATTATCAAAAAATAATTACAAAATATTTCATGATATGTTTTCAAAAATTAATCTAACAGTACAAAAGACTTAACTATTTACTTAAATTGGATTTAAAGAAATGATAAATTTTTGTAAAAAAGTTTTTTTTAATCCAAAAATTACTAAATCACACAAAATAGAAATAAAACCAAACACACAAAAAATGAAAAAGTATATTTTTTATTATTTTAAAATTGTTAAAACTTTTTTTTAATTAAGCATGGTAACTTTTCACCACCCCCAACCTAGAACTTACATTGTCCTCAATGTAACAACTGTAAATTAAAGATAAAGAGAAAAGAGAAGAAAGATTACCTATTTCTTGAGAAAGTGCAAGTAGTAATGGAAAATGCAGGTGCATCCATCATATTCATCATTAAAGTGTATACAGACGGATCATTTGTGAACTTCTAACATCTCAACAAATATTTTTAGTTTTAACAATTTAAAAATTATTCACATGTAATTAAAATGAAATAAACAATAAAATTAAGTAAATAAAACAAATAAAAGAAAATTACCTAAAATGATGGGTTGCCTCCCATCCAGCGCTTAGTTTAACGTCTTAGCAAGACGTAACTTGGGGATTGCATTTGAAGTAAACTCAATGTCCCCTCATCATTGAGTCAATCAAACCTACAGGTAAGACAATGTTGTCTACCTATACTTTTTCAGTCATGCCCTATTGATTTTCAAATTTCTTTCTGTACTTAAAACTAAGGGCATACTTTGACGGTTTTAGATAACCCACATCTAGGTGCAAATCAAATAATTAAGTCATTAAAACACAATTGTACCTAGATTAAACAAAGCAACTAACTCCTTAGATTATAATTAAAACTTTAAAATTTTGGAGGTAGTTTCAGAATTTATGTTTTTTTTATTTTTTTTTAAGAAAAAAAAAAATAACATAATCAGTATTAACCAAGAGTACTCCCATGAAAGAATGGTGGTGCAAAGGCTACTTAAAAACCATCCTCCTAGACAGAACAACGTTCCTAGGAAAGACTTCCAAGAACTAGTCTCCTAGACAGAACTCCCTTAAATCTTTACTTTTCATGTTATTAAGTTAAGTTAAATAAAAATTTAAGTTAATGAAAATCTACGTTAATTAAGTTTAAAGAAAAGGTTAATTAAGTTAAGTGAATTGAAAAAAATATAAGTTAATTAAGTTAAGTTAAAAAAAATCTAAGTTAATTAAGTTAGTAAAAAAAAAGTTAATTAAGTTAAGTGAAGTAAAAAAAAATTAATTAAGTTAATGAAAATTTAAGTAAAAACTTAAGTTAATGTTAAAAACAATCTAAGTTAATTAAGTTAGTAAAAAAAAGTTAATTAAGCTAAGTGAAGTAAACAAATCGAAGTTAATTACGTTAAGTAAAAAAAAAGTTAATTAAGTTAAGTGAAGTAAAAAATCTAAGTTAAGTAAGTTAAATAAAAATCAATAAGAAAAAAAAATAGCTAAAGAAAGAAAAATAATAAAATAATAAAATAAAATAAAATTGAAAAAGGTAAAAGAAAATAAAAAAAAGAAAAGAAAAATTAAAATTATGATTTAAAATAAATCATAATTTAAAAAAAATTAAACTTAAAAAATTAAAATTTTGGTTTTTTTTTATTTTTTTTTATTTTTTTTTTATTTTTTTTATTTTTTTTAATTTTTTTATTTTGTCTTTATTTTTTTTATTTATTTATTTGTTTTATTTTTTAACTTAAAATTTTTGAAATCTTTTTTTTTAATTTGTTTTTACTATTCATGAACGGTAAAACTTTTTTTAATTTTTAATTTTTTTTAATTTTTTTTAATTATTTCTTATGAAATTTGAAATTTGATTAAATGTTTTATTTTTTTTATTTTTTTACAAAAACAAAAAAAAAATCACAATTATTTAAAGTACAAAAATATTTTTAAAATTTTGATAAATAAATTAAAAACGCTATTCCTTCCCCGGCAACGGCGCCAAAAACTTGATGAACAGAATCAGGATTGCCAAAAAATTTGATGCCATTCCCGCAACGGAGTCATCCCCGGCAACGGCGCCAAAAACTTGATGAGAAAAACCAACATCGCCGATCCTGCCAATACTTTGGTTTTATATTTATAAAACTCTCGCAAGTGCACGAATCATTTCGTAGAAAATGATAAGTATACTCCCAAGGTCGATCTAAGTAAGGAATGTATGTGGTTTTTAATTTATTATTCAAACTTTTAAAAACGAAATTAAATCCTAAACATCCTGTCACGATATTTTGGGATTTTTGTGTTTTTAATCTAATTACAGAAAATTAAACATAGATTCAATAAACATTCATGCAAATTTTATCTTTTATAAATAGAGGAGTATTTATGGATATAATAACTAAGTTAATTATACTTGCTCATATTATTTAGGTTATTAAAGATATGAATTGATATTTATTGATTCTCCCTTTTTTGTATGAATACCACCTTTGGTGGTGTTAGATATTCTTTGTTAATTAAACAAATCAATTAACACCTATGGGTGGGGTTGATAACTAATTTGGTTAATTAAATTAATTCATTTTTCTAAGAGATTGAAAATGAACCATTTAAATGCCACCTTTGGTGGGGTTAGACAGTTTAAACTTTATTCAAGGTGTCCAAATTAAACCTAAGAATTTAGTTATCCGAGTACTAACTTTCAAGTTTTAAAACCACTACTGAAAACGTGTTGTCAATACATTTGCAGATAATAATTCTTATAAAAACTTTTGAAATAGAGCTTCACTTTAACTACCGGGTGATTGTACCAACAAATAAAATAGCACTAATCTAAATCACACCGGATAACTAAACCTTAAAATCTAATTTTCAGATTTAAGTTTGTAATGAAAAATAATATATTTCTGTCTAACATTCTTAATATAAAATCTTGAATAAAAATAAAATCAATTCATTTTAGAGATTTTTACCTATTTAATATTTCGCAAGCATAACAACGTTATTATTATATCAATTTTACAAGCACTAGTACGCTTAAATTTAATCACAGACAAATTAAATATAACATGTAAGAATAAAGCATAAAAAATAACTGCAAAGAAAATAAAATCCTTACAGTACTTCGATGCCATTCTCATTGCTAGAAAACCTCCAAACGAAATTTGCACTCCCATTTATTGAATCAAAAAGCTGATAAGTTACAAAAAAAACATAACTAGTTCTTCCGAAAAAGGGAAGAACTCTAAAACTAAGCAAAACTAGCTAAAACATAAGAAAAACTAAAAAAAACTAAAAACTAAGAAATGGAGAGAAAGAAAGAAGAGAGAAGTGTGTTTTGAGGTGTGGTATGAAGTGAAGAGAAGGGGTATTTATAGGTGAGAATGGAGAGAAAAAGTGGGTGAAAAAATGTTAAAAAATGGTGAAAACGCGTAGTGCACATGGTGAGGTCATTGTTGACGTCAGCATGACTTCATGGGGCGGCTGCATGTGAAAAATGGGGCGAAATGGCGTCGGTAGCATTTCGATCTGGTGGTATTGGCCAGCGTTGGGATGAAATTTTGCTCGGTCGCGATTTTATCCTTTTGACATTTTTGACCTTTTCGACCCATTTTGTCCAATTTTTTCATATTTGTTGACCTTTCCCCATTTATTTATTAATATATTTGTGATGTATTGCTTCCAGTATTCCTTTTTGAGTCTTTAAGTGACGTTTTTAAGTGAAAATACCTGAAAAACAATAAAAATACCCGTGATTCCGAAAAAGACAAATTTATATAAATATATGATAAAACAAATAAATATATATATTTTTAATCAATTAATGTGCATAAAATCATGGTAATTTTAGTGCTTTTTGAGCACTCATCATTTGTCATGGTGTAAGTACAGTGGATCGAGCTCCAAAATGTGTACAACGTATGAATGTCGCGGTGTGAAATAATTGTGTCGTAGTACCATACATTTGATCCATATTTTTAACCATTTCGAGACCTATAATTAGGACCCTAATTTTATTGTAATCCATATCCCACACCTTTATTCTTAAGTAGATTTCTTAGTCTCTTAAGCTTTCCTAGCTTTTCTTTTAATAGTTTCAAGTTTTTCTCTCATTTGAGAGCTGAACACTTTTAGTTTATGTAGTAACTCTAGCTTCAATTCAATAAATATTGATGGCAATTTTGTATGGAGGTTTTCCAAAACCGAAATGACACTGAGATTTTGTTGAGATATATTTATATGTATTAGTTTTAGATTATCTTTATGTGTTGTTTTACATGCTATGTTTAGTATATTAATCATTTATTGAAATATGCATGTTTGGTTATAAATAATATAGAATATTAGTAATGTTGTTACGCTCGTGAAATATTAAAATATATTAAATGTTTTTTATTAAATGAATTTAAGTTTTATTTCGTCATCAAGATTAAAACAAAGTTTGTAAAAGAAAAATATATTAACGAAGTATTTTTCATAATAAACAAGAGAGTTAAATTTAGGATTTAATTATCTAAATATCATTTAGAGTCTATCTTAGATGTTAGATGAAATATTCTGGATCTGATTTATAGGATTTATTATTGAAAAATATATTGATGACATATTTTTCATAATAGATTTAAAATCTGAAAGTTAGTTTCCAAATACTTAAATCATTAACCTAACTTAGACACCTTGATGAAAGTTTAAATTGATAGTCCTACTAAAAGTGTCAATTAAATGCTTTATTAATTCTTTAGGAATAAAATGTAATTTAGTTAACTATCAATTACTTATCCCCGTTAAAAGACTTTAATTGATAATTGATTAATAATGAAATTGATCCCTACCTTAGGATAATTTCTTATAAAAAGGAATAATCAATAGTCTTAATTCATATTTTTAATAACGTACTGAATATTGAGCAAGCATAATTAACTACCTAATATATCCCATAAATTCTTCATTGCATGATAAATGTTTAATTGTCTAAATATATATTGAGTCTATCTTTATTTTCATGTCATTGTTTAGATCTTCAAATCCAAACTTTGAGATAGATTATTTAGGTTTTATTTTCTTTTTTAAGAATTTGTTGAATTATTTTAAAAACTACATGATTTATATTTAGACCAACCTTAGATGTATACTTATAATTTTATATAAGTGATTCGTGCATTTACGTGCTATTTTATAAATCATACAAAATTTGTATGCCTAATTTTGGTACATTAAGTTTTTGGCATCATTGCTAGGTATATTAGTAATAGCACTAAAAACTAGATAACCTTTACAAGCATAAAACATGCAAGTTTGTATAAGCAATTTATTAAATATTTTTATAAAATAAGTCATTTTTTCATATAATCTATTGTCAACGGATGCCTATTTTGATTTTAATGATGATTTCCTTATTGCCTTTAATACTTTGAAGGATAAATTAACACCTAGTACTCCTGTTATTTTGACACCTAATTGGTCTTTCTCTTTTGAATTAATGTGTGATGCTTTTGATTATGCTATAGGAATAATGTTGGGTCAGAGAGTGGATAAGCATTTACATGTCATATAATACGCTATCAAAACACTCAATGATGTCCAAATTAATTATTCCATCACTGAGAAAGAATTTTGGTTGTTGTGTTTTCCTTAGAAAAATCTAGGTTGAAGATTCCCATGTGGAAGAACAATTATACAAAGGTCAATTATTTTTCAAACTCAAATAGGTAACCAAGACCTAGATGACATGTGAAAAGGCCAACCTATGGAATATTTTCATGAACTTTGTATCAATTTGGCCAAGCAGGCCTTACAATGTGAATTGAGTAATTAGCACAGTAGAAGTACAAAATAACATGTTTAATTCAATACATAATAAACACAACTAGAAGTAAGGAAGAACTAACTGTAGTAAACACACTAGTGAAGGTATGCCTTATAGGTTCCTGTCCAGACTAGCAACGAATATATGCATGGAAAACCACTTACAATAAGTGAGATAAGAATGCATACTAGCCAATCACTTCAAGACTTCATATATGGGAATATATTTTGTAAATAATGATTATAGTCTCACAGCATACTATCAATCTAAACATAGCAAACCAATTAAAGAGTCTAACACCTAGGATACAACTAGGGTAAGGAGATACAGACTCCCCAATGACTTATATCAAACTCATATGCACATAACAAACATAAGTAATATAAATTAATTAGGGAATAGACAGATTAATTTACTACAACACAAGTAATGATCGCAAAGCTATAGCATGCTATATAGAAACGAAAGAAATCATGCCACAACATATGATGAATATGCTTTCTCATTAGAGACTACATCTAGTATGTTGGATACTAAAAGATGGACCCTCATATTAGACCAATGCGTAATTTGATTCTGCATAACATTCAATAGATAACATATAACTAATAATCATAGTAGTAGTACATATAATTAGTAAATAGAAAGCATGCAATAGATAATAAATTCTTTCTAATTAGATTATAATCTTTAGTATGTTCATACCCCATTTAAATTCTAATTGTACTACCCACACATTTGAGCACATGTAACAATGATATAATGGAGTAAACCCACATAGATACCCTATCTATGTGGTAACATTCTCGAGTTTCTTAAGATATCCACCTAGCAACAAACAATCACTAATTAATCAAATAGTTATAACTCTGATAGAAAATAAAACCATTAATACCTCCATCAACTAGGACCTTCATCCTAACTTCCTATTGCTACTTCAACAATGACTTGGTTTAACACACGAACCTGAATCACCTAAAAGCCATCACTATCCAATATGGTATGATCAAAAACCATGGATCAGTAACCAGAAGTGTAATTACTTCCAATCTTGAGGAATGATGAGTGCTAAAAAAAAACTAAAATAACCATGATTTTATGCACATTAATTGATTAAAAATATATATATTTATATGTTTTATCATATATTTATATAAATTTGTCTTTTTCGGAATCACGGGTATTTTTATTACTTTTCAGGTATTTTGGCTTAAAAACGCAATTTAAAGACTCAAAGAAGAATACTTGAAGCAATACATCACAAATATATTAATAAATAAGTGGGAAAAGGTCAACCAACGCGTTTTCACCCCATTTTTCACGTGCAACAGCCCCTGTGACGTCATGCTGACGTCATTGATGACCTCAGCATGTCCATTACACGTTTTTTAATTTTTTAATATTTTTTTTTACATTTTTTTACTCATTTTTTCTCTCCATCCTCACCTATAAATACCCCCTTCCATTCACTTCAAATCACACCTAAAAAACTCACTTCTCTCTTCTTTCTTTCTCTCCATTTCTTAGTTTTTAGTTTTTTTTAGTTTTTCTTATGTTTTAGCTAGTTTCTCTTAGTTTTAGAGTTCTTCCTTCTTTGGGAAGAACTAGTTATGTTTTTGTAATATTTTAGCTTTTTGATTCAATAAATGGGAGTGCAAATTCCGCTTGGAGTTTTTCCAGCAACGGGAATAGCGTCGAAGTTCTGTAAGGATTTTATTTTCTTCTGATTATTTTTATGCTTTATTCTTACATGTTATATTTAATTTGTACGTGGTTAAATTTAAGCTGTCTTTGTTGTTTAGTAAACATGATATAATAATGACGTTGTTATGCTTGCGAAATATTAAATAGGTAAAAATCTCTAAAATGAATTGATTTTATTTTTATTCAAGATTTTATATTAAGAATGTTAGAGAGAAATATATTATTTTTCATTACAAACTTAAATCTGAAAATTAGATTTTAAGGTTTAGTTATCCGGTCTGATTTAGAGTAGTGCTCTTTTATTTGTTGTTACAATCGCCCGGTAGTTAGAGTGAAGCTCTATTTCAAAAGTTTTTATAAGAATTATTATCTGAAAATGTATCGACAACATGTTTTCAGTAGTGGTTTTAAAACTTGAAAGTTAGTACTCGGATAACTAAATTCTTAGGTTTAATTTGGACACCTTGAATAAAGTTTAAACTGTCTAACCCCACCAAAGGTGGCATTTAAATGGTTCATTTTCAATCTCTTAGAAAAAGAAATTAATTTAATTAACCAAATTAGTTATCAACCCCACCCATAGGTGTTAATTGATTTGTTTAGTTAACAAAGAATATCTAACCTCACCAAAGGTGGTATTCATACAAAAAAGGGAGAATCAATAAATATCAATTCATATATTTAATAACCTAAATAATACGAGCAAGCATAATTAACTTAGTTATTATATCCATAAATACTCCACTATTTATAAAAGATAAAATTTGCATGAATATTTATTGAATCTGTATTTAATTTTCTGTAATTAGATTAAAACACAAAACCCAAAATATCGTGACAGGATGTTTAGGATTTAATTTCGTTTTTAAAAGTTTGAATAATAAATTAAAAACCACATACATTCCTTCCTTAGATCGACCTTGGGAGTATACTTATCATTTTCTACGAAATGATTCGTGCACTTGCGAGAGTTTTATAAATATAAAACCAAAGTATTGGCAGGATCGACGATGCCGGTTTTCGTTCATCAAGTTTTTGTTCATCAAAGTATTTGGCGATCACGATTCTGCTCATCAAGGAACTTCCTCAAACTCAAACAACCTATCTCTCATTGCACATAATAAGAGATTTAAGAACTCAAAGCATTTAACTTAGCTCACTCATATAATGATGTTCTCACAAATAAAAAATTGCATCCAAGTAACTTCTAACTAACACATGGTTCACATACAATCCACATACAAACACCATCTTGAGCACTCAACACTCACAAGAATAGTTTTTTCTCAAACAATCAGGAATTACTAATACTGAATAACACTTGAGGTATTAGTGATTCAAAAATAGAAAAATGAGATGTCAATTTAACAAAGTTTCACTACATCTTTTGGATACCAAATAAAAAGAAACATAGGGATATTTATGGAACTTGAATTTACCACCTTGCCATCCAACTTGCCAACCACCTCGCCAAGGGTGATGATGAGCTTGGTGACGAGGTACTAAAAAGTCACTTTTTTTCAAAATTATTGAATGCTTTTCATAAATATCGACACCCAAAATAAACCAAAATCATAAGCGATAATGTCAGCTCGCGAGCCTAGTACCTTGCCAGCCACCTTACTAACCACCTCACCAAGGGTAGTGGTAGTATGATGGAGAGCTTGGTGGCAAGGTACTAAAAATTCACATTTTTGTTCCAAAAATTGTTGAATACTTTTCATAAATACCCGTACTTAAAATGAACCAAGTGGCAACACCTCACTTAGCATGCATATTTATTACTGATCTATAGTAAGTAACCTTATATAGAGGAGGCATACTAAGTAAACTAAAACTGACACGATGTTTTGCACATGGGAAGCCAACACACAAACACAAGAGAAGAGAACTTACATAGGTCTTATTTAGTAGGTCCTAAAGTAATTGTGCATTCTAACCATGCTACTTTAAGTTATCTATTAAGTAAAACTAATGCTAAGCCAAGACTTATCATATTGGTTTTATTCTTGTAAGAATTTAACCTACAGATCAAAGATAAGAAAGGTAGTGAAAATTTAGTAGCTAATCATCTATCTAGGTTAATTTCTAAATTCAATTCTCTTGAAGGTGAGAGTAAAGAAAAAATTGTTGAAATTTTTCCTGATGACCAATTGTTTTCAGTAGGTCCAAACCCATGGTATGCTCATGTAGTTAATTATATTGCTATTGGTGTTTTAAGACCTAACATTTCTTTTCAAGAAAATAAAAGTTTTTTATATTCTTGCTAGCAATATTTTTGGGATGACCCTTATTTATTAAAGATTGGTCAAGATCAAGTCATCCAGAGATGTGTACCAGAAGAGCAACGTAAGAGCATTGATAATTGCATTTTATATAGTTATTTTCATCGATTTTATTAATTACAATTGCTATTTTCTTGACATTTTTAGTTAATTTTAATGCAATAAATTAATATTTACTATTAGTTTCTTAAGGAATATATTTTTAAGAAAATTAAATAATTTGGATCAAAAAAGTACTTAATTGCAAATAATAAATATCTGAAAATATAATTTAAATGAAAAGACTGTTTAATTGCAATTAACAAAAGTATAAAAGTTAATTTATATTAGAAAATGACTTAATTTGAATCAACCAAAGTTTAAAAGTTAAATTGAATTAAATTGGAGGGCTAAATGTAATTAAGGAAATTTATTTTCTACACAGGAAAAGGAAGCCACTCGCGCGATCACCAACGCGCGATACCCACCGTTCGATCAGCAAATCAATGGCTACGATGAGGTGCATGGATCCAGATGCGACAATCTCGAGTAGACATGGGTTTTCTGGTTGCACACTGCTTGGTACCCGTGTGGGGCCCACCTACCGTACAGGCCAACGTGTAGGGTGGGACCCACGTGTCTTGCATGCATCGATCCAGTGCGGCGCAACCACGTGCAAGCTCTCCATCCAACCATTTAAATTTTGCCACGTGTCCCACTATTTATTCTAGCTAATCATGTTCTGACACATGGCACGTTTTGGTGAACACAAAAATGCAAAACCACACACGTGTTTCCAACAGCTTTCTATCCCGCACGTGTCTCGGTACTTTTTATCTTGTGAAACACTTTCCATGTGCGCCCATTCATGACACCTTATGAAATTCCGCCACGTGTCCTACTATTTCTTGTAGCGAATCAGATGATTACACATGGCATGCAGTTTTAATTAAAAAGAAATCAGAAACGGCGCACGCTACCTACTATTTTGCACGATAAATTTCTTTTACATGTGTCTGCAAAAATAATATTTCTTGTTTTCCACTTTAAATATTTTTATATTTTATTGGGGTATAAATATGTGCTATAGATAGAAATGAGAGGGGTTTAACGGGTGGATAACATGCAAAAGCCATTTTGGCTTCTGTTGTGTTTCTACGCAGATGAAGTGTTAATTTTCTTTGTGTTCTTGAACGAATATTCCTTACATTCTGTAATTTTAATTTTTTTATGAAGTAATTTAATTTTTCTAGGGTTGCATTTTATCTAAATTTATGAAGCTTGGGTTTAATTATATTTGAATGATTTATTAGATTTTTAATTTGTTTATTCTATTTGTGCTTAATGCTTTTGATTATTAGAAAATTTATCAATTGATCTGTGGCACTTAAATAAACTTGGAAGAGACATTTTTGTGTATACTGCTCATGGATAGAATAACATATGTATATGAAGGATAGGAATATACCTTTATTGTATGTGTGGCCATTTGAGAACTTAGAACGTAATGAATCTTGGTGAATTTAATTCTCATAGGAATATAGTGAATTAATTTAACGAGGTGTGTCTATATGGAGCTCGGAAGAGATGTATGGATAAAATTAGAAGTTTTCGGTTGACAAATTAAATTCACAAAAAAGTAAATCAAGACGGAATAATATGATTCGAGTGAAATAATTTAGTGAAAACTACAATCCTAGAATTTTCTTTTATTTTGTTATAAAACTTTTTAGTTAGTTAAATCATCTTCCAATTAACGATTGTTTTGGATAAAATCAGAGTAAAATAATTTTAGTACTTAACAAACTATAGTAACAAATCTCCGTGGGAATGATAACTTACTTATCAAATTTATTACTTGTGACCGTGTATACTTGCACGATTTTATGTTCTCCAAAAGAGACAACAAGCATTCTAGCATTTTTTCATGAACTTTACTGTTATATTTTTTTTGTAGTCTAGATTTTATTGGACAACTATTTTTAAAGATGCTCCTATGTTTTGTATGCATTGTGATAGATGTCAAAGGATTGGTGATATAGGCAAACGAGATGAAATTCCTTTGACATCTAATTTACTTGTTGAATTGTTTGATATATGGGGGATTCACTTTATGGGTCTTTTTTCCCCTATCTTTTGGAAATGAATACATTTTTGCTACTGTTGATTATATGTCCAAATGGGTAGAAGCTAAAAATGATGCAAAAGTGGTTGTGAAATTCTTGAATGATTCAATATTTAGTGATTTTGGGATGCCCAGAGCAATAATTAGTGATGTTGGAATCCATTTTTGCAACAAATATTTTGATGGGGTGCTAAAAAAGTATAACATCACACATAAAGTGGTCACTCCATATCATCCATAAACTTTTGGTCAAGTGGAAGTGAGTAATATACAAATCAAAGGGGTGTTTTGGAATGCACTGTGTGCTCTTCAAGGAAGGATTGAGCAATCAAGTTGAATGATTCCTTACAGGAATACCACACAGTTTACAAAATACCTATTAAGATGAGCCTTTAGCAATTAATCTTTGGGAAAACATGCCATTTGCCCATTGAACTTGAGCACAAGACGTATTGGTCAATTAAAAAGTTAAATATGGATTTAGATAAAGCAGGAGAGAAGTAGTTACTCCAACTTAGTGAGCTTGAAGAGATTAGTGACAAATCCTATGAAAATGCAAAGTTATACAAAGAGCATATTAAGCGCTATTATGAGAAAAGCTAGTTTGTAAGTCTTTTCTTCTTAGAATGAAAGTTCTTTTATTTCATTCTTGCCTAAGATTGTTTCTAGAAAAATTTCAATCAAGGTAGGGTGGACTGTTCACCCAACTATGTCCAAATAAAGTGGTGGAGTTATTGAATCCTAAGACTTAAGGAAAGTTCAAGGTAAATGGCGCTTAATAGGAAACCTATATGTAATACTTAGCACCATGATGACAACCACTTCTTGATAAGACGTTAAAGTGGTGCTCAATGGGAAACCTATATGTAATATTATTTCTTTTATTTTAATCAATTTTTTTCTTTTAAATTTTATTTTATTTTATGCTATTTTATATTTAGTGTAATTTGTTTAACTTTAGTTTGTTCTAAGTTTCTATTTATGTGATCTTTTGTTATTTTATTTATAATTGTTAAAATTTATAAATATTTGTTGAGATGTGTGAGATGTACACTGTAATC
This sequence comes from Hippophae rhamnoides, assembly GCA_033030585.1. Lineage (NCBI taxonomy): Eukaryota > Viridiplantae > Streptophyta > Magnoliopsida > Rosales > Elaeagnaceae > Hippophae > Hippophae rhamnoides. The sequence goes on along the minus strand of CM065431.1, from coordinate 32,761,473 downwards.
TGTCTGTGTGGATTAAAATGTTGAGATGATGGAGGCATCTGATTTTTTACATCATAACTTGATCATATAAAGAAAATGAGTAACTCTTCTCTTCTTTTAATCTTTATCTTTAATTTTCATTTGTTACATTGAGGACAATGTAGTTTCTAGGTTAGGAATGGAGGAAGTATTATGTTACATAAATTTGGTCAATTTTTAAATCGTTTTTATTAAACATGTATTTACATTTACATTTATTTATCTTTTTTATTCATTTCTCATTTGTTTTAGTTTATTTATTAGTTTAGGGATATATTAAATTTTAAAATTTTTCTTGCAAAATTATCATGTTTTTAGTTGATATTAATCAATTAATTAAGTCTTTTTGCATTGTTATATTAATATTTTGAACATATGGAGTAATGTGATAATTAATTCATTTTTATCATAATTTGTGTTGAAGATAAAGTGTTGAAAATGAGATAAATCAAAAATTTGTTTTTAGAGATCATATAGTGGAGACAAACTTGTGAGAATATTTGAGCCTATTATGGTTTCATTGTGAATGATAATATTTTTTCTACTCCTTTAAACACTCATCTTATTATTTTCAATTTCTAGATAATCTCTATAGGTTTTTCATTGTAATGTATAATTTTTACATCCGATGCAGTTCCATATACTTATTTTTATTACATAAATTGAATGACTTAAGTAGAAATTGAAAGTGTATGCATTTTTCATTCATGCATGATCCATTCTATTCGTGCCATAGCATATAATGTTTTCACGTCGTGGCTTGTATGATATTTGGGACACGTTTAATCTTTTCCTTTGGCCTCATGCCATAGCTCACAATAAATTCATGTCATTCATGTCGTAGCACATTCCAAATTGCATCACTTTGAATCCCTAATTTCTATGTAATTTCTTTTTCTAATTTTTAAACATATGTAATTTTTTATAAATGTTTTCTTTCTTCCAAATTGTAATGGAATGCTTCAAATATAATTTTTCAAGTTGATTTATTTTAATACAAAAAATACCTGAAAAATAACAAAATATACCCATGATTTAAAAAAGATAGATTTACAAAAATGATAGTAGAACAAACAAATTCAAATCTATATGATCACTAGACATGCATAAAATCACATATATTAAGTGCTTTTGAGCACTTATCACAACCTCCAATTAGCTTCTTCCTAGTCTTTAAGCAAGAATGGCAAAAACCCAAAACCAAAAACTAGATATTAAAATATCCTAAATCATTTCTCATAAATTCAATAAATAGTTATGAAATTAACATTTTCAAATAATGTTAACAAATGAAAATTAAAATTTCCTATAACATAATAAAACTAAAAACAAATACATTATCCAAAAATAAATAACAACTAAAGCTTAAAAAAAATAAAACCAAACAAAAATCCATAAAAGAAAATAAAATTATAGATCATTTTAGAGCTCCTCCATGTCATTGAAACCCTTCTTCGGGTTCTTATTGTCGTGATATTTCTGGCATTATAAAATTGAATTCATAATGAGAATACTTGGGTGTTGTTAAATTATTTGTATCTACCTTGAGATGATTTGTAATCCTTTCATTTTGTACATTAATCAATTCTGTTCCACTTGATCATGATGCTACTGATTTAGAAATGCTGCTTATTGGTATTCTTCCATGTAGCTCATTCTCTCACCAAAGTTATGGAATTAACACATTCTTGATGAAGGAATGACCCTCATTTCTCTTGGAATGATGTTTATACCATATGTAAGCTCGTCAATGTATGTTATATTCAATAATTCACTGGGTTGTATAACGACCTCACCTTTTGAATGAGGTACCCACTTTCTTACGTGAAGTAGTTATTAATTGGGGGAAAAAGAAATCCATATGGTGACAATTTGCAAACAGCTTAAATCGTTGATGAATTATTGCTCCAAAATCCATGGGCATCTTAGATGCGATTGCATATAGTAAAATAGCTCTCTCTATCAATAGTGCTACAATGTTTGGTAGGCATCATCCTAGAATATACAAAGTATTTCCAAATTCTTAAAAAAATTTCCAAATACTTTACTTCAAGACCTTTATGTTTCCCACTAGCAATAATCCATTCAACACTTTGTATAGTCAAGGCTTTTAATACTGCAATATAATCCATCTTTAAATTCCATTCACCCTTTCTGAATAAAATCTTTGTCAACTTCTACGACTTTTTCAAAGCGGACTTTAGCATCAAAACTAGAAAAATTTTGAACTTTAAAAATCTCCAAAAGTTGAAAATTTCTTTCCTTTCCTAGACCTCTTAGGTTCAATTTTCAACTTTTTACCACAAAATCTAAATAGGGGTTCACAAAACTTTTTAACAACATAATTTTATTCCAAATAATGCATAATCCTCTATTTATTCTAAATAGGGCTTTGAACTCTTAATAAATATATAAGTAATCCACAAACCCCTAAAAATTAAAAGAAAACATAATTCCAAAATTTAAGAATACTTGCTTTTTATTGTTGAAGATTTGAAGAAAAAAATGAAGAACACCCCTTTGAAGATGAAAATCTTGAAGGAACATGAAAAATTGAAAATTTATTGATAGAATGGTAGAAATTTGTTTTTAGAAAAGATTTGTGAAGAAATTTGAGGAAAGGTGGGGTTTTTGATAAATGAAGTGTGTTTCAGGGAGAGAAAAATTAGAGTTTGATAGAAAGTGTGAGAAAATGGGAGAAAAAGATGAGTTTTTGGTAAAAGAAAAAGTTTTATAGGCAGAAATCCGCATGCATGCCACGATGCACATTTTATTCATGTTGTAGTGTGGTCCATTCTAACTTCTGCCCATTATACAATTATTACTCCATGACATGGCGCACATTAATTTTATGTAGTGTCGTGCTCTTCTCTATTTTCACTTTGTTTCTTGTTTGAAATTTTCTCCCTTTTTTCTTTTTTAATATAAATTAAAAGAATAAAAATCTAAATTAAGCATACATAAATCAAAATAACAAAAGCAATAAATAAATTTATTGAGACAATGATTTGGGGGATTTCAACATTTAGTAAACTCAATATTCTCTCATTATTGAGTTCGTCTATTTTCTAACCTTGTAGTTATTCCTTCCCATACTTTTACAAGTCCTCAGTTAATTGCTCTATCTATATTTTCATCTTTTTAATGGAAATTTCTACAAAGTCCAACCCTTGATTTGTCCTTTACTAGTTGTTTCTACTCACTTGAATAAATGAATTTAAGTTTTCCTTTATGTTAGGCTTTTTGGGAGGATTCCTTTGCAATTTTTGGTGGAATTGTTCATCCGATGGATGTGAATTTTGGGCAAATGGAGGGTTGTTTAACCTATAAGAGAAATTGGGATGATTCTTTAACCTAGGATTATAGGTATTAGCATTGGGATCATTCCTAGGTCTTGGTTGGTATTCCTCTAGTATATTGACCTACTCTCGTGTCCAACTATAGCTTCTAATTGATAGGGACAGGTTTTAGCCCCATGTCCCAAAGTACTGAATATACCATATTGTTCTTTATTTGCTGTGGCATATGTAGTTAAAAGTGCAACTTTCTTGGTTAGCTGAGCAAGCTACATTTGAACTTCAATACTGGAGTCAATTTTATGGACTTAGACTCTCCTCACTCTAGATTTCTATTAATGGGAATTAGTACCCAACATCTCAAAGAGATTCTGAGCCTTTAAGATTAATTTCTCTCCTATCATTCCACAAGTAGCATTATCAATGGTAGACTGACATATTGTGTCAATCCATCATAGAAAAATTGGTTTTGAAAATGTAGTAGGTAGTTGTGATGGGGGAAAAAAGTGAGAAAGAGTTTGAACCTATCCCATAATTCAGGGAAATGTTCTCCCTCCATCTACGAGAAAGTGGCAATCATACCTCTCAAATCTGATGTCTTCTTATGGGAATAGAATTTTTTCATAAATTTGTTGTAAACTTTCTCCCAAGTCATCAGGAACTTAGAGGAAGTAACATTAATCATGCACTAGCCTTGTTTTTAAGGGTGTAAGAGAAAAGCCTCATTCTGAATTGATCCTCAATGAGTATGCCGAGGGAGAAGTCTGGACTATAGAATAAAATGTTATTACGATTTTGATCATAACAATTTAAAAATGGTATTCATCCACGTAAACGACACCAAAAACTTGATCATACAAAATTGTTGTGTACAAATTTTAAGTCTAAAGAGGAATTATATGATTTTTAAATCATTCAACAAATTCCTAAAAACGAAATTAAATAACCTAAATGTCAGATCATGATTATTTTAAGTTGAGTTTCTAAATTAATGACATAAAAATAAATATAGATTCAATAAATATTTAAGAAATTAAATATTTATCACACAATGTAGAATTTATGAGATATATTAGTTAGCTAATTATGCTTGTTCAATATTAAGTAGGTTATTAAATATATGAATTTAGATTATTGATTCTCTCTTGTATATAAAAATAAAAGATTTACTAAGTCTAGCATTTATTATTAATTAAAATTACTTACCACCTTCGGTCGGGTCTAGCTATTAATTTTAATTAAATTATGCTTCTTTTCTAAGATATAGTGAGTCATTTAATTGTCGACTTTGGTTGAGTCTAACAATTTAAACTCAAATCAAGATGTCTAAGTTAGGTTTATGATTTAAGTATGTGAAACTAACTTTCAAATTTTAAAACTATTATGAAGGATATATCATCGATATGTCTTTCAATAATAATTTTTACAAAAACTCGTTGAAATAGATTCCATTCTCACTATGCACTTAATATAGACCAAAAGATTTGAGAGTGTAACTCTAAATCAGATTTAGATAATTTAAATCCTACATATAATTCTCTTGTTTATTATGAAAAAAAATTCGTCAATATATTTTTCATTCACAAACTTTGGTTTAAATCTTGATGATGAAATAAAACTTAATTTTTTTTATAAAAATGTTTAATCTATTGTAACATTTCACATGCATAATAAAATCACTAATATCTCATACTATTTATAACTAAATATGCTTAGTTTAATAAATTATTAATAAATTAAACATATACCATATAAAACAACACTTAGAAATATTATGAAATGAATACATTTTAAATATACCTTAAGAGAATTCTTAGGATTACTTTTGGAAAACCTCCAGATAGAATTAGTGCACTATTTATTGAATTAAAACTAAAAGCTATTACAATAACTAAATTTGTTCAACTCTTGAACGAGAGAAGAGCTTTAAATTACTAAAAGAAATAAAAATACTAAAGGAAGCTAATAAATCAGATACTAAAAGAGCTGTAGGAATGTAGGATATATTTTTACAATACAAATAGGGCTCTATTTATAAGTGAAGAAAAGAGGAAAATGAGAAATGTTTTACTTGGTTTAATGGCATACATTTTATTCAAGTCATGGCCTATATCATATTTGGGATGCGTTTAATATTTTCCTTTGGCCTTGCATCGCAGCTCACAACAAATTCATGTCGCAACATACTCCCAACTGCATCACTTTGAATCTCTAATTCCTATATAATTTCTTTTTCTAATTTTTAAACATATATAATGTTTTATAAATGTTTTCTTTTGATATTCCAAGGTGTAATGGAGTGCTTCAAGTATAATTCTTCAAATTGATTTATTTTAATACGAGAAATACCTGAAAAACAACAAAATATGCTCGTGATTTTGAAAAAGATATATTTGTGTATAATGATAGTAAAACAAGAAAATAAAATTCTATATAATCATTAAACATGAATAAAATCACAATATATTAAGTGCTTTTGAGCACTTATCAATGGACTAAAGCTTTCTTGAGACTCTTGAGGTCTAAGTTTTATTCTTTAAGTTGTAGAGCCAAGGGTTAGATTATTTTGGTCCAAATACAGTGAGTGTAGGAGCTCACAAGTTACCTTCGAGATAGCTTCGAGGAGGCTATTTTCTATATAGATCTAAGGACTATTTGGTTATCTCACTCTATAACCCCTCACCTAAGTAGCAAGATATGCCTTACACAAGTAATATTGCTACCTTATTTATTCCTTAAATATTAAGTAGGGTTCATTGGTTTACCAATTTTGGATTACTAGCTTCATCCTTAGACGTACTAGGTGTTGTACTAGCTAACACTTTATATGCAATTCTTAAAACTCTTTAGATCTCTCTATATAAACTTCATGCTTCATAACACTATTTTAGGAAGGAACTTTTAACATCCATTTGACAAAGCTTGAAACCAAAGTAACAATCCAACTCAATCAATAATATCATATACTTTAGGAGGGTAATGTGAGCAAAAATTTCCTCAAATTTGATAGCCACTATCTACTACAAGTCTTGATTTGTTTATGCTATCTTGAATTCTCATCTTCTTTATTCTGGTATAACTAACATATATCAATAACAACTTTATCTTTTGGTCTTAAAACAAGATACTAGACATCATTCCTTTGAAATTAATTGAGTTCTTCTCACATGAAGTTAACCCAATGTACATCCTGCAAGGCTTCCTTAAATATTTTAGAAAGAATAGTCAAAGTGTAACATATGTAGCTCAATGTCTCCTAGATCAAGCGTCTGGTCCTAACTCCTCCATCATTGTCACCAATGGTGTTGTCAATAGAATGAGAACCATTAGCCCATTTTGGAAGATAAGGATCTCTTTCTTCATTTTTAATAGTCTTTGACTGCTCAACAGGATTTAAATAGATAACAACTCCCTATTACACACAACATTCTCTTTAGAACCCCAATATTCAAAGATTTCATTGTCTTAAGACTATACCATTATAGTATCACCATAACCATCAATAAACATAATAATGGATTCCATCACAGTAGAGGATCTTGGATTTTGGATATGATAAGCTTGACTATTATATGAATATCTAAGGAAAATTTTAGATCATTATTAGCTTCAAGCTTATCCAAATTCTCTCTATCCTTAAGAATATAACAAGTGCTTCCGAACACATAAAAATAATTGATGTTGGTTTTTTTCCTTATGCATAAGCTTATAAGGAGATTCGCATGAACCAATTCTTAAGAAATACTGGTTCAAGGTGTAACAAGCTATATGTATAGCTTCTTCCCATAAATGTCTGGCTAAAGCTTTGATAGTCAACATCATCCTAGCCATTTCTTGGATGGCTTTGCTCCTTCTCTCACCAATTCCATTTTGTAAAGGAGTCTTAAGAGCAGAAAACTCATACTGAATACTCAAGTTGTAATAGAAGGACTTAAACTCAAAATTTTGAAATTCACTATCATGGTCACTTCTAATCTTGATTAAGGTTTCGGTGGAATACCCCTTTCATTCTAAAATTTAACACACAAGGACTTGGAATTGACTAAAGCGTATGCTTTTTCCCTTAGAAACGTTACCTAAGACTACCTAGAGAAATCACCCGCCATACCATGATGTAATTTCTTCCCCTAATACTGGTAGTACATATTGAGCCCATCAAATCCATGTGTAGAAGTTTTAGAGATCTTATTATAGAGAGATGTTGATTCTTCTTATGTTGAATCTTACTCTACTTGCCTAACTAGCAAGGACCAAAAAATTGATCAGGTAGAGTTATGATCAGATGGATACCTATGATAGTCTCGAGACTCAAGATTATCTTCAGTAGCTTGTAGTTCATATGACCCAATCTCTAATCCCAAAGCTCCTATACTCTAAGACTAGTTCTAGTGAACATAGAGAATTAGAGTCACCCATACAGTAACAATTATCTTTAGATCTGATTCTCTTAACCATAACACTTCTAGTGTTTTCATAAATAGTACATTCTTTGTGATTGAATTTAACTAAACACTTAACACCACATATTTGAATTATAGTGATAAGATTTTCTTTTAATCCATCCATAAAAAGGACATTCTTGAGCTTAGGGATCCCTGAAGCATTGATAGAACCTTTCCCAAAAGTCATAGATTCCTATTACCAAATGCAACTGACCCATCTTTAACTTGAAAAAAGTTGATGAAGAAGGATTTATTTCCAGTTAAATTATGAGAGTAGTCATTGTCCAAGTACCAACTATAAGAATTTAGAGATTTAAATGCAACATGAACAACATTGAACTTTGGGTTAAGAGCATCGCCATCAATAACGAGGGAGGGATAATTAAGAAGTTCCTTAACATAACCTAGAAACTTCTTGTCAGATAGGGATGCTTTACTTAGAGAAGTAGAAATGAAGAGAAAGTCAAAAGAATAAGAAAGGATAGAGAGATATTCATATTTGGCACTTAGGTCATCAGAAATGCAATCATACATAGGATCCATATTAGCAAAAGTTGATTCACAAAACAATTGAGTAAGAAAAGGAGAATGTGTAGCTTGATCATCAATGTATCCAATCCTTTCAAATGCCCACAAGTCTTAGTAATTTTCAACCTCTCATCAAGACATTGAGTTCCCAATGACAACTTACAAATAGTTTCTTGGGTTTCTTCTAATTTCCTTTTAGCATGAAGTTGTTAAAGAGAGAAAGATTCTATCATTTTAGCTTTCTCTGTCAAGCAGGATTCTAAGTACTTAGCTTTATGAGAAATATTCTTAAGATGCACCCAGTGATTATCCATGTCAACTTTGCAATCAATCAAAAGAGACTCAAGGTAGACTTTTTCATTTTCAATCATGAATATCTCCTACTTCAGTTAGCAATATTGTTAAATTCTTTAGAAGTAAGGTCCAAAACATCTTATATTGGAGATCTCTTTTGTTTCTAGCGTTGAATAGGCTACTTAAAATCCTTAATACTATACTAACCCTTATCATTATTGGTTCCTTCTCACTTTTGATTGAGATATTCAACAATTGACTCGAAAGTTCCAAATGATATTTATCTTTTTCTTTTAAGTTGTCATTGAACTTGACCAAATTTTTATTCCATTTTAGGTTTCTTAAAATAGTTGATCATATGATTCTTGAATAGAGAAGCCACTGTTACTTACAGCATCATTCCTATAGGTGGTCTTTGAAGTAGTAGTCTCATAATGAGAAGCTATAAGAACAAAACACCCAGAAATACCAACCTTTGCACGCATTGATCAGTCTTCATTAATACTAAATAAGTAGTTGTTATACTTTCTTTCCAAATAGTTCCAAGCTTCTTTAGAACTTTTGCCTTTACCAAGTGTTTTAATCATTGATAGACACTAATTTGATGCCAATGTATAAACCTTTGCAGCTCCACTCATCTTGGGTTCAACAATACCATCTTTTAAAACATGTATAGGACACTTTCATCCATTTTCAATCAAGAACCAAACATCATCATTATATGATCTCAGATAAGAGCACATTTGAGATCTCCAAAAATAATATTAATTTTGATAAGACTGAGAAGTTATACTGGTATATATATTTTAATTGCTTGTAAGTGCATGAATCACTAGCATATTAAGCATAAGTTACCCCGAGGTTAGTCTCTAAAGGAATTGGCCAGCTGTTCTAACAGTCAAATTATCTTCTAAATTAGTTAAGAAAAACAATCCTAAACATTCTATCAGTTATCTGTTTGTAGAAAAATGACTATAAATTCTAAATTAAATTAACACATAAAGGTAGCAAGTAAATTTAATTATAGCCAAAAATATGATGATTAATGAATATAGGATTTTAACGAGCATAATCTTTCATGTAAACAAAAAATTAAATGATTCAAATAACAAGTTAAATTTACAGATTTTCCCCTTTTTTAAATAAGCTAACCCTCATGGTCATGTTGAATCCACACAATTCTTAACTAATGAATGACTTCCTGGTAAACTAAGGAAAATATATAAATAAAGATCCCCAATTAATTAATAACTTTTTTGGTAGGTCTTGAAATTAATTAATTGTTAAATCAAAGGTAAATATATTCTTTAATTATAAATGATTCATCATTAATTTATAATTAATATATTGTTAACCATTTAATTTAATATTAATTAATCAATAACTTCCTTTTTAAGAAAATGAATGATAGGAATCAACTGGTACACTAGGGTACCCTATCAGAATGGAAAGTAGCCCTATGGTGAATATGCTAAACAATGGTGATCTTTTGCTTACACAACAAAAGTATATTTGGGTGTTTCTAATTAAATCAAAGATGGATCATTGTAAACCCATCTCTACTCCTATGCTTACTAGCCATGATCTTAGTGCTTATGTCGGAGAAATCTTTCATAATCCCAAGTTGTATAGAAGCATTGTTAGAGCTCTTTAGTATATCACCATTACTCATCCAGATCTTTCCTTTGTAGTCAACAAGGTGTGTCAGTTTATAGCAACCCCTTGAAATCCATATTGGTTGGCTATTAAAAGAATTCTGAGATACCTTTAAGGTACTAGTTCTCATAGTTTGCTTCTAAAGCCATCTTCTTAGTTGCTTCTACATGGATTTACTGATATTGGCTGGGGTTCTTTTCTGATGATATAAGATCCATATCTGGTATCATATGGATTTAGGCTTTACCTCAAGAGTTGTAAATTTCCTTACCAATTTCTCCTTTGATCTAGTGTAATAATTTGAGTAATATTTAGCTTGTTGCCAAACCTATTCTTCATTCATGCATTAAACATATTAAGTTGGACTTTCATTTTGTGAATATAAAGGTGTTGGCCAAGACACTTGTTGTGCATCATATTCCTTCTGTGGAATAACCAAAAAACTTGTTAACCAAGGCCTTCCATATCTTCTCTTTTTCTCTATTTACATACCAATTAAGTGTCATACTTATGCCACTTAATAAGGGAGGGGTGTTTTGAGCATTGGTGATGTTGATCAAGTCGGTAATAGGCAGCATGTGTCATATGTTACGCCTGATGATGCATAAGAAATGCACATGTGTGTTGCGCATATTATGTCAAAGGATGACACTAGAATGCATGCAGATGCCATACACAATGATAACAGAATTTTCATAGATGTTACACATGATGATGTTGTGATGTGCATAGATGTTGCACATGATAACATTGGGATACATGTTAATGCTTCATACGATGACATTGGGATTCGCACACATACTGTTCCTAAAACTACTATAAATATGTGTGCATATGCTAGGTTCACTATGCATACAGCGTACAAAAGTAGTGCAGAAAGCAATAATTATAATGTTAAAAAAATATTGTAAAAAATACTATATGTGCACAATAATTATAATGGTCAATAGTACAAATGATCCTTTTTCAAAAGGTTGTTATAAAGTTTGTTACATTGAAATATGTGCTTTTAAGTAGTGTAACTAACTTGTAATCATCCTTTATCTATAAATAGATAGGATGATTCATTGTATTTTATCATCAATTATTAGCTAAATAAAAAAGTATTATTCAGCTTTCTTGTTATTTGTCACCGTCTTTACCCTTTTTCTTCGTGTTTTCCTAGAATCCATCTATAAAGAATTTTAACCTACAAAAAAAGTAAATACCCTCCAAAACAAGAAAAATTAAAATAAAACATAAAATATATACTTAAAAACATTAAAAATAATAGGTCTAAAATATATTCATCATCAGTCCTCACACATTAGACTTCATAAGAGAAATAAGGAATTAAACATACAAGAAGGGAGGACAGAACCAACATCAAAATGGTTAAGCCTATAGGGGATGTATCCATTCTAATACTAATTGGGAAAGTCTATAGCTTGGTAAATAAACAAGGAAAATAGTTAACAACTCCTAGAGACTCCCTCCTGATGAGTGCTCAAAAAGCACTAAAATAACCATGATTTTATGCACATTAATTGATTAAAAATATATATATTTATATGTTTTATCATATATTTATATAAATTTGTCTTTTTCGGAATCACGGGTATTTTTATTGTTTTTCAGGAATTTTGGCCTAAAAACGCAATGTAAAGACTCAAAGAAGAATACTTGAAGCAATACATCACAAATAAATTAATAAATAAGCGGGAAAAGGTCAACAAACATGTAAAAATTGGACAAAATGGGTCGAAAAGGTCAAAAATGTCAAAAGACGGAAAATCATACACAGCCACCACACATACTACCGCCAAGGCCACCAGCGCTCAATACTACCGTGAGCGCCACGCCCGTTCAATCTCCATTCCGCGCAAGAATGCGGCATCGCTCACATACTGGCTACAGAAGAATACCGCTTCAGCGCTAACGCGTTTTTGACCCATTTTTCACGTGCAAAGAAATTTCTATGACGTCATGCCGACGTCATTGATGGCCTCAGCATGTCCACTACACGTTTTTTAATTTTTTTATATTTTTTTTAACATTTTTTTACTCATTTTTTCTCTCCATCCTCACCTATAAATACCCAACTTCCATTCACTTCAAAGCACACCTAAAAACCACACTTCTCTCTTCTTTCTATCTCTCATTTCTTAGTTTTTGAGTTTTTCTTAGCTTCTTTCTTAGTTTCTAAGCTTTTCTTAGTTTTTCTCTTAGTTTTTAGTTCAATTCTCTTAGGTTTAGAGTTCTTCTCTTTTTGAGAGGAACTTGTAATGTTTTTGTAATAATTTAGATTTTTGATTCAATAAATGGAAGTGCAAATTCCGCTTGGAGGTTTTCTAGCAACGGGAATAGCGTCGAAGTTCTGTAAGGATTTTATTTTCTTTACAGTTATTTTTATGCTTTATTCTTACATGTTATATTTAATTTGTTCCGTGATTAAATTTAATCATAGTACTGCTCATAATCATGATATAATAATAACGTTGTTATGCTTGCGAAATATTAAATAGGTGAAAATTTCTAAAATGAATTGATTTTATTTTTATTCAAGATTTTATATTAAGGATGTTAGAGAGAAATATATTATTTTTCATTACAAACTTAAATCTGAAAATTAGATTTTAAGGTTTAGTTATCCTGTCTGATTTAGAGTAGTGCTCTTTTATTTGATGGTACAATCGCCCGGTAGTTAGAGTGAAGCTCTATTTCAAAAGTTTTTATAAGAATTATTATCTGAAAATGTATTGACGACATGTTTTCGGTAGTGGTTTTAAAACTTGAAAGTTAGTACTCGGATAACTAAATTCTTAGGTTTAATTTGGACACCTTGAATAAAGTTTAAACTGTCTAACCCCACCAAAGGTGGAATTTAAATGGTTCATGTTAAATCTCTTAGAAAAAGGAATTAATTTAATTAACCAAATTAGTTATCAACCCCACCCATAGGTGTTAATTGATTTGTTTAGTTAACAAAGAATATCTAACCCCACCAAAGGTGGTATTCATACAAAAAAGGGAGAATCAATAAATATCAATTCATATCTTTAATAACCTAGATAATACGAGCAAGCATAATTAACTTAGTTATTATATCCATAAATACTCCACTATTTATAAATGATAAAATTTGCATGAATATTTATTGAATCTGTATTTATATTTATTTTTTATTGAATTTGTATCTATGTTTATTTCTTTTATTATATTTAATTAATCTGTTTATATGTTTATTTTATGTTATTAGATTAGGAACACAAAAACCAAACTATCGTGACAGGATGTTTAGGATTTAATTTCGTTTTTAAAAGTTTGAATAATAAATTAAAAACCACATACATTCCTTCCTTAGATCGACCTTGGGAGTATACTTATCATTTTCTACGAAATGATTCGTGCACTTGCGAGAGTTTTACAAATATTAAAACCAAAGTATTTGCGAGAATCGGCGATGCCGGTTTTCGTTCATCAAGTTTTTGGCGCCGTTGCCGGGGAAGGAATAGCGTTTTTAATTTATTTATCAAAATTTTAAAAATATTTTTGTGTTGTAAATAATTGTGATTTTTTTTTAATAAAAAAAAATAAAAAAAAAATTTAATCAAATTTCAAATTTCAAATTTCATAAGAAATAAAAATAAAAAAAATAAAAAATAAAAAAATAAAAAAATTAATTATAGCATAAATAGTAAAATAATTTAGAAATTTGAAATTTGAAGTAAAAAGTTTTTACCGTTAATAAATAGTAAAAAAAATTAATTAAAAAAAAAAAGAGAGAGAATCAATAAAATATCAATTTATATCTTTAATAACCTAGATAATATGAGTAAGCATAATTAATTTAGTTATTATATCCATAAATACTCCACTAATATAAATGATAAAATTTGCATGAATATTTATTGAATCTGTATTTATATGTATTTATTGAATTTGTATCTATGTTTATTTTTTTTATTATATTTAATTAATCTGTATATATGTTTATTTTATGTTATTAGATTAGAAACACAAAAACCAAACTATCGTGACAGGATGTTTAGGATTTAATTTCGTTTTTAAAAGTTTGAATAATAAATTAAGAACCACATACATTCTTTCCTTAGATCGACTTTGAGTATACTTATCATTTTCTACTTAAATGATTCGTGCACTTGCGAGAGTTTTACAAATATTAAAACCAAAGTATTTGCGAGAATTAGCGATGCGGTTTTGCTCATCAAGTTTTAGCGCCGTTCTTGGTGAAGGAATAGCGTTTTTAATTTATTTATCAAAATTTTAAAAATATTTTTGTGTTGTAAATAATTGTGATTTTTTAAAAAAAAAATAAAAAATAAATAAAAAAAATTTAATCAAATTTCAAATTTCAAATTTCATAAGAAATAAAAATAAAAAAATAAATAAAAATAAATAAAAAATAAAAAAAATTAATTATAGCATAAATAGTAAAATAATTTAGAAATTTGAAATTTGAAGTAAAAAGTTTTTACCGTTAATAAATAGTAAAAAAATTAATAAAAAAAAATTAAATTTTTAAAAATTTAAGTTAATAAGAAATAAGATAGCGTGAATAGTAAAATAAAATTACCGTTCGTAAAAAAAAAAAAAATTTAAGGGAGTTCTGTCTAGGAGACTAGTTCTTTGAAGCCTTTGTGCCACTAGTCTTTCCTGGGAACGTTGTTCTGGCTAGGAGAATGGTTTTTAAGGAGCCATTGCACCACCATTCTTTCCTGGGAACACTCTTGGTTAATACTGATTATGTTATTTAAAAAAAAAAATTTTAATTTAAATTAAAAAAAAAAAAAAAAATTTAACTAGTTTTGTCTAGTGTTTTGTATTAAATGCCATGGAAATTTTCTCTAATTTTTTTATTTTTTTTTTGTTGACAGGAGTTTTAAATTTACGTTTAAAAATAGTCTATGCGTGGTAGGAGATCCTTAGGAAACCCCCTAACAACATATGTAAATAATATTCATAAATTTAAACAAGTGTCAACAACACTGGATCCTACCCATCAACCTGATTTTGAGCCAAACATAGAACCAAATCTTAATCCTTTACTAGAACCAAAAGAAATGGAGGAAAACCAACATGTTAGGGAAACCACGATGAAGGAGTTTGCAAGACCGGGGAATGGCACAAGAATCGCCGCTATCCAGTTGGGAGAAGCTGCTCGGAATTATGACCTTAAAAATATTCATTTCTCTATGCTTCCTTCCTTCTATGGGCTACCTAATGAAGATTCTCTTTCCTTTATGAGAGATTTCTATGCTACGGTCCAAACATTCCCCCTCGGTATTCTAAACGAGGATCAACTTAGAATGAGATGTTTTCCCTACACCTTAAAGGATAAGGCAAAAGCTTGGTTGATGTCACTTCCCTGTGTTCTCTCGATGATATGGAGTCACATTTACAATAAATTCATGGGAAAATTCTATTCCCATCAAAAAACATCAGAGCTGAGAGGAAAGATTGCTACTTTCTCTCAGATGGAAGGAGAACCATTCCATGAAGCTTGGGATAGGTTCAAAATGTTTCTCACTCAATGTCCCCATCATAGCTTTCCCCTACAGTTGCAGAACCAATTCTTTTACGATGGACTTACACAACAATGTCAGTTCATTGTCGACAACGCTGCAGGAGAAGCAATGGGAGAAAAGACCGCATCGTAAACGTATAACCTCTTTGAGATGTTGGGTGCTAATTCCCACCGTAAAAGCTCCCGAGTGAGAAAAGCCGGTGTTCATGAAATCGACTCCAAAGAATGAAGTTCAACAACAACTTGTTCAACCGACTAAGCAAGTTGTTCTTCTCGCTACACAAACCAACACCGGTAATGAACAATATGGTTCAGACAAAGAATACGGGACAAGGTAATCAAGCCCCGTCCATATCAAGGAGATACAACCTGGACACGAGCAGGTTAATGTGTTGGGAGCATATCAACAGAGACCAAGGTTTGATCCCAATTCAAATACCTATAATCCCGGGTGGATAAGTCATCCAAATTTCTCTTGGAGGCAAAACAACCCTCATTTCCCTCAAAGCTCAAACCAGCAAAGCCAAGAATTCCACCCACCTATTCCAAGAAGCATTCCAAATAAACCAACCCTGGAGGACAACTTGAATTCTTTTATTCAAGTTTGTAGGGATAATCAGTCTAAAACCAATCAACGGTTGGACTCTGTGGAAGCTTCTATCAAAAAGGTGGAAGTTCAAGTTGAACAGTTAGTTGAACATTTGCAAAAAGGCAAAGACTAATTTGAAACTTAAATGAATTCAATGAAGAGGAGACATTGAGTTTTTCATTCTGCAATCTCCAAGCAACGTCTTACTAGAAGACGATAAATTTTAGTCCTACATGGGAGGTCACCCATTATTGTATTTTCCTTTGTTTTAGTTTGCGTGTAATAAAAAAAAAGAAAAAAAAATATTTCAAATAAAATAAATTCGTTTGTTTCAAAAATTGTGTCCCTTCGTTTAAATTAAAATAAAAAAAAATTTAGGTTCCTTGCATTTTTTTTAGAGATATCTACTATTGTTTTTAAGAGCAAAATGTTGATTCACAATAGGAGGAGGATCATTTTCAACCACAAACAACCATGGGAGATGCTGAAGATAGGCGGAAAAAGATGAAAGACTATACAATGCCAATCATTGGCAATGTAACTTCCGGCATCCAATTACAAGAGGCTGCAAGGAATTATGAATTGAAAAAGATTCATTATTCTTTGTTACCTTCCTTTTACGGTATCCCTAATGAAGACCCTTTGCATTTCATTCGAGAATTCTATGCTATTGTCCAAACCTTTCCACTACATGCAATTAATGAAGATCAACTTAGGATGAGGTGTTTTCCTTACACTCTCAAAGATAAAGCTTGGTCATGGTTCATTACTCTACAAATGTGTTCTCTTAAAACTTGGGAGGCGCCTATGAAATTTTTATGGGTAGGTTCTATTCCCATCAAAAGACCCCATTGATCTAAGAACAAAGATAGCAACATTTTCTCAAATGAATGAAGATCCCTTTCATGAAGCTTGGGAATGATTCAAACTCCTTTTCATTCAATGTCAAAATCATAGCTTTCCACTACAGCCTACAAAACCAATTCTTTTACGATGGATTGACACTATAGAGTCAATACATGGTTGATAATCTTCTTTGGAGGTCTTTGTAGGAGAAAAGACCGCAGAGGAAACCTATAATCTCTATGAGCTATTGGGTTCTAATTCCCAACAAAGAGGTGGTAGAAGGAAAGCAAAGGACAATGAAGTCGGCTTTGATAAAGAGATAACCTTGCAACTTGTCAATTGACTAAACAAGTGAAATTCCTCACGTCTCACCAAATTTCAAATCAAGAGGTATGTGGAGTGTGTTGTTCAATTGGGCATGGTACTCATAATTGTTCAAATACTTGTGATTCTAGTGTCGATGCCATAGAAGAAGTCCAATATTTTCAAAAGTATCATCCAAACACCTATAATCACCCAACCTACAACCACCCTTACCCACCAAGCCAATCTTTTAAACCAACCTTAGAAGATAGCTTGAATGCTTTTATTCAAGTTAGTCGTGACAACCAACTGATGACTAATCAAAGGTTGAACACCATGGAGGCTTCGGTTAAAAGAATTGAATCTAAAGTTGGGCAATGGCTGAACAAATGCAAAAGAAAGAACCGGGAAAGTTGCCGGTCAACGAGAACAAGCAAAAGATGTTAGAACTCTTCAAAGTGGTAAGGTAGTCAATACCTTGTACTGAAATCTCTAAACTACCTTGTAGTTCATTTAACAAAGAAAGCGACATTCTAATCTCGCAAAAAGGAGAAACAAGTGTTAAACTTAACAAGCCTTACGAAAAACTCATTGGGGTCATCCGACGCTCCCAAAATTCAAAAGACAAATGTAACCACACCAGATGCAAGTACCTTTTCCCCAGGTTGAAAGAATCCAAACAAGATAAGCAATTCAATGATCTTTTTAATATGCTCTCTAAAGTAAATATCAATTTACCATTATTAGAAGTGATCATGAATGTGCCTCATATGCCAAGTTTTTCAAAGAGTTGAACACTAAGAAAAGGAGGTATGAACCGAATGAACGAGTAGTGGTATCGAGAAATTTCTAGCACAGTATTTCAAAGACAAACTACCCCTAAGTTGAAAGACCCTGGAAGTTTTATTATAAACATAACTATGGGGGATAGGAAGGTTGCTAAAGCAATGCTTGATTTAGGTGCTAGTATAAATTTGATGCCCTACTCTATATTCTTACACCAATCTAGGGGATTTAAAACCCACAACTATGTCCCCGCAACTTGCAGATAGATCTCTTAAATATCCGGAGGGAATAGTTGAGGATGTTTTGGTACAGTAGACAAACCGATAATACGGTTGACTTTGTGGTTCTGGATATGCAAGAAAATCCGGCATTGGACAGAGAGCATACAATATTGCTTGGTAGACCATTTATGGCAACTACTAAAACTATTATTGATGTCCAAGATGGAAATTTGACAATGACAGTCTTAGGAGAGACTGTTCATTTCAAAGTTTTTGATTCTTCACCTTTCCCTTCTATTTCTGCCATCGATGAAATATTCGAAGTTGATCCTTTGGATAATCTTGTCCACAACACCTTTTTCCAAACTAGAATAGAAGACAAGCTTGAAACCGTTCTTACACTTGAAAAGGTTGAAGAAGATTTAGATGAAGAAATTAAGGGGTACCTTGAACAACTAGACAATAATGAAGTGATGACAAAATCTAGTACACTTTTAAATCTACCCAGCTTCTTCATCCGTTAAAGAGGCCAATCCACACGAACTTGAACTCAAAGACTTACCCGAGCACTTAAAATATGTGTTTTTGGGAGAAGGAGAAACATATCCAAGGATAATTTCTTCAACCTTGACCAAATCACAAGAAAAAGAACTCATCAAGGTGCTTAAACAGTTTAAGAAATCTATAGGTTGGAGTATAGGGGATATAAGAGGCATTAGTCCAACAATGTGTATGCACAAGATCAACTTGGAGGATGGTGCTAAACCTGTACGAGAGGCCCAGAAGACTAAACCCAAACATGCAAGAGGTAGTTAAAAAGGAAATCCTTAAATTATTAGAAGAAGGGATTATCTATCCTATTGCGGATAGTAAGTGGGTTAGTCCAAAGGTACGTGGTACCAAAGAAATGGGATAACAGCTTGTTAAAAATGATAAAAGTGAATTAGTGCCCACTAGAATAATCACTTGGATGGAGAATGTGTATAGATTTTAGGAAACTAAATTTATATACGAAAAAGGATCACTTTCCTCTTCCATTCATTGATCAAATGTTGGAAAGATTAGTCAAGTACACGAATTTTCTTGTTTTTTGGATGGACTGTCTGGATATTATCAAGTACCCATAGCACCAGAAGATCAGGAAAAGACCACATTTACATGTCCTTTTGGGACATTTGCTTTTCGCAGAATTCCATTTGGGTTATGCAATGCCCCTGCCACTTTCCAGAGATGCATGATATCTATTTTCTCGGACATGGTGGAGAAATTCATTGAAATTTTCATGGACGATTTCTCTGTCTTTCGGAACTCATTTGATGATTGCTTACATAAATTGACTTTGGTTTTAGAAAGATGCATTGAATGCAATCTAACCCTTAGTTGGGAGAAAAGTCATTTTATGGTTCAACAAGGGATAGTTTTAGGACATATAATTTCAAACAACGGTATTGAAGTTGATAAGGCAAAAGTTGAATTGATATCCAAACTACCTCCCCCTACATCTGTGAAGGGGATAAGAAGCTTCTTGGGACATGTAGGATTTTACAGACGATTTATTAAAGATTTCTCTAAAATAAGTCGTCCTTTATGTAACTTACTATCCAAAGATGTCAATTTGACTTCAACAATGACTGCCTTATTTCCTTTAATACCTTGAAAGAGAAACTAACATCTACCCCTGTTATAATGGCACCAAACTGGTCTTTACCTTTTGAAATAATGTGTGACGCTTCTGATTATGCAATAGGAGCAGTCCTTGGACAAAGAGTGGATAAGCGTTTACATGTCATCTACTATGCTAGCAAAACACTTAATGATGCCCAAATGAATTACACCACCACTAAAAAGGAATTCTTGGCTATAGTATTCTCTTTAGACAAATTTCGGTCTTATTTAGTAGGATCTAAAGTGATTGTACATTCTGATCACGCTGCTTTAAGATACCTATTAAGTAAACCAAATGCCAAGCCAAGATTAATCAGGTGGGTCTTACTCTTACAAGAATTTGACCTAGAAATCAAGGATAAGAAAGGCAGTGAAAACTTAGTAGCTGACCATTTGTCTAGGTTGATTTCTGACTTCAATTCTCTTAAAGATGAGAGTAATGACGATATAGTTGAAACCTTTCCTGATGAACAGTTATTTTTCATAGGTCCGAACCCATGGTATGCTGATATTGTAAACTATCTTGCCACTGGTGTTTTGCGACCTAACACTTCATATCAGGACAAGAAAAGGTTTTTTAAAACTATTAAGGACTATTTCTGGGATGACCCTTATTTATACAAGATTGGTCAAGATCAAGTCATCCGGAGATGTGTACCAGAAGAAGAACATAAGAGCATTCTGACTTTTTGTCATGAACTTCATTGTGGGGGTCATTTTGGAGGTGAAAAGACAGCCCGTAAGATATTACAGTCTGGATTCTTTTGGCCCACTCTTTTTAAAGATGCTCATATGTTTTGTGCACAATGTGATAGATGTCAAAGAACAGGAAACATAAGCAAAAGAGATGAAATGCCTTTGACATCTAATTTAGTTGTTGAACTCTTTGATGTATGGGGGATTGACTTCATGGGTCCTTTTCCCCCATCTAATGGTTTTCAATACATTTTGGTTGCTGTGGATTATGTGTCCAAGTGGGTAGAAGCTATCCCCACCAAAACCAATGATGCTAATGTTGTTGTGAAATTCTTGAAAGATTTCATATTCAGTAGGTTCGGAATGCCTAGAGCTATAATAAGTGATGGAGGTAGCCATTTTTGTAACAAACTCTTTGATGGAGTACTAAACAAGTACAACATCACACATAAAGTAGCTACTCCATATCATCCTCAAACTTCCGGTTTAGTGGAAGTGAGCAATAGGCAAATTAAGGGAATATTGGAACGCACTGTGCGTCCGTCAAGGAAGGATTGGGCATTTAAGCTAAATGATGCCTTATGGGCATACCGCACCGCTTACAAAACACCTATTGGGATGAGCCCTTACCGGTTAATCTTTGGGAAAGCGTGCCACCTTCCAGTTGAACTTGAACACAAAGCTTATTGGGCAATTAAAGAGTTAAACATGGATTTAGATAAAGCAGGTGAAAAACGATTACTCCAGCTTCATGAGTTGGAAGAAATTAGGAATGAAGCCTATGAGAATACCAAATTATACAAGGAGCGTACTAAGCGCTATCATGACAAGAGGCTAGTTCCTAAGACTCTTCACCCTGGAATGAAAGTTCTTTTATTTAACTCTCGTTTGAGATTGTTTCCAGGAAAGCTGAGATCAAGATGGGATGGACCATTCAAAATAGTTCAAGTATTTGAACATGGAGTAGTGGAACTATTGGACTCCAAGACACAAAAAACGTTCAAAGTAAATGGCCATCGTGTCAAGCCTTATTTAGAAGAACCAAACAACATTGCTGAAATGGATTGCATTTGGCTGAGTAACCCTTAGCACCAAAAAGATACGTCTTGCTAAGACGTTAAACTAAGCGTTGTATGGGAGGCAACCCATCATTTTAGGTCAAAACAAAAAAAACAAAAAAATAAAAAAACAAAAAAACAAAAAAAAAAATAAAAAAAAAATAAAAAAAAAATAAAAAAAATAAAAAAAATTTTGTTTGTTATTTGTTTTATTTACTTAATTTTATTGTTTATTTCATTTTAATTACATGTGAATAATTTTTAAATTGTTAAAACTAAAAATATTTGTTGAGATGTTAGAAGTTTACTGACCGTCTGTATACACTTTAATGATGAATATGATGGATGCACCTGCATTTTCCATTACTACTTGCACATTCTCAGGAAATAGGTAATCTTTCCTCTCTTCTCTCTTTATCTTTAATTTACAGTTGTTACATTGAGGACAATGTAAGTTCTAGGTTGGGGGTGGTGAAAAGTTACCATACTTAATTAAAAAAAAATTAAAAAAAAAACTTTTCTCACAAAAATTTATAATTCCTTGAAATCAAATTTAAGTAAATAGTTAAGTATTTTGTACTGTTAGATTAATTTTTTGAAAACATATCATGAAATATTTTGTAAATATTTTTGATAATTAGTTAGTTTTTGTCATAATTAGTATTTCTTGATAAGATGTAGAAATTATATCAAACCCAAAATCGGTGTTTATGAATTTTTTTTAGTGGAGACTACCTTTGTGAGATATAATTTGAGCCTAATTTCCTTTATTCAGAGTGAAATATATATTTTTTCTACTCCAAACACATTTCTTATTTCTTCAAATTTTTAGATGATCTCTATAGGTATTAGCATTGAATGTATGAATTTTTTTCATCTTAATAGAGTATCATATATTTTTTATTATTATTTTTGCTTAGATTAAATGATTTGAGTAGAAGTTGATAGTATATGCTTATATCTCATTTATGCATGACTACTACAAAAAAAAAGACATATCTGGGGTTACCTAAACCAAGATCAAACAGAAAAGCCACAAAATTAACCACTCACCAAAATCCAAAATATGTACAATCTGTACATGGGTTGACTCTCTAAAAAATAAACATATTGAAAAATATCTACAGAAAAAAAAAAGAGAGAGATAAAAATAGTATCATCTACATACTATAACCCGCATTGCCTACAAAGTTGTGAGTAAAGGCTAATTACAAAAGAAAGATATAAGAAGTAATTCCCTAAAAAGTCATTGCAATTTCTTCATTTGTAAAAGGCATATATCTTGAAATTCTTTCTTAATGAGTTTGATTTATGCATGAAAATAATTTTTATATATGATATCTTTATAATTTATACATTTGATTCCTTTCATGAGATCAATGTTAAAATAACACTTTGAGCCTTTATTCTTTATACATATGCGAACATATTAGTTCATTTCTATACATCAACTCTTTCGCATATAAATTAGTATGAGTGTTTGAACCCATAGGATTCAGTGTTTTGAGAGTATTGACTTGTGAGGAATAGAGTCGAAGCGAATTCTGATTCATGACACTGAAATTGGGTGAAATTAAATTGATACATTTTTGATATGAAATATGAAAATGATTTTCGACTAATTATTATAATAAATCATGATTGTTTAAAGAGATTAAAATAACTTATGCTTGAGATTTTAATTATGATCTTAAAGGAGATTAAAAAGTATGAGACATTTTTGTGAGATGTTGATAATTTATGATGTTGTTGTAAATTTAATTTTTATGTTGTTTGTTTTTATTGTTTCTTTTGTTTTTACATTTAGTACAATGTTTGTGGGTATCATTACTGAAAACCCTCACGAGACTCAAACTCGTCCACTAGGGCAACCTAGGGGTTTAAAGGCTTGTTGCATAGGCTAAATGCAACCGTGTCAATCCACGGAAGTGATTTAGGATAGTTTAATTTTTAGTTTTTATCGCTTCTCTTGCTAAGGGACTAGCAAGAAGTTGAGGGGTTGTGATGAGTGCTCAAAAGCACTAAAATAACCATGATTTTATGCACATTAATTGATTAAAAATATATATATTTATATGTTTTATCATATATTTATATAAATTTGTCTTTTTCGAATCACGGGTATTTCTATTGTTTTTCAGGAATTTTGGCCCAAAAACGCAATGTAAAGACTCAAAGAAGAATACTTGAAGCAATACATCACAAATAAATTAATAAATAAGTGGGAAAAAAGTCAACAAACATGGAAAAATTGGACAAAATGGGTCGAAAAGGTCAAAAATGTCAAAAGAGCGGAAAATCGCCTTGCAATACAGCCAGCTACGGCAGCGTTTTTGACCCATTTTTCACGTGCAGCAGCCCCTATGACGTCATTGATGACCTCAGCATGTCCACTACACGTTTTTTATTTTTTTTATATTTTTTTTAACATTTTTTTACTCATTTTTTCTCTCCATCCTCACCTATAAATACCCCTCTTCCATTCACTTCAAAGCACACCTAAAAACCACACTTCTCTCTTCTTTCTTTCTCTCATTTCTTAGTTTTTGAGTTTTTCTTAGTTTCTTTCTTAGTTTCTAAGCTTTTCTTAGTTTTTCTCTTAGTTTTTAGTTCAATTCTCTTAGGTTTAGAGTTCTTTTCTTTTTGAGAGGAACTTGTAATGTTTTTGTAATAATTTAGATTTTTGATTCAATAAATGGAAGTGCAAATTCCGCTTGGAGGTTTTCTAGCAACGGGAATAGCGTCGAAGTTCTGTAAGGATTTTATTTTCTTTACAGTTATTTTTATGCTTTATTCTTACATGTTATATTTAATTTGTCTGTGATTAAATTTAAC
This sequence comes from Hippophae rhamnoides, assembly GCA_033030585.1. Taxonomy (NCBI): domain Eukaryota; kingdom Viridiplantae; phylum Streptophyta; class Magnoliopsida; order Rosales; family Elaeagnaceae; genus Hippophae; species Hippophae rhamnoides. The sequence goes on along the minus strand of CM065431.1, from coordinate 32,736,713 downwards.
TGTGCTAGCTGTTCATAATCATGATATAATAATAATGTTGTTATGCTTGTGAAATATTAAATAGGTGAAAATTTCTAAAATGAATTGATTTTATTTTTATTCAAGATTTTATATTAAGGATGTTAGAGAGAAATATATTATTTTTCATTACAAACTTAAATCTGAAAATTAGATTTTAAGGTTTAGTTATCCGGTCTGATTTAGAGTAGTGCTCTTTTATTTGATGGTACAATCGCCCGGTAGTTAGAGTGAAGCTCTATTTCAAAAGTTTTTATAAGAATTATTATCTGAAAATGTATTGACGACATGTTTTCGGTAGTGGTTTTAAAACTTGAAAGTTAGTACTCGGATAACTAAATTCTTGGGTTTAATTTGGACACCTTGAATAAATTTTAAACTGTCTAACCCCACCAAAGGTGGCATTTAAATGGTTCATTTTCAATCTCTTAGAAAAAGGAATTAATTTAATTAACCAAATTAGTTATCAACCCCATAGGTGTTAATTGATTTGTTTAGTTAACAAGGAATATCTAACCCCAAAGGTGGTATTCATACAAAAAAGGGAGAATCAATAAATATCAATTCATATCTTTAATAACCTAGATAATACGAGCAAGCATAATTAACTTAGTTATTATATCCATAAATACTCCACTATTTATAAATGATAAAATTTGCATGAATATTTATTGAATCTGTATTTAAATTTATTTTTTATTGAATTTGTATCTATATTTATTTCTTTTATTATATTTAATTAATCTGTTTATATGTTTATTTTATGTTATTAGATTAGGAACACAAAAACCAAACTATCGTGACAGGATGTTTAGGATTTAATTTCGTTTTTAAAAGTTTGAATAATAAATTAAAAACCACATACATTCCTTCCTTAGATCGACCTTGGGAGTATACTTATCATTTTCTACGAAATGATTCGTGCACTTGCGAGAGTTTTACAAATATTAAAACCAAAGTATTTGCGAGAGTTTTACTATTCACGCTATCTGTATTCATCGCCGATTCTCGCAAATACTTTGGTTTTAATATTTGTAAAACTCTCGCAAGTGCACGAATCATTTCGTAGAAAATGATAAGTATACTCCCAAGGTCGATCTAAGGAAGGAATGTATATGGTTTTTAATTTATTATTCAAACTTTTAAAAACAAAATTAAATCCTAAACATCCTGTCACGATAGTTTGGTTTTTGTGTTCCTAATCTAATAACATAAAATAAACATATAAACAGATTAATTAAATATAATAAAAGAAATAAACATAAATACAAATTCAATAAAAAATAAATATAAATACAGATTTAATAAATATTCATGCAAATTTTATCATTTATAAATAGTGGAGTATTTATGGATATAATAACTAAGTTAATTATGCTTGCTCGCATTATCTAGGTTATTAAAGATATGAATTGATATTTATTGATTCTCCCTTTTTTGTATGAATACCACCTTTGGTGGGGTTAGATATTCTTTGTTAACTAAACAAATCAATTAACACCTATGGGTGGGGTTGATAACTAATTTGGTTAATTAAATTAATCCCTTTTTCTAAGAGATTGAAAATGAACCATTTAAATGCCACCTTTGGTGGGGTTAGACAGTTTAAACTTTATTCAAGGTGTCCAAATTAAACCTAAGAATTTAGTTATCCGAGTACTAACTTTCAAGTTTTAAAACCACTACCGAAAACATGTCGTCAATACATTTTCAGATAATAATTCTTATAAAAACTTTTGAAATAGAGCTTCACTCTAACTACCGCGATTGTACCATCAAATAAAAAGCACTACTCTAAATCGGTCGATAACTAAACCTTAAAATCTAATTTTCAGATTTAAGTTTGTAATGAAAAATAATATATTTCTCTCTAACATCCTTAATATAAAATCTTGAATAAAAATAAAATCAATTCATTTTAGAAATTTTCACCTATTTAATATTTCGCAAGCATAACAACGTTATTATTATATCATGATTATGAACGACTAGCACGCTTAAATTTAATCACAGACAAATTAAATATAACATGTAAGAATAAAGCATAAAAATAATCAGAAGAAAATAAAATCCTTACGTAACTTCGACGTTATTCCCGCTAGAAAACCTCCAAGCGAATTTGCACTTCCATTTATTGAATCAAAAATCTAAATTATTACAAAACATTACAAGTTCCTCTCAAAAAGAAGAACTCTAAACCTAAGAGAATTGAACTAAAAACTAAGAGAAAAACTAAGAAAAGCTTAGAAACTAAGAAAGAAACTAAGAAAACTCAAAAACTAAAAACGAGAGAAAGAAAGAAGAGAGAAGTGTGGTTTTTAGGTGTGCTTTGAAGTGAATGGAAGAGGGTATTTATAGGTGAGGATGGAGAAAAAATGCGTAAAAAATGTTAAAAAATATAAAAAATTAAAAAATGTGTAGTGGACATTGGAGGTCATCAATGACGTCATGACGTCATAGGGCTGCTGCACGTGAAAAATGGGTCAAAAACGCATTGGGCGCGCGGCTTGCGCGCGCGCAGCTGGCGCGCGTGAACAGATGCCGCGCGGAATGGAGATTGAACGGCGCTGATCGCGCGCATAACGGCGCGCGCGCCGGTGTCGGGGCGCGCGGGTGCTTGGGCTGGTCAAGGCGTATGGCCGCTGTAGCGATTTTCCGATCTTTTGACGCTTTGACCTTTTTCGACCCATTTTGTCCAATTTTTCCATGTTTGTTGACCTTTTCCCACTTATTTATTAATTTATTTGTGATGTATTGCTTCAAGTATTCTTCTTTGAGTCTTTACATTGCGTTTTTAGGCCAAAATTCCTGAAAAACAATAAAAATACCCGTGATTCCGAAAAAGACAAATTTATATAAATATATGATAAAACATATAAATATATATATTTTTAATCAATTAATGTGCATAAAATCATGGTTATTTTAGTGCTTTTTGAGCACTCATCACCTCCTAACTAACACCCAATGAAAAAAAAGAGAATGGAAAACATAACATTAATTAAGAAGGGAAAATTAAAAACTTAGTAAACTAATAGAAAGGAAAGAAATTTGATTTATTCTAAGGAAGTGATACGATAAATAAATACTTTTCAATCATAATAAGATCCTTAAATGTTGGCACATACATGGAAAAAATTATGATTATACTAATTAAATAGTAAAGCATGCAACCACAACGATATAATCTAGTAAACCCATATATAACCCTATATATGGATTAACGTCATTGGGTTACTTATGGAAATCACTTGGTAGCAAACAATTCAGTAAATGAATAAAGCTATTTATAACTAAATATAAATATAAACTCAAATATCTCTACCAATTAGGATCACTACCCTAACTGCTCCTATGCAACCCTTACTGGTTGCCTCCATAACGACTGTAATCCAATGCTAAATTTGGCTCTCCTTTGGACCTCTACCATGGCCGAGTAGTATGAACAATCACCAATGGTCAATATCGTGGGACCTATAGTTATAGCTTATATAAATCATAGGTAACTAAACAAGCAATCTAAGTCTCAAATATTAATTCATTTTTAATTATCCCAACCTCATAAAATAATTTTTTCCTCAAAATACTCATGAATCACTAATATCAAACGTTCACTCAAAGTATTAGCAACTTAAAATTAGTAAATGGTTTAAAATTTTGAAAAATATGAGTTTCAAACTCGACAGAATATCCCCACATTTTTCTATTTACCAAATCATTTAGAAGAGATTAATATTTTTAGAATTTCCAAGTAGTTTAGGTTCTTAGTGAGACACTCATTGCCATTCTCATCCCTAGGAAAACAAGGTTGAGGGTAATATCCATTACACACTCATCAACAAAGGATGGTGAGGGGGTCATAAAACTTCTTCTAAAAATAGCCATGTAATTTTCCAAAAATATCTACAAACCAACATGAAAAAAAACACAAAACATAACCTATCATGAGTACTAACTGAACTAACTCCCGTAGTATTTGTGAAACATGTAAACATAAAAAGTGTTTCCAAATATTTGAGTGTATGCAATATTGACCATTATTAACTAACCATACATAGAGGAATATAAAATACTAATTAAGATAAATAGACTTCATGTTTTGCACATGGAAATTTCGAAAAAGACACAAAGGACTTAAAAGACTTATATTTACCATATAGAGTTCTCCATATCATACTAGCTTTACTTCCTCTTGCACAAGGAGTCATATTTTCTAGGGTCCATAACTTAGTATCTGAATCAAGGTACCATCCAATCTTAGACAATGTATGCTTGGGTAGGAACTATCTAGACTATAAACTCTGCAATGAATACTACTAATATTTGAGGTTTAATTGTTGTTCAAGGCTCATACTTGATGTTAAAGTTGTTCAACTTTAGTACATAATTCATAATTTTTTTAGAAGCATATATTTGGTGTAGTAGCACCTTAACGGATAAATGGTGAGCATTATGTTGCTATGACACTAAAAATAAGGTTGAAGCTTATCTATAGATGTTACAAAGATCATGACCAGCTTCTCTAATAGAGGATATCGAGTTTTAACTTCTAGGAAGACTTTGATTATGCAGTAAACTAGCTTGTGAACTTCTCTCTATTCTTTTATGTTCACTTCATTCACTGTAGATTCAAATATTACTAAGTATAGATACAAATTTTCTCCGTGAACTGGCTTGACTAAACTTGGAAGAGATATTGTGCAACCAATTATTGTAAGGCTTACTTGTAAGATTCATGCCATTCAAAACTTGAAGCTCTTTTCAACATTTTGAAGAAAGGTTGCCATTTATCTAAGCATCAGTAGATGAACCTTCTTAGAGTTGCAACTCTTCTTGTGAGTATCTGAACCTATTTTTTAGTTTTTGGGGAAGGCATTTTGACCATTACATTGATTTATCTTGGTTAGCTTCAATGCCTCTTTGTTCAAGATTATGAAATCAAAACATATTCATTGAGCTTCCCATTTGTTAAAGACTACTACCATAGTAGCTATCCTATCTAAAAATTTAACCTTGTAATGAAATTAACTTTCTTGAGTTTATCCACTTTGTTATTGATGATTTCATTCAATTATGGTGTAAACTTCCTTCCTTTTTGCTTGACTATTATGTAAGCTGGATTTAAGTGTAGCTTATGGCAAGATATATTGGGCTCAATTCCTTACATTTCCTTGTAGGACCAAGAAAAGTAGACTAGGAACTTGATTAGCTCCTTTTCTATTACGGGGTTGAGCATATTGAGATTTGTTTTAGCTTATCCTCCCCTAGTTACATCCATTGGTTTGTAGGTTTTATAGGAGCTAGGAGGAGAGGTGCTTCAATTTTTTCTTCTTTTAGCCTTTGAGAGCTCAATAAGCTCATTTTCCTTGGGGAGAAGCTCCTTCCTATGTTGTAATCGATATTGGTTAGGATGAGTTCTACTTCTCAAATAAACTATATAGGATTATTTTGTTCTGACACGATCACCATTTATATCCTTTATTCCAACATCAATTGGGTACATGAGGAGCTAGTGTAGTGCCAGATTTACTACTTTTAATGCATGCATCCATAGGTGATCGAATATCACATTGTAAGAAGCGTAGGTGTCAAGGATTATAAAGTAGTTGGTATGTGTCTTTTCTTCGAAGTCGATGGGGAGCCTGATGCTACCATAAGTAGTGGTGGTTGACCCATTAAAGCACCCATTAATGAGTGCTTTATTTTAGCAATGTCCTTGTCTTTGATAACTGTATTTTATATAGTTATTTTTGTCTATTTTATTAATTATAATTGCTATGTTCTTGACATTTTTAGTTAATTTTAATGGAATAAATTAATATTTACTGTTAATTTCTTAAGGAATATATTTTTAAGAAAATTAAAGAATTTGAATCGAAAAAAGACTTAATTGCAAATAATAAATGTCTGAAAATATAATTTAAATTAAAAGAGTGTTTAATTGCAATTAACTTTTAACAAAAGTGTAAAAGTTAATTTAAATTAGAAAAGGGCTTAATTGCAATTAAAGAAAGTTTAAAAGTTAATTTAAATTAAATTGGAGGGCTAAACTACAATTAAGGAAATTTATTTTCTACACAGGAAAAGGAGAACACTCGCGCCATCATCAACGCACAAAACGCATCGTCCGATCAGGCAATTGATGAGTGCTCAAAAAAGCACTAAAATTACCATGATTTTATGCACATTAATTGACTAAAAAATATATATATTTATATGTTTTATCATATATTTATATAAATTTGTTTTTTTCGGAATCACGGGTATTTTTATTGTTTTTCAGGTATTTTCGCTTAAAAACGTAACTTGAAGACTCAAAGAAGAATACTGGAAGCAATACATCACAAATATATCAATAAATAAATGGGGAAAGGTCAACAAATATGGAAATATTGGATAAAATGGGTCGAAAAGGTCAAAAATGTCAAAAAGGAGAAAATCACGCCCGGATCAGCCCAACCCGCGCGCGCCAGCGCCCAGCCGCGCGCGCCTTCCTCTAGTTCCGCGCGCGCCGTAGTGCGCTGTCACTGTTTACGCGCGCGCGCGCTGCTGGTGCCTTCCGCGCGCGCCCCAACTGCCCTCTGATGAGCAGAATCGAGATTGTCAAAAACTTTTATGAGTGAAAACCGGCATCGCCGATCCTACCAATACTTTGGTTGTATATTTATAAAACTCTAGCAAGTGCACGAATCATTTCGTAGAAAATGATAAGTATACTCCCAAGGTCGATCTAAGGAAGGAATGTATGTGGTTTTTAATTTATTATTCAAATTTTTAAAAACGAAATTAAATCCTAAACATCCTGTCACGATATTTTTGGTTTTTTGTGTTTTAATCTACTTACAGAAAATTAAACATAGATTCAATAAACATTCATGCAAATTTTATCTTTTATAAATAGTGGAGTATTTATGGATATAATAACTAAGTTAATTATGCTTGCTCGTATTATTTAGGTTATTAAATATATGAATTGATATTTATTGATTCTCCCTTTTTTGTATGAATACCACCTTTGGTGGGGTTAGATATTCTTTGTTAACTAAACAAATCAATTAACACCTATGGGTGGGGTTGATAACTAATTTGGTTAATTAAATTAATTCCTTTTTCTAAGAGATTGAAAATGAACCATTTAAATGCCACATTTGGTGGGGTTAGACAGTTTAAACTTTATTCAAGGTGTCCAAATTAAACCTAAGAATTTAGTTATCCGAGTACTAACTTTCAAGTTTTAAAATCACTACCGAAAACATGTCGTCAATACATTTTCAGATAATAATTCTTATAAAAACTTTTGAAATAGAGCTTCACTCTAACTACCGGGCGATTGTACCATCAAATAAAAGAGCACTACTCTAAATCAGACCGGATAACTAAACCTTAAAATCTAATTTCCAGGTTTAAGTTTGTAATGAAAAATAATATATTTCTCTCTAACATTCTTAATATAAAATCATGAATAAAATTAAAATCAATTCATTTTAGAGATTTTTACCTATTTAATATTCCGCAAGCATAACAACGTCATTATTACATCATGTTTACTAAACAGCGAGCACAGTTAGATTTAACCATAGACAAATTAAATATAACATGTAAGAATAAAGCATAAAAATAACTGTAAAGAAAATAAAATCCTTACAGAACTTCGACTCTATTCCCGTTGTTGGAAAAACTCCAAGTGGAATTTGCACTCCCATTTATTGAATCAAAAAGCTAAAATATTACAAAAACATAACTAGTTCTTCCCTAAAAAGGGAAGAACTCTAAAACTAAGAGAAATTAACTAAGAAAAGCTAAAAACTAAGAAAAACTAAAAATCAGAGAAAAGAGAGAAAGAAAGAGAGAAAAGAATGTATTTGGAGGTTTTGAAGGTGTGTTTTGAAGTGAAGGGAAGGGGGGTATTTATAGGTGAGGATGGAGAGAAAAAATGAGTAAAAAAATGTTAAAAAAATGTAAAAACGCGCAATGGAAATGCTGACGTCATTGATGACGTCATGGGGTGGCTGCACGTGAAAAATGAGTGTCGGCGCGCGCGGATGAACAGTAACCCGCGCGCAGTGCTGCGCGCATGAACAGTAACCTCGCGCGTGCAGTGCTGCGCCCATGAACAGTAACATCGCGCGCGCAGTGCTGCGCGCATGAACAGTAACCCGCGCGCAGTGCTGCGCGCATGAATAGTAACCCGCGCGCAGTGCTGCGCGCATGAATAGTAACTCGCGCGCAGTTTGGGGCGGAGCTGGGTGCTGGGGCGCGGCGGCGCGTTTTTCTCCTTTTTGACCCATTTTGTCCAATTTTTCCATATTTGTCGACCTTTACACATTTATTTATTAATATATTTGTGATATATTGCTTCCAGTATTCCTCTTTGAGTCTTTAAGTTTCATTTTTAAGACAAAATACCTGAAAAACAATAAAAATACCCATGATTCCGAAAAATACAAATTTATATAAATATATGATAAAACATATAAATATATATATTTTTTATCAATTAATTTGCATAAAATCATGGTTATTTTAGTACTTTTTGAGCACTCATCACCCTCCGCGCGCGCCGACGCCATTTCGCCCCATTTTTCACGTGCAGCCGCCCCCATGACGTCATGCTGACGTCATTAATGACCTCAGCATTTCCATTACGCGTTTTTGCATTTTTTAACATTTTTTTACTCATTTTTTCTCTCCATCCTCACCTATAAATACCCCCCTTCCCTTCACTTCAAAAACACACCTCAAAACACACTTCTCTCTTCTTTCTTTCTCTCCATTTCTTAGTTTTTAGGTTTTTTTAGTTTTTCTTATGTTTTAGCTAGTTTTTCTTATGTTTTAGCTAGTTTCTCTTAGTTTTAGAGTTCTTCCCTTTTTGGGAAGAACTAGTTATGTTTTTGTAATTTATTAGCTTTTTGATTCAATAAATGGGAGTGCAAATTCCGTTTGGAGGTTTTCTAGCAACGGGAATGGCATCAATCTTGTAAGGATTTTATTTTCTTTGCGTTATTTTTTATGCTTTATTCTTACATGTTATATTTAATTTGTCTGTGATTAAATTTAAGCGTGCTATTGTTTGTAAACATGATATAATAATATGTTTGTTATGCTTGCGAAATATTAAATAGGTAAAAATCTCTAAAATGAATTGATTTTATTTTTATTCAAGATTTTATATTAAGAATGTTAGAGAGAAATATATTATTTTTCATTACAAACTTAAATCTGAAAATTAGATTTTAAGGTTTAGTTATCCGGTCTGATTTAGAGTAGTGCTCTTTTATTTGTTGGTACAATCGCCCGGTAGTTAGAGTGAAGCTCTATTTCAAAAGTTTTTATAAGAATTATTATCTAAAAATGTATTGACAACAAGTTTTCAGTAGTGGTTTTAAAACTTGAAAGTTAGTACTCGGATAACTAAATTCTTAGGTTTAATCTGGACACCTTGAATAAAGTTTAAACTGTCTAACCCCACCAAAGGTGACATTTAAATGGTTCATTTTCAATCTCTTAGAAAAATGAATTAATTTAATTAACCAAATTAGTTATCAACCCCACCCATAGGTGTTAATTGATTTGTTTAGTTAACAAAGAATATCTAACCCCACCAAAGGTGGTATTCATACAAAAAAGGAAGAATCAATAAATATCAATTCATATCTTTAATAACCTAAATAATACGAGCAAGCATAATTAACTTAGTTATTATATCCATAAATACTCCACTATTTATAAAAGATAAAATTTGCATGAATGTTTATTGAATCTATGTTTATTTTTATGTAAGTAGATTAAAAACACAAAACCCCAAAATATCGTGACAGGATGTTTATGATTTAATTTCGTTTTTAAAAGTTTGAGTAATAAATTAAAAACCACATACATTCTTTCCTTAGATCGACCTTGGGAGTATACTTATCAATTTCTACGAAATGATTCGTGCACTTGCGAGAGTTTTATAAATATAAAACCAAGTATTGGCAGGATCGGTGATGCTGGTTTTCGTTCATGAAGTTTTCGTTCATCAAAGTATTTGGCGATCACGATTCTCCTTATCAAGTTTTTGGCGCCGTTGCCGAGAAAGGAATAGCGTTTTTAATTTATTTATCAAAATTTTAAAAATATTTTTGTGATGTAAATAATTTTGATTTTTTTTTTGTTTTTGTAAAAAAATAAAAAAATAAAACATTTAATCAAATTTCAAATTTCATAAGAAATAATAAAAAAATTAAAAATAAAAAAAAATAAAAACAAATTAAAAACAAATGAAAATTGTAGCGTGAATAGTACCATAATTTAGAAATTTGAAATTTGAAGTAAAATGTTTTTACCGTTCTTGAATTGTAAACAAAAATAAAAAAAAAAACTTAAATAAATTTTAAATAAAAATAAAAATAAAAAAAAAAATTTAAATAAATTTTTAATAAAAAGAAAAAAAATAAATAAAATAAAAAAAATAAATAATATAAATAAAAAAAATATAAAAAATATAAAAAATATAAAAAATATAAAAAATATACAAAATATATAAAATTTAAAAAATAAATAATAAATAAATAATAAATAAATTAAAATAAAAATTATAACATGAATAATAAAATAATTTAGAAATTTAAAATTTGAATTAAAAAAAATAGTTTTACCGTTCATTAAGAGTAAAAAAAAATTAAAAAAAAACATTTTAAAAATTTTAAGTTAAAAAATAAAAATAAATAAAATATAAAATATTAAGGCAAAATAAAAAAAAATAATAAAATAAAAAAAATAAAAAAAACCAAATTTTTAATTTTTTGAGTTTAATTTTTATTATTTTTTTTATTTATTTTAAAACATAATTTTTTTTCTTTTACCTTTTTCAATTTTATTTTATTATATTATTTTTTTTTTTTCTTTCTTTAGCTATTTTTCTTCTTCTTGATTTTTAGTTAAATTACTTAACTTAGTTTTTTTTTACTAACTTAATTAACTTAGATTCATTTTTTTTAACATCAACTTAGGTTTTTACTTAAATTTTCATTAACTTAATTAACTTAGTTTTTTTTTACTTAACTTAACTTAATTAACTTAGATTTTTTTACTTCACTTAACTTAATTAACTTTTTTTTCACTTAACTTAATTAACTTAGATTTTTTTTAACTTAACTTAATTAACTTAGATTTTTTTTAATTCACTTAACTTAATTAACCTTTTCTTTAAACTTAATTAACTTAGATTTTCATTAACTTAAATTTTTATTTAACTTAACTTAATAACATGAAAAGTAAAGATCTAAGGGAGTTCTGTCTAGGAGACTAGTTCTTGGAAGCCTTTGTGCCACTAGTCTTTCCTGGGAACGTTGTTCTGTCTAGGAGGATGGTTTTTAAGGAGCCTTTGCACCACCATTCTTTCCTGGGAGCACTCTTGGTTAATACTGATTATGTTATTGTTTAAAAAAAAAAACAAAAATTTCTGAACTATCTCCAAAATTTTAAAGTTTTAATTATAATCTAAGGAGTTAGTTGCGTTGTTTGATCTAGGTACAATTGTGTTTTAATGACTTAATTATTTGATTTGCACCTAGATGTGGGTTATCTAAAACCGTCAAAGTATGCCTCTAGTTTTAAGTACAAAAAGAAATTTGAAAATCAATTGGACATGATTGAAAAAGTATAGGTAGACAACCTTGTCTTACGTGAAGGTTTGATTGACTCAATGATGAGGGGACATTGAGTTTACTTAAAACGCAATCCCCAAGTTACGTCTTGCTAAGACGTTAAACTAAGCGCTGGATGGTTGGCAACCCATCATTTTAGGTAATTTTCTTTTATTTCTTTTATTTACTTAATTATTTCATTTTAATTACATGTGAATAATTTTTAAATTGTTAAAACTAAAAATATTTGTTGAGATGTTAGAAGTTCACAGCGATTTGTCTGTATACACTTTAATGATGAATATGATGGATGCACCTGCATTTTCCATTACTACTTGCACATTCTGAGGAAATAGGTAATCTTTCTTCTCTTTTCTCTTTATCTTTAATTTACAGTTGTTACATTGAGGAAAATGTAAGTTCTAGGTTAGGGGTGGTGAAAAGTTACCATGCTTAATTAAAAAAAAGTTTTAACAATTTAAAAATAAAAAATATACTTTTTCATTTTTTGTGTGTTTGGTTTTATTTCTATTTTATGTGATTTAGTAATTTTTGGAATAAAAAAAAACTTTTTCACAAAAATTTATCATTTCTTTAAATCAAATTGAAGTAAATAGTTAAGTCTTTTGTACTGTTAGATTAATTTTTGAAAACATATCATGAAATATTTTGTAATTAGTTTTTGATAATTAGTTAGTTTTTGTCATAACTAGTATTTCTTGATAAGATGTAGAAATTATATTAAATCCAAAATCGGTGTTTATGAATTTTTTTTAGTGGAGACTACCTTTGTGAGATATAATTTGAGCCTAATTTCCTTTATTCAGAGTGAAATATATATTTTTTCTACTCCAAACACATTTCTTATTTCTTCAAATTTTTAGATGATCTCTATAGGTATTAGCATTGAATGTATGAATTTTTTTCTCATCTTAATAGAGTATCATATATTTTTTATTATTTTTGCTTAGATTAAATGATTTGAGTAGAAATTGATAGTATATGCTTATATCTCGTTCATGCATGACTGCTACAAAACAAAAAGACATATCTGGGGTTACCTAAACCAAGATCAAACAGAAAAGCCACAAAATTAACCACTCACCAAAATCCAAAAAAACAAAATGTACAATCTGTACATAGGTTGACTCTCTAAAATACATATATTGAGAAATATCTTCAGGAAAAAAATAGAGAGATAAAGAATATATAGTATAATCTACATACTATAACCCACTTTGCCTACAAAGTTGTGAGTAAAAGTTAATTACAAAAGAAAGATATAGGAAATAATTCCCTAAAAATTCATTGCACTCTCTTCATTTGTAAAAGGCATATATCTTGAAATTCTTTCTTAATGATTTTGATTTATGCATGAAAATAATTTTTATATATGATATCTTTATAATTTATACATTTGATTCCGTTCATGAGATCAATGTTAAAATAACACTTTGAGCCTTTATTCTTTATACATATGCAAACATATTAGTTCATTTCTATACATCAACTCTTTCGCATATAAATTAGTATGAGTGTTTGAACCAATATGATTCAGTGTTTCGAGAGTATTGACTTGTGAGGAATAGAGTCGAAGCGAATTCTGATTCATGACACTGAAATTGGGTGAAATTAAATTGATACATTTTTGACATGAAATATGAAAATGATTTTCGACTAATTATTATAATAAATCATGATTGTTTAAAGAGATTAAAATAACTTATGCTTGAGATTTTAATTATGATCTTAAAGGAGATTAAAAAGTATGAGACATTTTTGTGATATGTTGTTTACTCTTATTCTTAAAAATTAAATTTTGATTTTGTTGTAATTTTAGTTTTTGAGTTGATTGTTTTTATTGTTTCTTTTGATTTTTACATTTAGTTCAATGTTTGTGGGTATCATTACTGAAAACCCTCACGAGACTCAAACTCGTCCACTGGGGCAACCTAGGGGTTTAAAGGCTTGTTGCATAGGCTAAATGCAACTGTGTCAATCCACGGAAGTGATTTAGGATAGTTTAATTTTTAGTTTTTATCGCTTCTCTTGCTAAGGGACTAGCAAGAAGCTGGTTCGGGGTTGTGATGAGTGCTCAAAAAGCACTAAAATAACCATGATTTTATGTACATTAATTGATTAAAAATATATATATTTATATGTTTTATCATATATTATAATAAATTTGTCTTTTTTGTAATCACGGGTATTTTTATTGTTTTTCAAGTATTTTGGCTTAAAAACACAATTTAAAGACACAAAGAGGAATACTTGAAGCAATACATCACAAATATATTAATAAATAAGTGGGAAAATGTCAACAAATATGGAAAAATTGGACAAAATGGGTCGAAAAGGTAAAAAATGTCAAAAATGAGAAAATCGCGCCTGGAGCAGCCCATCCCGCGCGCGCCAGCGCCCAGCCGCAGCGAGCTGCGCGCGCGGATACTGTTCATACACACAGAGCTGCGCGTGCGGCTACTGTTCATCCGCACAAAGCTGTACGCGGCTACTATTCATCCGTGCACAACTGGGCGCGTGGGTACTGTTCATCCGCGCACAACTGCGCGTGCCCAGCTGCCCTCCGCGCGCAATTTCGCCCCATTTTTCACGTGCAACTACCCCCATGACGTCATGCTGACGTCATTAATGACCTCAGCATTTCCATTACGTGTTTTTGCATTTTTTAACATTTTTTTACTCATTTTTTCTCTCCATCCTCACCTATAAATACCCCCCTTCCCTTCACTTCAAAAACACACCTCAAAACACACTTCTCTCTTCTTTCTTTCTCTCAATTTCTTAGTTTTTAGGTTTTTTTTAGTTTTTCTTATGTTTTAGCTAGTTTTTCTTATGTTTTAGCTAGTTTCTCTTAGTTTTAGAGTTCTTCCCTTTTTGGGAAAAACTAGTTATGTTTTTGTAATTTCTTAGCTTTTTGATTCAATAAATGGGAGTGCAAATTCCGTTTGGAGGTTTTCTAGCAACGGGAATGGCATCGAAGTACTGTAAGGATTTTATTTTCTTTGCAGTTATTTTTTATGCTTTATTCTTACATGTTATATTTAATTTGTCCGTGATTAAATTTAAGCGTGCTTTGCTTGTAAACATGATATAATAATAACGTTGTTATGCTTGCGAAATATTAAATAGGTAAAAATCTCTAAAATGAATTGATTTTATTTTTATTCAAGATTTTATATTAAGAATGTTAGAGAGAAATATATTATTTTTCATTACAAACTTAAATCTGAAAATTAGATTTTAAGGTTTAGTTATCCGGTCTGATTTAGAGTAGTGCTCTTTTATTTGTTGGTACAATCGCCCGGTAGTTAGAGTGAAGCTCTATTTCAAAAGTTTTTATGAGAATTATTATCTAAAAATGTATTGACAACAAGTTTTCAATAGTGGTTTTAAAACTTGAAAGTTAGTACTCGGATAACTAAATTCTTAGGTTTAATCTGGACACCTTGAATAAAGTTTAAACTGTCTAACCCCACCAAAGGTGACATTTAAATGGTTCATTTTCAATCTCTTAGAAAAATGAATTAATTTAATTAACCAAATTAGTTATCAACCCCACCCATAGGTGTTAATTGATTTGTTTAGTTAACAAAGAATATCTAACCCCACCAAAGGTGGTATTCATACAAAAAAGGAAGAATCAATAAATATCAATTCATATCTTTAATAACCTAAATAATACGAGCAAGCATAATTAACTTAGTTATTATATCCATAAATACTCCACTATTTATAAAAGATAAAATTTGCATGAATGTTTATTGAATCTATGTTTATTTTTATGTAAGTAGATTAAAAACACAAAACCCCAAAATATCGTGACAGGATGTTTAGGATTTAATTTCGTTTTTAAAAGTTTGAATAATAAATTAAAAACCACCTACATTTCTTCCTTAGATTGACCTTGGGAGTATACTTATCATTTTCTACGAAATGATTCGTGCACTTGCGAGAGTTTTATAAATATAAAACCAAAGTATTGGCAGGATCGGCGATGCCGGTTTTCTTTCATCAAGTTTTCGTTCATCAAAGTATTTGGCGATCACGATTCTGCTCATCAGTCTCCAATGTGCACCTATAAATATGAAAAGGTAAAAGAAAAGAAAAATCTCTTAGTCTTGGCACACCACATTTGTCCTAGAAATGCTCATTCTTATTGTGCCATTATTCTCCATATTTATTCACCTACAAAACAAAAATAATGAAAGTATAAGGAAAATAACGTTAGGTTGCCTCCTAACCAGCGTCACATTTAACGTCTTTGACTAGAAAATCATATCAAGTCCTATGACACATATCTTTATGTCCATTCACTTTTGAGTTTTCTTGGAAACAATTTGAGTCTTGATTTGTTTAATAATAACTTATGTTCTGGTTCGCAAACATGGTTCTCAATTATCTTCTCATGCCGTATTTTTGTTTTCTTTTTGAACTTTTTGGCATTCTTATAAGCACTCCACCGTAACTCATCCAATTTATATATTTCCAACATCTTTTTCACCTCTCTATTAGACTCTTTCACTTTTATACTTGACTGGGGATGGAAGGGTAAAAGTGTGAGGTCTAAACTTATTGGCCCTTCAATTGATGGTTTGAGCTTAGATCCTATCTCAAAATTTTCCATAATCGCCTTTGATACACACATGAGAGGCGTGTCCTCCAAAAAGTTTACACAATCCACAATATCAACCTTTGATTCCATACTTTCAAAGTTAAAATAGGTTGAGTTGTTTTCTGGTGAGTTTATGTCCTTGTTCATAGCATCACATGTAACAATCTTAAGTGTGGGTGACTCAACATATTCTTTTTAAGTTGTCCCCTAATTCAATAACATTTATCCTTAAACATTCATTAGCATTATCAATATCAAGGGGTTCAGATTCTTTAAAAACTTTAAACATTACTTGTTCATCTTGCACTCTCATTGTAAGTTCACCTTTTTGTACATCAATGAGTGCTCTACCTATTGCTAAGAATGGATGGCCAAGTATAATAGGAATGTCACGATCCTCTTCCATGTCTAGCACAATGAAGTCTACCAGAAAGATGAATTTGTCTACTTTTACTAGCACATCTTCTACCATACCCTGAGGTCTCTTAATTGATCTATCTGCCATTTGTAATGTTATTGAAGTGGGTTTGGCTTTACCAACCCCCAATCTCTAGAAGACCAATAATGGCATGAGGTTAATGCTAGAACTCAACTCACATAGTGCCTTTCCAAAATGGATGTTCCCAAAAGTGCAAGGGATGTCAAAACTACCTAAATCTTTCAATTTTGTGGTAGTTTTCTATCAAAGATGGCACTACAACCTTCAGTCAAGGATATTGTTTCATGATCTCCAAGCCTCATTTTCTTTGACAATATATCCTTCATGAATTTGGCATAAGATGAAATTTGTTCAATTGCCTCTACAAATGGTATGTTTATATGCACTTCTTGAAGACATCAAAAAACTTTGAAAATTGTGCATCCAACTTTTGCTTTTGTAGTCTTTGAGGGAAAAGAATAGTTTCCTTTTCAATGCTTTCTTTATCCATTAGTTCCTCTTCATCCTTGTTAATTTCCTATTTCTATTCATCCTTTTCTATCTCATGTTCCTATTCTAATGTTTTACAACTCCCCAAAGAAATAGTGTTGCATTGGTCCTTACCTTCTCTTTATGGGTTTAAAATCGTATCACTTGGAAGGTTACCTTGAGGGCTTTGACTTATAACCTAAGCGAGTTCCCCATTTGGTTCTCCAAATTTTGGATTGAAGCCTGTTGAGTAGACACTTTTGTATTTACTGATTGGATAAAGTCTTTCATCATCCCCATTAAAACATTTGTATTGTCCTTAGTAGATGGCTTCTTCTCTTGGGCTTATGATTGCTACGATTATTGAAAACCAGATGGTGGAAATGATTAATGGTTGAATTGATTACCACCTTGACTATTGTTATTACTCCAAGAGAAATTTGGATGTTGTCCCTATCCTAGGTTATATGTGTTTGAGTATGGATTATTGTTTCGATTCACATTCCCCATATAGAATACTAATTTAGAATTATTTTGACAATTAAGAAACAAATGAGCTTCTCTACGAAACACACACGACACTCCTGAATCTTGGACCTAGTTTACACTTACTAATGAGTTTTGAGCCTTCAAAAGATTAAACACAAATGACACTTGAGCTGTAAGCATTATGATATCATTTACCTCATGCACTCCAACCACTCTTCTTGTGGTTATCATTTTGTCCATTGGCCATTGATAATTATTATTAGCCATTTTCTTCAGTAAATCATAAGATTGATTTACTGATTTGGCTAGCAAAGCTTCATTAGCATATGCATCAACAATAGTTCTTGTTTGAGCATTGAGACTATTGTAAAACCTCTCCATTTGAATCCAAGAAAGAATACCATGATGAATATACTTCCTTAGTAATTCCTTGAATCTTTCTCGTGCTTCATATAAAGATTATCCTTCGAATTGTTAGTAGGAAGTAATTTCATTCCAAATCTTGGCATTATTTGTTGGTAGGAAGTATTTTATCAGGAATGTCTACGCTAAACTATTCCAAGTTGTAATGGAATCAAATGGTAAAGAGTTTAGTCAAGCTCGAGCACGGTCCCGCAAAGAGTAAGGAAAAAATCTAAGCCTAAAAGCTTCGTCGGTTACCTCACTAAACTTAAATGAATCTACAACTTCAATAAAAAAAATTGAGATAAAGATGAGGATCCTTTGTTGATAATATGCTTAATTGCCCAAATGTTTGTAGCATTTGAAACATCATTGGCTTTAGTTCAAAATGATTAGCTTGAATGTTTGGCCTTGTAATACTTAGATTCAACCCTTCAAATGTAGGTATTGCATATTCATTAATAACTCTATCTCTGTCATCCATCACTCAAAAGAATTTGATTGTTCAAGTTTAGCTCATTATTGTTTATTTCTAATGGATTAACCTTTTTTTCTCTTGGGTGACAACTTATTTTCTAATCGATCTCAAAGTACGCTAAATTTTCAAGATCTAGAGATAAGATTTCTCACTCATGAACTCTACTCATACAATAGACTCAACTATATTTCTTCAATTCTAAAAAGATGTCTAAATCAAAAGTAAATAAAAATTTTAAAAAAATAAAATAAATTTTAAAAAAATAATAAATAAATAAAATAAGTAAAAGAAATAAACTAAAATAAATAAAAATATAAGTAAGTAAATTAAAATGAAAATTAAAGTAAATAAAAATTATTTTAGTAGAAACTAATTTTTAAAACTAAAAAAAATAAAAATCAATTTTCTTTGTGTTTTTATATTTTACGGAAGCAAAATTGAAATAACTAAAAGTAAATAACTATAATTAATTAAATGAGATTTGATAACTAAGAATATATATGAAAAAATATCTAAGAATACTTAATCCCCCAATTTTCTAAGCATATGAATCGCTAAAATTCTCTCAATATAATTATCAATTAATTACATGGTCAATTGAATATAATCTAGCATGTATTCCTCGCTCAAGTAAACTACACACCATATAGTAATTAATTTAATCACACTCACATGCCAATTAAATTGCATACTACTTATTAAGTTCATCATTTATGGATCACATATATAAGAATCATACATCTCTGCTAAAAACTATGCATGTTGTTTAATCAAGACAAACAATTAAATAATTCTCTCAAATCTATTTAATTGCCTCTATAGATAAATTGTTGGCCAAACAATTAATAGCATAAAAATCAGATTAAATAATATAATTAAATTAAAATTATAATTGAGGTAAAATATTAGATCATCACATGATGAAAATTGGGTTCATAAGATCCCTAGATTGATAAATTAACTACACATAATTGTGTTCATAAATCTCATACTTTTTATAAAGAAAGATATAAAAATTGATAAATAAAAGAGTAAGAGAAGAAATACAATCAATCTTTTGAATTGTAGCACTAATTTTCTCTTCAATCTCCACCAAAATTGTATCTCCTTTTGATTTTTCTATATATTTTTTCCCTTTTTAGCTCTAAAAACTTACCAAAATTATTCTAATGGAAACTCATTATGATTTATGAGGTGATTAGGGGATTAAATATAACTCAAATGAAATCTAGACTTTCAAATCATGTTCAGATCAAGAGTTGAGATCAAAATAAGCAAAATGAATAGTGCCAACCAATCACAATGCATCATGTGGCACACGGATTTCACTGGGTGAATCAAAGTACGTCGTATGGCACGGGAGGTCGTTTTGAGTCAATGATCGCTAAGTGAGCAACACATGACCAAAGTGATTTGCAATGATAGATGGAGTGGTGTATGGGTGGAGCGGCAAGATGAGTAAAGTGGTTACACGTGGCATGAAGGTTTAACCATACTTTGAACTTGCATTTAACGCTATTCTGATATGTGGCATGCAGTTTGTCCTCCTCACACATGGTGATCTACGATTCGTTGTCCATGCTTGCATGGCTTGCCTAGTCAGCTCTTCTACTTGTATGACACGCGATGTGGTAGCTCCCGATTGGCCTTACTTTAATAATTCACAGAAAATCCATAAAAATTTCAAAAAAATTCAAAAAATGATATTTCCTCCCTTTTCACTAAAAAAAATTATATTTTAATATTTTTGGCCCCAAAATACTATATATTGAATAAAACGAGTAAATACTAAGTAAATAAGTGCGCTGATGACTCTACTTTCATTGAGTCATTAATATACTAAGGATACAATGTCAATCAAGGTTTGATAGAAAGGTACAATCGATCTAAATAATGTATAAATCATCTAATTGGCCAAAAGAAATCTAAGATTTCATCTTGAGGGGTTCTCGAAACCAATTCTAGATACGTAAGATCTCACATAAGTTTAACCCTCTACAAGTTCAAATCATACTTAAACCATGATTAGTGCAAAAATTGTTATGCAGTTAGCATTTTGAAAGTCTTTACCATTACCTAATCAAATTAATTCTTTACACAAACAAAAGGTACCCTTTTTAACTAATAAACAAAATAAATTTAAAGAAAATTTACAAAACATTGAAACATCATAATTTTAAAAACATCACAACATCCAATTATAATAAAGCAAGTAAGACAAACCATAGCAAATGAACCAAAAGTTCAAAATTATAGCACCACCCAAACCAGATGATAATAAAAAATACTCCACCCACAAAACTTAAACCATGAAGGGTGATTCTTGCAAAGGTTAAATAGTTGTTAGTGCTATTAACCATTTATCTCACAATTACACCAAATACTTTATGTACCAAAAGTATGCATATAAAATTTTGTATAATTTATAAAATCGGTCACAAGTGCATGAATCACTTATAAGAAATAAAATGTATACTTCCAAGGTCAGTCTAAAGAGAAATCATATAGTTTTTAAATCATTGAACAAATTATTTAAAAATGAAATTAAATAACCTAAACATCATATCATGATTGTTTAAGATTGAGTTTCTAAACTAATATCATAAAAATAAAGATAGATTTAATAATTATTTAAGCAATTAAACATTTTCATGCAGTGGAGAATTTATGAGATATATTAGCTAGTTAATTATGCTTGTTTAATATTAAGTAGGTTATTAAAAATATAAATTGAGATTATTGATTCTTTCTTATAGGTATGAAAATATCCTATGGTAGGAATCGTTTTATTTTATAATTAAACTTTAAACTACCTCCTTCACTGGGGTCGATAATTTAAATATTAATTAAATTAGACTCCTTTTCTAAGAAATTACTAAACCATTTAACTTACTACCTTCAGTCGGACTAACAATTTAAACTTAATCAAGTTGTCTAAGTTCAATTTACCATTTAAGTATTTGAAACTAATTTCATATTTTAAAACAATTATGAAGGATATGTCGTCAATATATCTTCAATAATAATTCTTATAAAAATATTTGAAATAGAACTCACTCTAACTATACAGTTGATATAGACCAAAAGATTTGAAAGTGATACTCTAAATCAAATTCAGACAATTAAATCCTAAATCTAACTTTCTTGTTTATTATGAAAAATACTTTATCAATATATTTTTCATTTAAACACTTTAAATAATGATAATTAAATAAAATTTAATTCATTTTATAAAAATATTGAACCTACTTTAATATTTCACTAACGTAACAACATTACTAATATCCATACTATTTATAGGTAGACAAGCATAGTATAATAAATCATCAATAAATTAAATATATAGCAGGTAAAACAACACCTAAAAATATTCTAAAAAGAGTACACTTAAATATACCTTAACAGAATTCTTAGAATTGTTTTCGAAAAACCTCTAGAATGAATTGTTGTGTTATTTATTGAATTGAAGCTAAAATCTATTACATGAACTAAATTTTTTTACTCTCAAACGAGAAAGGAATTTTAAGCTACTAAAAGAAAAGCTAAGAAATGTAAGAAATTAGTTAGAAGAGAGCTAATGGGATATGGGATATCTTTTTTTACAAAAGAAATAGTCCTATTTATAGGGTGAGGAAAGGAAGAAAAATTGGATTTTGCGCAATGGCATATAGTTTTTCCACTCCACGTTATACACATCTTGTACATGGCTTAAGCACAATCCACTCTCTTCGTGTCACGACACATAATGTTTTCACACTATGACCTACATCATATTTGGGACTTAATGATTCTTTCCTTTGGCCTTGCACCGCCACTCACAATAATTTCATGTCCTGGCATACTTCAAACTACATCACTTTGGAAGCCTATTTGCATGTAATTTCTTTTTTCAATTTTTAAACATATGTAATGCATAAAATCAAGATATATTAAGTACTTTTGATTACTTATCACAACTCCCAACTAACTTATTGTTAATTTATTAGCAAGTATGGTAAAAAAATAGAAATTAAACTATCCTAAATCATTTCCATAGATTGACACGATTGCATTTAGTGTATGCAATAAGTCTTTAAATCCTAGGTTTCTATAGTGGAAGAGTTTAAGTCTCATGAGGGTTTTCAAATATGGTACCCACAAACATCAAACGTAAAACAAAAATTGAAAATAAAAACAAACAAATAACACATAAAAATAAAAGAATAAGAAAAACAAAAGTTCTCATGCTTTTAAAATTTCTTTTAGGTCTATAATTAAAATCTATAGCATAAATCATTTCAATATTCTAAACATTCATGATTTATTATATTAATTAGTTTCAAAATCACTTTCCTATTCAATTCAAAAATGTGTCAGTATAATATTTATTCAATCTCAGTGTAAGGAATCCTAATTTGTTTCAACTTTAACCTCACAATGTATACTCTTAATAACAATGATTCTATTGGTTCAAACACTTATTCAAACGTATATGCAAAAGAGTTTTTCTATAGAAATGAACTAAAAGTTCGCATATGTTTATAGAATAAAAACCTCAAAGTGGTGCATCATATTAATCTCCTAAAAGAAATTAAATAAATGATTTATAAAGAAATTACATATTATCACTACTACAAAATTGTTCTGTTTTGCCACTTATATTTTGTAAATTAATTTAAAATAACCAAAAAAACATGAAAATCAACAATTTATGAAAATCAACCCAAAATATTATACCAATTCTTTAGAAAATCGACCTTTTTATTAAAAAAATTGCTAGTTCTTGAAAATTGGCTACTCTTTTATAAACCTATTTCACCAATTTGATTAAATTGGCTCCATAAAAAAAATCACCAGTTATATTGAATCAACCGATCTTATTAAAAAACTTTGCTGGTTTTATTGAATTGATCATTTTTGTTTAAATTGTTTTTGTCAATTCTATAGAATTGACCCATTTTATTTAAAATATTTTGCTATTTTTATTAAACTTACCCAATTTTAAAAAATTTTGTTGGTTCAATAAAACCAACCCAATTTCATTAAAATAAGAACATACCCAAATTGGCAAATTTAAATGTGTATATGAATACTGGTCTAGTTTATTAACAATCGTCCCCCTCTCTCTAGCTAACGCACTAGATAACCTAGCTTTACAAATTATCATTGAGCCTCCACTCATGAAGTGAAAAACGTAGGTAGCACACCATCATAGCATCGGTCGATAACCACTTCTCTCTCTCTCTCACACACTTGCCCAATGTTGATGAGAAGCAGACTCATTTTGCACTACAACAATGTATGATAATGAATTAGAACATGGTAATTGATTTGCAGATTTTGATTATTTTTAAAAATTCAAGGCTTAGTTTTATGACTAATTATTGTCAAAAGCCATTTTTCTCAAGAATGAGACTGTAATCTGATTTGTATGTAATCCTATATGCATATTTTTCATATTTTTAGAGGATTTATATGTAAAATCTATGATAATTTGATTAGAGGAATTGTTATGTAATAATTTGATGAGAGGAAATTTTTAGGTAATAATCTGATGGCATAAGAATTATTATGCAAAATATCCTTAAATTATGTCATTTATTGAATTATGTGATTTATTTGTAAATTTTGTAAAATCTAATGCTACCACTATATTTCCTATTCATAAATTCATCTTTCTTTATATTGCTAATTTTAAGTTCCTACATCTTGTTCATATTTATCTTTAATCAACCCTAATATAAGCAACAATGTTAATCATTTTAGGTTTGAATTGTTATATTTGTTCCACCTACAAAATCACAACCATAAGGCTCAAATTTGCACCTTAATATTGGTAGTATTTGATTGTTATTCCTAACATCTACTTTGGAGTTTCCAAATACTACTAAAGCTGGCACTTTTTTCCCTATTTTTTAAAGGTTATTTTTATTGCTATGTTTAGTAACTCTGTAATTACAACAATCCATGTCATTTAATGCGACATTTGGTTTAGAGAATGGAATTGGAATGAGAATGGGAATGGAAAAGAAACAATATTTTTTGGTTTAATCACTAGAATCAAAAAAAGAATCAGTAATTTAAATAATATCATTTAATTGTTATTTTTTCATCAGATAAAATACATTATTGAAATAATTATTTTTTTAAATAGGGTTTTAGGGTTTTGGATTAGGGGTATATGGTATAGGATTTATAGTTTAGAGTTTAGGGTTATATTTATAGTTGGGGTAAAATTGAAACAAAAAATTAAGATGAGAATGAAATCATGATTTCTAAGGGAGAGAAAAGGAATTCTCATTCTTTCTCTTTTAGGAATTGATTCTATTCTATTCCCACCTCTTAGCACAACAAAATATAAAATAGGAAGGAATCGATTCTAATTCTATTCCATTCCAATGAACCAAACATCATCTAATTGTAATCCATTTCTTTTTCTTTATTATTTTCCTTTTGTATACATGCAAAATAAATAGTGTATATATATTCAATGGAGAATTAAATAAATATCTTTCATATTTTAAATTTTTATGAGTGTTAGAAATGGAAAGATAATAAAATGAACTTAATATAATATAAGTTTAATAGAATTTAAAATTCTAATTTGAAAATCCCCGTTACAATAAGAATTTACGTAACAATATGTAGCATAACAAGATGGACCATGCCTAGAGAAGAAAAAAATCTTTTATTGAATTGTTTATGCACACAAGTAACTAAATCAAGAATAAAACCACATTTGTTTTCAAAAAATTTAGATTGCTTATTCCATCTATATATTAAGAATAATTTAAAACATTTTTAAAAATTACAATTTCAATTATCTCATTTTGAGGAAAAAAAGATTAATTACAAATTATATCTCGTATTAACCTCGAAATTATAGCCTCTCATTCATTGCAACAAAAAGTTATGATACATGATTCTAAAAAAAAGTTAAACCAATCCATTATTCAAAAATAATATGGATTTAAGTTTTAATGTCTGGAACGTCTTGTACATGGACACCGAACTTTATTCAAATCATTTGCATTTAGTATAGAAAAATCCAAGAAGACTTTCAATAAAGTTCAAAACTCAATAGATGGTTTAGGCCTAGAAATCCATGAATTATCCATTTATTTTACATCAAAATTATCATTTAGGTAGTCTATTATAGCATCATAACTACTAGAAAGAAATATAACAATACGAAGAACAATTGGAACACAAGGTTGAAGAATAAAGTAGTTGGAAGACATCTCAAATTTGAGGAATCTCAAACATGGACTATCATTGATAATAATAATAATCAGGAAATTAAGAAAGAAACCTTCAATCCTTTATATCCTATGATGTTTATGTTTATCAGAAAATACAAGTGTAGGCATGTATTACATATGTTATTTTGTTATATTTAACAAAAAAAATGGATAAAAAGTTAATTTTATCATTATCTAGCTAGGACATCTTTCAAAAATAAATGAATTTAAAAACACATTTTCTAAGTAAAAGAGCTAAACAACCCCTAAAGTCCAAACAAATGGACCTCCATAACCTTTTTTTCTATTATTATTTTTATAATTTTGTCTAATAATTTTATTTGTTAATTTTAAAGGATATATCAAAGATTCAAACATCAAAAACATCTCAAAAAACTTAACAATATTATTAATTATTAGAACTTTGAAGTAGGTAGAAAAAATGTGCAATATAGATCTTTGTGTCCAAAAACACATATAAGACAATTATGTAAGTTTTAGAAAAAATAACCGAGTGAAAACCAATTTGTAATTTGAATTTTAATTGAAGCTTAGCCTCCATTCTTTTAAAACTAAAATTCATATTATTTTGGAATAATGGGTTGGTTTAACTTTTTTCTAGAACTTTTCATATGGTATGGGATAGATCAATCTTATAATGAAACCTGGGTTTGGCAAGGAGAGAAGATTGTTGAGAATTTTGGTGAATCTAAATCGCTACAAACTCATAGCCAATTTGAAATTCCCAATGACATGGAAGACATGAGGTATATGGCTTATGCAATTGAACATTAATTTGATGATAATCTTGAAGCATGTGAAAGTTTGTTAGAAGATGTAGAGAAACCTTTTTACCCTGAATGTATATCACTTACCAAAATGTCTAGATTGGTTAAATTATACAACATAAAGGAAAAAATGGGTTCTCTAACAAGGATTTAATGAATTGTTGACAGCATTAGGAGAAATGTTTCACATGGGTAATGAATTACTTAATTCTATGTATAAAGTAAAGAAGAGTCTAATCTAGTTTGGAATGGAGTACAAAAAATTCATGCATATATGTCCTAGTGATTGCATACTATATAGGAAGGAATATGAAAAGTTAGATAAATATCTAATATGTGGTGAGTGAAGGTGGAAGTGGAACTCAGATCAAATGAAGGTGACAATTGGTGTACCAGCTAAGGTTTTATGGTACTTTTCACTAATACCTAGGTTTTATAGGATATTTAAAAGCAATGAAACATGTAAGATGTTGACTTGGCATGATGAAAATAATTCCAAGGATGATACTTTGTCTCATCCTATTAATTCTCCTTCATGGAAATTACTTGATAGTTTGTCACCTCAACTTGGAAAAGAATCTAGAAACCTTTGACTTGATATTATTGCTGATGGAATTAATCCTCATAGCTCGGTATAGTTGCTAACCTATGTTGATGATAAAATACAGTGTTCCACCCTAGATTTGTATGAAAACAAAGTTTATGATGTTGACTTTGTTGATACCTAGCCTAAAACAATCTGGCATGGATATTGACGTCTTCTTACAACCATTGGTTGATCATCTAAAAGTTTTATGGGAAGATGTAATAAAAAAATTTGATGAATTCAAAAAGCAATATTTTATAATGAGAGTTGTGTTATTGTGGACTAATGGAACATGAATTACGTGACATGAATACACATAAGTAATACAATGATAATAAAATATCGTTCTTAAGGAGATTATGTTATTATAAACTAATTTTTAAAACAAAATATAAAAATCAATTTTTTGTGTTTTTATATTTTAAGAAAGCAAAATTAAAAGAACTAAAAATAAATATCAATAATTAATTGAATCAGATTTGGAAGCTGAAAAAAAGTATGAGAAAATATCTATGAATACTTAATTCCCCAATGTTTTAATCATATGAATTACTAAAATACACTCAATATAATTATCAATCAATTACATGATCAATTGAATCTAACCTAGTATGAATTACTCATTCAAGTAAACAGCATACCATATAGTAATTAACCTAATCACACTCTCATATCAATTAAATTACATATTACTTATTAAGTTCATCAATTATGAATCACATACATAAGAATTATACATCTTTGCCAAAACATTATGCATGTTATTTAATCAAGACAAATAATTAAATAACTCTCTAAAATCTATTTAATTGTCTTCATAGATCAATTGTTAGCCAAACAATTAATAGCATAAAAATAAGATTAAATATTATAATTAAATTGAAATCATAATTGGGTAAAATATCATAACATTACATGTTGAAAAGTTGGTTCATAAGACAATAGTATAATAAATTGGTTAAATATAATTTTTTTTCATAAAGCTCATATTTTTCATAAATAAAGACTTAAAAATTAATAAATAAAAGAAGAAGAAATAAAATCAATCTCTTCAATTATAGCACGAAAATTCTCTTGAATCTCTACTAAAATTGTATCTCCTTTTAATTTTTTCTGTATTTTTCTATATTCTTGGCTCCAAAAACTAATAAAACAATATGTCAAATTTGGCTCATTAGGATTTGTAGGGCGATTAGAGGGTTAAAATAGGCTCAAGTGCAATTTAGATAATCAGATTAGCTTCATATCAAGGGCTGAGATAAAAAAGAAAAAATTAATAGTGTCAGCCAACAGGAGTACGATGATCACCACACAAATTGTGTGTGTAATGAATACGCAAGTATACACATTGTACCAAGTAATATAATGATAAGTAAAGATCGTTTCCACAGAGATTATTTTATTAGAAATTACTTTCTAAAACTAAAAATAATAAAAAAAATTATGTTTTTATATTTTAAGGAAGCAAAATTAAAATAACTAAAAGTAAATAGCAATAATTAATTAAATCAAATTTGATAACTAAAAAGATATATGAGAAAACATATAAGAATACTTAATCCCCCGATTTTTAAACATGTAAATCGCTAAAATCCCTTCAATATAATTATCAATTAATTACATGGTCAATTGAATATAATCTAGCATGTATTACTCGCTCAAATAAACTACACACTATATAGTAATTAATTTAATCATACTCTCATACCAATTAAATTGCAAACTACTCATTAAGTTCATCAATTATGGATCACATACATAAGAATCATACATATATGCCTAGAAACTATGCATGCTATTTAATCAAGACAAACAATTAAATAATTCTCTCAAATCTATTTAATTGCCTCGATAGATAAATTGTTGACTAAATAATTAATACCATAAAAATCAGATTAAATAATATAATTAAATTAATATTATAATTGGGAAAAAATATTAGATCATCACATGGTAAAAATTGAGTTCATAAGATCCCTAAATTAATAAATTAATTCCACATAATTGTGTTCATAAAGCTCATATTTTTCATAAAGAAATACATAAAATTGATAAAGAAAAGAGTAGAAGAAGAAAGACAATCAATCTCCTTTTTAATCTCCACCAAAATTATGTCATCTCTTGAATTTTTTTGTATTTTTCTCTCTTTTTAGCTCTAAAAACTGACCAAAAATATGCTAATGGAGGCTAATTAGGGTTTATGGAGTGATTAGGGGCTTAAATAGAGCTCAGATCAATCTGGACCATCTGATCAACTTCAGATCAAGGGCTACGATCAAAACAAGCAAAACTGATAGTTTCAACCAATCACAGCGTGATGTGATTCATGGGAAAGGATGGCATGGCGCACTGGTGGAATGCACGGAGCAATGGCATGGTGACACGTGGCATGACACGTTGATCGATTTTTGAACTTGGATTGAACACCATGTTGACACATGGCATGTGTTTGTCCTCTTCACGCACGACGCTTCCTGATTCATTCTCCATGCTTACGTGGCATCCGCATGGCTTACCTAGTGAGCTCTTCTACTTGTGTGACATGCCACTTGGCACCTTCTAATTGGTCTTGCATTAAAAATTCATAAAAAATCCCAAAAAATTCCAAAAATTATATTTTCACCTCTTTTCACTAAAGAGTTTATATTCTAATTTTTTTGGCCATAAAAAATACTATTTATTAAATAAAATAAGTAAATATTAAGTAAAAAAGTGTTCTATGACTCTATTTTCATAGAGTCATCATACAACACGTGGAACATGGGATTTATTGGGTGAACCAGTGTACAACGTGTGGCACGAGTGACCTAGTTTGGTCAAACCAGCTGAGTCGTTGATGCATAGTGTGATGTTATTCGTTGTTACGGATTACATGGCACTGTGGTGGAAAGAACAGACCAATTAGCTGATGACACGTGACACACCCATTGATCGCGGTGACACTTAGAATGAATGTCGTGTTAACAAGTCGCATGGTTCTACATCATATAGTACATGCAGCTTTACACGATTAGCCCTCTCTACTTCTGTGGCATCCATACATCTCCCTTACTTGCATGGCATCCACGTGGAATCTTTCGATTGATCCTACATTAAAAAATTCATAAAAATTCCAAAAATATATTTTCACCCCTTTTCACTAGAAAGTTCATATTTTTAATGCTTTTAAACCCCAAAAGAACTACTTATTGAATAAAATGAACAAATATTAAGTAGAAAAGTGCATTGGTAACTCTATTTTCATAGAGTTATCACACCCCCAAAATTAACTCTTTGCTTGTCCTCAAGTAAAGCCAAATCTAACTAAATAAATCGACATTGGTAATATACAAATAAATAAATATCTATTAATACATGCATATTCAAAGAAAAATCTCTCCCTCCAAAGTCTTATAATTCTATATGACAAGGAGGTTCACATATTCATAAATCAACATTCACCAATACAAAGATATGCAAGGTTTTTGACAAATTGATTTGTGTTTGTGTGTTGCACATAATATCATCTAATGCACTCATGAAATCAACCTATATGAGTATGCTAATCAAATCAATTTTAGAATAAGTCTAATAAATCAAATCAAATCACATCCCCCTCTACTAATATAAATATGCACTTAGCTAAAGATCAATAAAGACTTTACATGCTTGTAATGTAAGACTTAGGTGGGGGTTGATAAATAAAGACATTTAGGCTCTTTCCACACCTTAGCTTTCTTTTTATTCATCATGTACTTTTTAACTATAATTGAGTTTTTACTTGATATTTTAGTTTATCCTATCTTATCATTCTTTTTATATTCTTTTATTCCAAATCTTTTTTTTTATTTTGTAACTTCATAATACCCCAAACTTATTTTCAATTTTATTTTCTTTTCCTTTAGAGGGATAATTGTGTTGTAAATTTTTTTCCTATCTCTATCTTTTTTTTATAAGGTGCATTACATTTCACCTTACTCTATAGTATTACACATTATTACTTTCTTTTTCATACAAGCTAAAGATACAAGGGTCAAGATAATGCTTATTGGTTAGGCATATAATGTGACTAAAGGTTTTTTGTTAGGCTCAAATGAGTGACTAAATATATTAATAATGGTTAGCTTGAATGGTTCAATTGATCCAAATAAGGCCTAAATCATTTCTCTTGCTAAATACTATTTAGGATTTCACTTCAATGGATGATCAAATAGATTCTAAAATCTGGTAGATCTCATCAACTCATATAACTCACCACAAATATTTTTTCAATAAGAACACTAAAATAAATCATCAACATGTGCATAAAAAATTGAACCAATCCAACCAAGACAAGCAAACATATCACATGATTAATGTAAGTATCTTAATGAGAATGTTACATTCCTTATCCTAGTCATGACAACCAATTTTTATCACTGAGTTTAATTGTTTCATATCGACCATGCATGCATTTAGTTTCCATATATTTATCAATTTCTACCCAAATCATGATTAAAAATATCCTAAAAAGAAAACAATTCCTAAAAATTGAAAATATGTACTAAATACCAAAGTAGAGATTGAAGTTCTCTCTTCCAAACTTAATTGCACATTATCCATAATGTGCACATATAAATATGAAAAATTAAAAGGAAAGAAAACTCTTTTAATCTTGGTACACCGCATTTTTCTTTGAAATGCTTAATCCTATTGTGCATTTACTCTCCATATTTATTAACATACAAAACAAAAATAATAAAAATATAAGTAAAATAATGTTAAGTTTTCTCCCAACCAATTTCATATTTAACGTCCTTGACTAGACGGTCATATCAACTTTATGTTTTGGATTAAAAACGTGATACTCAATTCTCTTATCATGCCATACTTTTATTTTTGTACTTTTTGATATTCTTATAAGTACTCCACCATAGCTCATCTAATTTATGTATTTCTAGTATCTTTTTCATAGCTCTATTGGACTCTTCCACTTTCACACTTGATTGGGGATGGTAGAGTAAGGGTGTGAGATCTAACCTTAGTGACCCTTACATAGATGATTTGAGATTAGATCCTATCTCAAAACTTTCCACAACCACATTAGGTATACACACGAGATGTGTAGCCCTTAAATAGTTCACACAATCAAAAATATCAATCATAGATTCCATATTATGGGAAACTCAACAATTTTAAGTTACCATCTATCTTAAAGCAATCATTAGCATTATCAATATCAGGGGGTTTAGATGCTTTAAAAAGTTTATATGTCACTTGTTCATCTTGCGCTCTCATTGTAAGCTCACATTTTTGTACAACAATGAGTTCTCTTTTGGTTGCTAAGAATGGATGATCAAGTATGAAAGGAATTTTATAATCCTCTTTCATATCGAGTACAACAAAATCCATTGGAAAGATGAACTTATCTACTTTTACTAGCATATCTTCTACTATAGCACGGGATTATTGAATTGATCTATCTTCCATTTGTAATGTTACTAAAGTGAGTTTGGTTGTACCAACCCCCAATCTCTTGAAGACCAATAATGGCATAAGGTTAATTCGTGAACTTAAGCCATTTAATGATTTCTCAAAATGGATGTTACCAATGATGCAAGGGATGTCAAAGCTACTCGAATCTTTCAATTTTTGGGGTGGTTTTTTATAAGGATGGCACTACAACCTCCTGTCAAGGTTATTATTTCATTATCTCCAGGATCTTTTTTTTCATATATAAGATATCCTTTAGAAATTTAGCATAAGAACGCATTTGTTCAAGTGAATTTTTAAATGGTATATTTATGTGTATCTTTTTGAAGACTTTCAAAAAATTTGATAACTTTTGCTTTGTAGTCTTAAGGAATGGTGGGTTTATAAAGGTTTCTTTTCTTTAGTTGAATTATTTCCTTTTCAGTGCTCTCTTTATCCATTAATTCCTTCTCATCTATATTAAATTCCTATTTCTCCTCATCCTTTTGAATCACATGCTCCTCTTCTAAATTTTTACCACTCCTAAAGCCTATGGCATTGCAATGCTCCCTACCTTCTCTTCTTGGGTTTATAATTGTGTCACTTGAAAGGTTACCTTGAGGCCTTAAACTTATGGCCTACACAAGTTTCCCTATTTGGTTCTCTAAATTTTGAATCAAAGTCTCTTCAGTGGACACTTTTGTATTTACTAAGTGGATGAAATCTTCAATCATCCCCATTAAAGCATTTGTATTTTCCTCAATATATGGCTTCTACTCTTGGACTTCAGATTGTTGTTGTTGTTGTAAACCATGTGGTGGTTATGATTGACAGTTGAATTCATTACTACCCTGATTGTTGTTTTTACTCCAAGAGAAGTTTGGATGTTATCTCCATCCTTGGTCATATGTGTTCAAGTATGGATTATTTTTTTAGTTCACATTACCTATATAAAATGTTGATTCAAGATTCTTTGAAAAATTATCAAACAAATGAGCCTCATGATAAAACACACAAGACACCCCTTAATCTTGGACTTGATTTATACTCATTAGCGAATTTTGAGCTTTCAAAAGATTCACCAAAGATGACACTTGAGCTATAAGTGTCATATTATCATTTTCCTTATATACTTCGATTACTTTTCTTGTGGCTCTCATTATGTCCATTGGCCATTGTTAATTATTGATATCCATTTTCTCAAGTAACTCATAAGATTGATTGTAAGATTTGGCTATCAAAACTCCATTAGCATAAGCATCAATAATAATTCATGTTTAAGCATTGAGACCATTGTAGAAAGTCTCCATTTGGATCCAATGAGGGATACCATGGTGAGTGATGAGCGAAAACCGGCATCGCCGATTCTCGCAAATACTTTGGTTTTAATATTTGTAAAACTCTCGCAAGTGCACGAATCATTTCGTAGAAAATGATAAGTATACTCCCAAGGTCGATCTAAGGAAGGAATGTATGTGGTTTTTAATTTATTATTCAAACTTTTAAAAACGAAATTAAATCCTAAACATCCTGTCACGATAGTTTGGTTTTTGTGTTCCTAATCTAATAACATAAAATAAACATATATACAGATTAATTAAATATAATCTAAAAACATAAAAATAAACATAGATACAAATTCAATAAATATTTATCTAAAAATAAATATAAATACAGATTCAATAAATATTCATGCAAATTTTATCATTTATATTAGTGGAGTATTTATGGATATAATAACTAAATTAATTATGCTTGCTCATATTATCTAGGTTATTAAAGATATAAATTGATATTTTATTGATTCTCTCTTTTTTGTATGAATACCACCTTTGGTGGGTTAGATATTCTTTGTTAACTAAACAAATCAATTAACACCTATGGGTGGGGTTGATAACTAATTTGGTTAATTAAATTAATTCCTTTTTCTAAGAGATTGAAAATGAACCATTTAATTGGCTCCTTTGGTGGGGTTAGCCGTTTTCAACTTTATTCACGGTGTCCAAATTAAACCTAAGAATTTAGTTATCCGAGTACTAACTTTCAAGTTTTAAAACCACTATTGAAAACATGTTGTCAATACATTTTCACATAATAATTCTTATAAAAACTTTTGAAATAGAGTTTCACTCTAACTACCGGCCGATTGTACCAACAAATAAAAGAGCACTACTCTAAATTAGACCGGATAACTAAACCTTAAAATCTAATTTTCAGATTTAAGTTTGTAATGAAAAATAATATATTTCTCTCTAACATCCTTAATATAAAATCTTGAATAAAAATAAAATCAATTCATTTTAGAAATTTTCACCTATTTAATATTTCGCAAGCATAACAACATTATTATTATATCATGATTATAAGCAATTGACTACGCTTAAATTTAATCACAGACAAATTAAATATAACATGTAAGAATAAACCATAAAAATAACTGTAAAGAAAATAAAATCCTTACAGAACTTCGACGCTATTCCCGTTGCTAGAAAACCTCCAAGCGGAATTTGCACTTCCATTTATTGAATCAAAAATCTAAATTATTACAAAAACATTACAAGTTCCTCTCAAAAAGAGAAGAACTCTAAACCTAAGAGAATTGAACTAAAAACTAAGAGAAAAACTAAGAAAAGCTTAGAAACTAAGAAAGAAACTAAGAAAAACTCAAAAAACTAAGAAATGAGAGAAAGAAAGAAGAGAGAAGTGTGGTTTTGAGGTGTGCTTTGAAGTGAATGGAAGGGGTATTTATAGGTGAGGATGGAGAGAAAAAATGAGTAAACACATGTTAAAAAAAATATTAAAAAATTTATAAACGTGTAGAGGACATGTTGAGGCCGTCAATGACGTCGGGGTGACGGCATAGGGGCTGCTGCCCGTGAAAAATGGGGTGAAAACGCGGTGGGCGCGGCTGAAGGTCATTTCTTGGCGCAGCTACAGTATGGCGTGAAACGATGCCCGCCAGCGGAAAAGTGTCAACAGCGTCTTGGGCGCGCATGGCCAGCTGGTATTGTCAAGGTAAAATTTGAAGGCAGCGTATGATTTCGTCTTTGACATTTTTGACCTTTTCGACCCATTTTGTCCAATTTTTCCATGTTTGTTGACCTTTTCCCACTTATTTATTAATATATTTGTGATGTATTGCTTCAAGTATTCTTCTTTGAGTCTTTACATTGCGTTTTTAAGCCAAAATACCTGAAAAACAATAATAATACCCGTGATTCCGAAAAAGACAATTTTATATAAATATATGATAAAACATATAAATATATATATATTTTTAATCAATTAATGTGCATAAAATCATGGTTATTTTAGTGCTTTTTGAGCACTCATCAGTGAGGACACTTCCTTAGAAATTCTTTGAATCATTCTCATGCTTCATATCAAGATCCCCCTTTATATTTTTAGTATGAAGTAATGTCATTCCTAAGGTTTGCATTCTTTGTTGGTGGGAAGTATTTCATTAAGAATTTCTCTACCAAATCATTCCAATTTATAATGGAATCAAGTGGCAAAGAGTTTAGTCAAGCTTGAGCACGGTCTCATAAAGGGTAAGGGAATAATCTAAATCTAAATGCATTTTCGATCACACCACTAAATTTGAATGAATCTCCAATTTCAATAAATAATTTGAGGTATAGATGAGGATCCTCTGTTCGTAATCCATTAAATTGTCCAATTGTTTATGGCATTTGAAACATCACTCACTTTAGTTCAAACTAATTAGCTTCAATGTTTAGCATTGTAATACTTAGATTCAACCCTTCCAACATATGTATTGCATATTCATTCATATCTTTATTCCTTTTATCTGTTAAAGGTGTCTAGTTGTTCAAATTTAGCTCATTGTTGTTTATATCTCATGGATTAACCATTTTTTCCACTCTGATGACTACTTGTTATTTTCTTATTGATCTTATATTATGCAGGATTTTGGAATCTAAAAGCAAAATTTCTCCCTTACGAACTCTGCTCATGCAATAGAGCCAACTATATTTCTAATAGCATTAAGAAGATGTCGAAATTAAAAACAAATAAAAAATAAAAATAAATAGCTTAATAAATAAATTAAAATTAAGAAAAATAAATAAATTAATTAAAATTACAAAAAACATATAAAGAAAAATACCTAAAATAAAATAATTAATTTCGAATGTTTATAATTCCTTGCAACAGTTATAAAAACTTGATCAAACACGAATTGCATACAATGGATACGCAAGTATACATATCGTAACAAGTAATATAATGATAAGAAAAAATCATTCCTATGGATATTTTTTTATTAGAAACTAATTTTTAAAACAAAAAAATAAAAGAACTAATAATAATTAGCAATAATTAAATTAGATTTGAAAGTAAAGAAAATATATGAGAAGATATTTAGAAGTACTTAGTCCTCCAATTTTCTAAACATGGGAATTACTAAAATCCCAATGGAATCAATAAAATCTCCAATATAATTATCAATCAATTACATGATCAATTAAACCTAACCTAGCATATATACTTCTCTCAAGTAAACTACACACCATATAGTAATTAACCTAATCACACTCTCAGGTCAATTAAATTACATTATACTCATTAAGTTCATCAATTATGGATCACATACATAATAACCATACATCTTTACCTAGAAACTATGAATGTTATTTAATAAAGACAAAGAATTAAATCATTCTCTCAAATCTATATAATTGTCTCTATAGATTAATTGTTAGCTAAACAATTAAAAGCATAAAAATCAGATTAAATAATATAATTAAATTGAAATCATAATTGGATAAAATATTAGATCATCACATATTAAAAATTGGATTCGAAAGACCTCTAGATTAATAAATTAGCTATACATAATTTTGTTCATAAAGCTCATATTTTTCATAAAGAAAGGAGAAAAGAAAGAAGTATAATCAATCTCTTGAATTTAACAACAATATCTTGAATTGTAACAGTAATCTCCATCAAAATTGTATCTTCTTTTGAATTTTTCTATTTTTTTCTCTCTTCTATGCTCCAAAAACTGATAAAAAAATATGTTAATTTTGGCTCATTGGAGTTCTGTGGAAATTAGGGGGTTAAATTAGGCTCAAGTGGAATTTGGACCATCAGATCAACTTTATATCAAGAGTTAAGATGAAAAAAGTGAAAATTAACAACGCTAGCTAATAAGAACGTGACATGTAGTATAGGTGGACTAGTCTAGTCAATGAGGCTGACTCATTGCCACGTGGTGTGATGTGATTTACAATTGCATCTTGTGTGACACTCTGGTGGGAGGAATGGACCAATCAAGCGATGAAACGTGGCACACCTGTTAAACACGTTGTGAAACTCATAACGAATACCCAGCTAACATGTGGCATGGTGCTACATTACACAATACATGCAGCATTGCATGATTTTCCCTCTCTACTTATGTGGCATGCCTAGTCAGCTCCCTTGCTTATATGGTATCCACGTGGCATCTTTTGATTGGTCTTGCATTAAACAAATTCCAAAAAATATATTTTTAACCCTTTTCACTAAAAAGTTCATATTTTAATATTTTTAAACCCAAAAAATACTACTTATTGAATAAAATGAGAAAATATTAAGTAGAAAATTAGACTAATGACTCTATTTTTATAGAGTCATCATGGACTATTAATGATTTTCTAGCTTACGGCAACTTATTGGGACATGCTAGTAACAAGTATAAAGCGTGCCCTATATGAAGTGATGGAACATTTGCAGGATACTTGAAACATGAAAAGAAGATGTATTACCAAGGTCGTAAAAGGTTTTTGTGCTTAAATTACAAATTTTAAAAGTATAAGAAATAATTTGATGGAAAATAGACCACAAGACTAGCTCTTAATCCCAATAGAGAAACTACATCAACTACAAGGCATGAAATTCAAAAGATATGGCAAGGCCAATGTAAAGAGATGTAAAAAAATAAAAAGATATCAATAAAGGTAGTAAAAAGTGTAAAGAAAAAAGTAAGAAGAAAACACTAATGAATATAAAAGTGGCCAAGAGGAAGAGGGGAGGGAAAGATGGGGAGGATAAATCTCCTTATGAGAATGTAAAATGTTGGAAAAAAATCAATTTTTTTGGAATTGCCTTATTAGAAGTACTCGTTTTTACGCCATAATTTAGATGTCATACACATTGAAGAAAATGTATGTGATATTTTAATAGGAACATTGCTTAACATTCATGGTAAAACAAAAGATAAGCTTGCATCACTTCAATTTAAGAGAACAATTGAATCCAATTGAGAATGGAAATTCATTATACTTACCTCCAGCATATTATAATTTGAGTAGAAAAGAGAAAAAAGTATTATGTGGTTGCTTAAGGGAAATAAATGTTCCAAATAGTTAATCCTCTAATGTAAAGAATTTGGCATCCATGAATGACTTACGACTTTATGGGATGAAATCACACAATTTCCATGGGTTGATGCAACAACTCTTACCTGTTGCTATTAGGTACATTCTACCTAAACATGTTTAGACATCAATAATTCATTTTTTTCTTCTTTAATACAATTTGTAAGAAGTCTATTGCATCAATAGAGATAGATTCAATAAAATTTAAGCATGTAATAACTATTATGTCTTTTATAGAAGTTCTTTTCCCCTTATTTTTTTGACATAATGGTGCATCTAACTGTCTATTTGGTACAATGAGTATACCTAAAATGGGTGTATCTTTTTGAGAGATGCATGAAAGTTTTAAAATGGTATGTCCAAAATCATAACCATCTAGAGAGGTGCATTGCAGAGCATTATATTGCCGAGGAGGCAATTGAGTTTTTTTTTAAATATCTATCTAATGTTGATCCAATTGAAAATCCAAAGCACAATTTTTTTAGCAAAGAAGATTTGAATGTTGGGAAACCAATGAAGGGTGGGAAGATTGATTCCATAAATCAAATTCATTAGGAGCCAACACATCATCTTATTTTGGCAAATATGGAAGAAGTTGAGCCATATATTTGGTAAGTACACCTATTTTAATTCCATTTAAATTATAATTTTGTTTTAAACCTACTATCTAATGTAAAATCCAAAATATGATATAGATTGCATATAGGTTTATTGAAAGTTGATCCTTAATATCGGTACAAAGGAGAACGATGTTTGCAAGAGAGCACAAATGTAAATTCATTTATTGGTTTAAGGATCAT
Source organism: Hippophae rhamnoides (assembly GCA_033030585.1). NCBI lineage: Eukaryota > Viridiplantae > Streptophyta > Magnoliopsida > Rosales > Elaeagnaceae > Hippophae > Hippophae rhamnoides. The sequence continues at coordinate 32,696,952 of CM065431.1, read as the reverse complement.
GTAAGTAACAAAGCTAGCTCTAAAGTTTATAGAATTGAAACAAAGTATATCAAATAAATAAATTATATCAAATCTTATTTATATATTTTATTGTCTAGATTAATAAGAAACTTGAAGATTTTTATAATGAGGTATCTCAACCAATAGAATGGCTTGCACATGGACCAAAGTGACATGCTGTGAAATACCATGGCCACATTATCAATGTGTATTAATTCAAAACTCAATATTGGGATAGTGTACAAGTAAACCAATATAATGGAGTGAAAATGATTGCTCAAACTTACCAGATTGAAAGTTCAAAAGATAGGAGACCTATATTATTTGAGAGGACATAATATGGAGTTATCAAATAGATTTAAGAAGTTGATTATGAAGTTTTCCAACAAATATTTTTTTCTATGTGATTGGATGAAAGACCCTTAGAATATTGGTTGGAAAAAAGATGAGCTAGGAACATTCAACATAGTCAACCTATCATGAGTAGGTCATCGTGATGATCCTTTCATGTTATCATCTCATGCTCAACAATTTTTCCATATTGATTATCATATTGACAAAGAATGGTTTGTTGTGCTAATACCTTCACATAAAGATTTCTATGATATAATCACATATAAGGGTGATAGTGTGGAACTAACAAACATGATATTTGATAGTACTCAAAGCACACACTAAATAACTCATCTTGATAATGAAAATATTAAGGATGATAATGACATGTATTCGAGGGATAATTGTGATGGTACTTAGCTAGTTAACGACATATCACATTAAAGTTTATTTGAAGAAGCTTATGAACCATAGATTAATTTAATTTTTTTTACTTGTATAAAATTTAAAATATAGTTTCATTTTGTTGAATCCTATTAAGGTTAAGTGTCTTTTATTAATTTATAGCTTTGGGTTGATTTCTAAATTTGAAAGGCTACTTTTATTTTGTATTTTATTGAATCTTGTGTCTTTTAATTAAATTATGATTTTTGTGAGGTTTTAAATTTAATTATCAAAATATTAATTCAAATTAATATTTGTGCTTGTTTATTATAGATCATGGATCCCCATCATAATGAGGAGGAAAACCCGATCAACTTAGGAGATGATGATGACTTTGGAAATGAAGAAATGTTTGATTATGATACTTTCATGAGGTCAATGGAGGCAAATAGTGAGGAAATAAACCATATTCGACATATGGGAGTGACTTTTATAAAAAATGAATCTGGTAGAAAAATTAAAGCAATGGATCAATACTATTACAAAGCATATTATAAGTATTAGCATCAATGATTAGAGGAATGCAAGAAAGTCCGATAAAGCTAAATATGGGTTTGTGTTAAGGTAAGTTAGTAAATTGGTTCCACTAATAATTTAATATGTTTTCATAATAAAATGGTTTAATATAACATTTAATTGGACTTTAAATGCACAAAACTATTACAATATTCTAAACACATATTATATATCATGTTTGAAGTCAGCATCCAAGTTATAGAAGGACTTTAAGGCCAAGACACTTATGCCAAAGTATATTTATGCTTTGAAAAGTTGAGAGAAGAATACACTTTATACTCCACCCATAAAGTATATGTTCATTATAATAAAATATTTGAAACAATTTGTAGATCATTGAATTTCTGAGGATTTTAAGATGATTAAGTTTTATTAAATTTATATATAATTTTCATTATTGTGTAATTTTATGTATATCATGTATTTTTATATACAAAAAAAATAGTGAGATGCATAAAGAGTTAATAAGAAGGCATTTTCTAGACACAACAAAGGAAGAAGAAGTATACCTAATTTACAACATCAAATGGTGTTTGTAAAGATGGTTTAATTTCTTTCAATTCTTTAATTGTTTCTATGTCTTTTTCTAACTACAGAACTACCAATAACTTTTATAGGAGTCCCAATAATGACAAGAGTTGAAATGTATATAGCGATGTGTACTCCCAAGGAGGGCCTAAACATATATGATGAATGCAAAAAAAGAGTAGACAAATTGGTAAGTGACAATATGATTAATGCATACAACACATGCGCATATCATGCATATACAATACCATATGATAATTTCTTTGCTTTAGTCACAATTAATCCAGTTTGAATGAAGTATGTTTGGTATATTGAATCACTTCTTTCATAAGTATATTTAGAACAGGCCAAAACTTAAGAGGCCATTGATAAAGGTGAAATCATAGAGAGATCGGGAAAGGATGCGGTGGTGATTTCTTTAGGTCCAAAGCATAATGAATCAATTAAAGTAGCAGGCCCATGCGAAGCTCCTTTAACATATTGGTATTTACCTAGATGTATGTCATCTAGACTTGACCATAAGATGTGTGTTTGATATTACAAAATGACAATGAAAACTTGAAGAATACCATAGGTATATTGTCTAAGACTGTCCAAAACATACAAGTAAAATGGAGATGATTATGGCAAGCCAAGGTGCTAGCACTTCCGTCGGATGCACATCACATGAAATTGATAATGTGGTTTCTATTGTAACACCCAATACTATCCATGTTGAAGACCAATTTATAGGGACAACTACATTTGCATTCTGTTATGGATATGAGAGTAGCATAAGAATGCACCATTTTGTGCCCTATACTAGTTTTAAATTTTTTGTATTAGTTATATCCTAATTAAGTATTGGTTTACATTGTAGGGGAATGTGGTGCTTCTATTAAATAATAATAAGATAGTTATTGCCCAAAGGATCACAAAACCATGGGGAGATGGCAAGATCCGTTTCAAACCCTTTGGAAATAATTATCGTATCAGTATCACTATAGATTATGAGCAACAATGCTTGCTTCTTATGCTTATTGATGAATATAATAAGTTAGACAAGCTCTTTTTAGAGTTGTAGCTTGTCCTAAGGTTTTGTATTGTTTGAGTTTGAGGAGGTAAATTTGACCACTTAAAATGAATTTAATAACATTGCATTTCCATAAAGTCAATTACTAATTCATTATATGTTTTATCATAGTCTATGATTCCAAAATGAATAGATGGTTTTGAAAGAGTTAATGAACATCCAAAGAAGTAAAAAATGAAAAGACAATAAGAGGAAAGAAAATAGTCAATGTTATGCCACTCCACCACTTAAAAGATTAAGTATACATGGAAAAATACCACCACACTAGTTTTCTTGAGAACTCTTATGATAAAATATAGTGAGATAATTGATCCTAGTTATCAATAGAATGTGCCAATAAAGTCAGTGGTTAGTGGAATTTTGGGTTCAATATCAATTGCTATATGATGCCTTCAACCTTTTTGTGATTGCATAGATGATGGACATAGTATCATTGCATTTTGGATTAGGTAATTGATTTAAAATTTAAATTTTTAATAATGTATTTATTGTGTTAGTGCTGGACTTATTATAAATTGTTATTCTAGGGATTTCTATTACAATCAAAGAAGTAAAGATTAATATAACTTAATTGGATTCATTAATGGTTCATTCATCGATCAATTTTGGTTGATGATGAATGGGAGAAATGAGCCATAAACATAGTTAGAGTTTTGTTACATAATAACTATTGTGACAAGCGATGGCTCATACCATACCCTTTGAAGTATGTTTATTATGTTGTTTTAATTTTCATTTCTCAATAATTTATATAGTTTGTTTGATAGATTGTTTCTTTAATATTTACTAATGACTTTGATTATTTTAAATTGAAACCATCGTTTGATGTTAGTTGTATTGGATCCAAATCAACATTATTTTTTTTGTTTTTGGATCCGTTGCATGGGAGGATATTGTGATGTTTTGAATATATATATATATTGAAGTTTTATTTAATACGATTGATGAGTTAAATTTAAATTACTTTGATACACCATAAATATGTTTATATATTGAAGGGCATACAAGGAGTGGAATGAAGGGATAAAAAATCTAATTCAATACTCAAATATATAAACAATCTCAAGGTATATATGTATATTATTTTGTCCAATTATATATCTTAGTTATTAATTTATCAATTTATATATATATATATATATATATTTGTGAGTGAGTATGCCATGCATAATAATTATTTATTTCTTTTAATGGTAGCCTTCAAAACAACCAAAAGATAATCTACAATGTGTGTACTATTAATGAATCAAAAATTTGCCTCATTATCGTTAGATAAAGTGATAAGGGTACTTACTTTTTCATAAATTAAAAATATTGATTTGTAATTAATAAAAATTTATAATATTATTAATAATTGTTCACCTGTGTCAATTTGAAAGCGTAGTTCAAAGGTTATATATACTCCGTACCCATTGCAAAAGTTGGAAAAGCTTATATATAAGTGGGCAATGGCATTTATGGAATTTAAAAACTAGTGGTGAATTATATATGATTTGAAAGTAGGTAATTTTTGTTAAAAGAATGATGTGAAATTATTTATTAACTTATGATACATGTTTTTATTATATACATATATTGTCTAATATCTCTCTATATTTTATACATTAATATTACTTTCTATATATCGTGTTATTCAAAATAGGTAATTGTTACTTTTGAATTTATTTAAAATTTAAATTATGGATTTTTTTATTTTTAAAAATAATTACCAAAATAATATTTAAATAAAATTTGCACATGTTTTGCACCTGTTTTAAAACCGAAGAAATTTTAAATTTTTGGGTTCATCTTGTAAATAATGGAATTTTTATTTCCTCGATTTTAGAAACTAACCCAACACTTTAAAATTCATCGATCCAAAATTTAAAAATTCATCAGTTTTTAAATCACTCCAAAAATTTAAAAAATCTCCAATTTTTAAATCAACCCAAAATTTTAAACTTTTGTCGGTTTTAAACTGGAGCAAACAAGCCTAAAATTTTAAACTTTCACCAGTTTTATAACAAGCAAAAAAACTAAAAACAAATTTCGTCAAAAACCAATGAAACAAAACTAGTTTTGTAGTTTTCATACATCAATCAAATTCATGAAATACGAATTTCAAGTAATATGCCTTTTAGAAGATGAAGAAAATGCAATGAATTTTTGGAGAACTATTTTCTATCTTTTTTGTATTTAGCTAAGTCTCACAATTTTAAAGGATAATAGATCTAGTATGTAATTTATACTTTTCATTTTTATCTCTATTTTTAAAAGATATTCTTTTTTTAAGAGAAATGACACAAGATTGTACATATATTATCTGATAAGGGAGTAACTAATTTGTGGCCTTTTATTTTATTGATTTAGGTAACCTCATATATGTCTCATTTTTTAGAAGTCGTGCATGAATGAATAGAAAAACATATACTTTTAATTTCTACTTAATTTATTTAATTTAAGTAATAAAATAAACATACGACACTTTATTATATGTAAAAAATTTAACATTCAATGAAAACACTTGTAGTAACCATTCAATAATTAGAATTGATAAAAAAATGTTTAAATAGTATAAAATATATTATCACTCAGAAAGGAAAGATAATGACTCAAAATATATTCTAAACATCGATTTTTGTTTCATTGCAATTTTAACATTTAATCATGAAATACTAATTATGAAAAAAACAAACTAATTATCACATGACTCCATGAAATATTTTTGAATGTAATCTAACAATACAAAGACTTTATCATTTTTTTAAAAATTAAATTTATAAGACATGATAATTTTACAAAATAATAATAATAATAAACCAAAAATTTCTAATTCAAGAAAAATAAATAAAAGCACACAAAAAAAGTAAATAAAAATATAGACATGTGAACATAAAATTTTGATTTTAGCACATGATTTTATAAATGTAACTTTTTTTTACCCCAACCAAGAATTTACATTACCCTCAATGTAATAATTATAAATCAAAGAAAAAAAGTAAAGAGAGAAATGTTACCTATTTGTTTGAATTTATTTAAGAGCTGGTATGGAATTACAAATGCATCTATCAATCCAAGCATATTAAAATTACACAGATATATACTTCTCACAAATTCAACAAACAATTATAAAATTAATATTTATAAATAATATCCATAAAATATAAATTAAAATAATATTACCTATAATGATGGGTTACCTCTCATCTAGTGCTTATTTTAAAGTCTTAACAAGACTCTTCTTAGGAGAATATCCATTTTCATAAATTAATATACTAAATGTCCTCCTGGGCATTGAGTTTATTGAAATTACAATATCTATTGGTATGATAAGTTTGTCTACATGTACTATTTAAATAATTTACCATGCATTATGGATATTAAAACTTTATCTGCTTAGAATTAGGATAATGGTTATGGGTTTTAGTTTACTCACTCTGAGTTACAAGTATAATGAATATGCAATAAATTTGCACTTGCACCTAGAACTAATATAACATTTACCTCCTTTTTATTTTTGATCACCAATGGTGATCTCAACATTAATATTTTTAGTATTTTTGGAGGTAACTTCAAAATTTATTTGTATTTGAGACATAGACAAAATAAGATTTGTAGAAGAAATAGAAAAAAAAAATTGGGTAGGTTTTATTTGAAACACATTTTTTTACTCTAAAAATTCATTCCAACAAAAATAGAACAAGGCGTATTCAAACATAGACCCATATGAAGTTTTTCTTCAACCCAATTATATTACAAGAGTCCCATGTTAGAAAAGAAGATGATGAGAATCATAGAGCGCTACAAATTCCAAGTGGACCAATCACAAGGTCTAGGAAGGCACAACTCGAAAAGGCTTTAAATGGGATCATTCAAGAGGTCATTCATAATCAAGGGGACCTAAATTGGGAGTGCAAGGATTGGGACAATCCTAGGATGGAAATTAGGGCAAAATTGGCAAAATAAAACTAGGCACATTGTTGTGCCATTTGGACTTTTTGGGCAGCTTCAATTTCAGCCCTTAGATGGAAACAAGGTCAAGATATAATATTTTATAGGGTTTCTTTTATTCTCAGCTGCCCCATGTTTTCCTCCAATTTTGGAGTGCCATTTGGACTGATTTTGGGCAGCTCTCTTTTCAGCCCTTGGATGAAATCAAGGGTTAAGATGTAATACTTTATGGGATTGCTTTGTGGTCACCCGCCCCAATTTTTCCATCTATTTTGGTCATTGTCTGCTGCTACCTTTTACGCTTTTTGGCTGTGTTTATTTTCAACCCTTGGATGAGATCAAGGGCTATGATGTATTATAGCTTAGGGTTGGTTTGAATCCTTTTAAGAGCAAATTTCACTGTAAAACAGAAAATTTTTAAATGAAGTTTGAATATTCAGATCATTTGAGAGCTCATTCTAGCTCTTTGTTCCTCTTCAAGCAACTTATCAAGGGATTGGCAACCTTTGTGGCGTTGTTTAGCATCCAAGCATTTGTGGTGAGTAATATCCATACTTGTTAGGGTGTCATTTATGCTAGACTTATCAAGGAATTAGCAGCTCCTTGTGGCGTCTTTTCTCCTCAGAAAAATGGTGAGTAATATCCATTGATTTGTGGAGAAACCCTTTGCTATATAATCTGAAATTAGCTAGGTCCTAAACCCTTGGTTCTTATCAGAAGAGAAAAATAAATATAAAATGGAAATTACTAAACAAAAAATATTAAACAAAACGATATGATAAAATAAAAATAAAATAAAATAAAAGAACGATAAACAATAAATAAGAGAAAAGATATAAAAAATATATAGACAAAAAGTTAATAAATAAAAAGTTAGGAATAAAAATACTAAATAAAATGAAATAAATGTTAGTAAATTAATAAATAAAATTAAATATAAGAAAAGAAAAGAAAATTAAATTAAATGTTATTGATAATATGGTTGAAGTGTAGGGTATACTAGTCCCATTTGGTCTAGAAAATATTAATACTCATTATAATTTATAGAATATTGGCCAAGGTGAATATGAGGCATATTTGGAAAATATCAATTACATTATAGTAATAGAAAGTCTAGCAATAAAAGGGGTTGAATAGGGGTATGCCAATAGGAAACCTAATGACTTTGAAGCCAATTATTTGAGTAAGGTTGTCTATATTTGGAAATATTTTGTTTGTTCAAGACTAATGCTCATCAAAATTATAAATTAGTGGATAGAAAGCAGGCGATATTATTGTATACAATAACATCCAAAATGTCTATGGATGTAAGAAATATAATTCATCACAGGATTAAGTTATCTAGTAATAGTCACCGACTAAATTGCTTTTCCCCCTAGGTAGTCACTGCTTTATGTAAAAGAGTAAAGAGTAAATCACTCAAAATATGAAGTTATAATTCAACCAAGTGAAATATTGAATAAGGCCTATTTCAGTGAACTCATCTCTGGTATCAATATTTCCCGAGGGATAAAAATGTCACTTCTTCATCAAAAATGACTATGAAACATGAAATTCATAATTTTTGTGAAAGAATGAGCTACATGAAAGAGTAGCAGCAAGCATACAACACCTAACAAGCTTTATTTTTAAATAGATAGCATTATTATCAAGTAGATCATAATCATTTGACGTATGAAATGAATTGTTTATAACTTAAGCATCTCATGATAGATATAAGCCATTTAGTAATACCCGAGTATCAATATTATAATTTCACCTTTACACCTCCTGAAAGATCATAACAACAACCTAAAGAACAAGATCCAGATGTCATGGAGGATTGAGCTCCAAATATGTTTAGCAATTTTATGAATTTTTAATTTTTTGTTTAATTTTATTTTAAGAACTTTAGTTTAATTATTTTTGTTTTTGAATATTATGTTTGTTTTTGTTTTATGTTGTTTATTTTATTTTGCTTCCTGACGTGTGAAGATTGTTTAGAACTGTCAATTTAGCTACTATTTATTGACATTTGTGAAAAGTATACAACATTTTATCTGTGTAAATTTAAATGTATGGAATAATGGATGCACCTACAATTATACATTTAATACTTTGAGCATGTTCAACAAATTGGTAACTTTTTTATTCTTTACTCTTTATCTTTAATTTACAATTGTAAAATTAAGGGCAATGTAAGTCCTAGTTTAAGGGTGGAAAAAGTTACATCTTCAAAAATTTAAGCCAATTTAAATTTTTTGTTAAACATGTGTTCATGTTTTTATTTATTTTTGTGTGCTTTTATTTTTTTATTTTTTATTGGTTTAGGAATTTTAGGTTAATTTTTAAATTTTCTTATCATGTCTTTTAAATAATTTTAAATAAATGATTAAGTATTTGCACTGTTAGATTACTTTCTAAAACATATCATGGAATAATATGATAATTAATTAGTTTTTTCATAATTTGTATTACATGATAAAATGTTGAAATTGCAATAAACTTGAAATTGATGTTTAGGAATCAAATAGTGGAGACTATCTTGTGAAAATATTTCGAGCCATTATCTTTCCATTTTGAGTGATGACATTTTTTCTACTCTTTTAAACACTCTTCTTATCAATTTCAAATTATTAGGTAATCCATATAGGCTTTGCATTAAATGCTAGGATTTTTATATCTAATAAAGTCTCGTATATTTATCTTTATTACCTAAATTGAAAGGCTTAAGTAGAAATTGAAAGTATATGACCTCCTTCATTCATTCATAACTTCTATAAAAGAGACATATATGAGGTTACCTAAGTCAATACAAAAAAAAGCAAAAAAATAGTCACTCGCTATATCATACACGAATATCTACAAACTGTACATAGGTCCATTCCATGAACAAAAGAAAAAGAGAAAAATTAATGGTATAGACTAAATACTATGATTTAAATATTCTATAAAGTTGAGAGAAATTGCTAAATATACAAGAAAGATAGGAACTAAATCTCCAAGAAGTTATTTCATTTTCTTCATCACTTAAAGGCTATATAAGCTAAAAAATTTATTTGATTATTTTGATTGATGCATAAAATAGTATTTTATTTTTTTTATAAATCCTTTCATTTTATATCTTTCATGATATCAATATTATGCACTACTTTGAGTCTTTTATTAATTAAACATATGCGAACTCATTAATTCATTTCTTTATATAAACTTTATTTGCATATAACTTTGAATAAGTGTTTGAACCAATAAAATCAATGTGATATTAAGAGTATGACTTCTAAGAATATAGTCAAAGAGAATTTTGATTTCAAATATTAGAATTGAAAAAATTAATATTGATAAATTTTTTATGTGAATATGAATATGATTTTCCACTAATTATTAGAGTAAACTATGGATGTTCAAAATATTAAAATAATTTATGCTTTTGATTTTAGTTGTGAACTTAAAAAGAGATTAAAAAGCATAAGAAGTTTTGTTATTTTATTTACTTTGTTAATTTTATTTTTTACGTTGTTAAAAATTTTAATTTGTTATGTGTTTTTATTTCTTTTTACAATTTAGTTTGATGTTTATAGGTATCATCTCTGAAAGCTCTCATGAGGCTTAAACTCGTCCACTAGGACAACCTAGGGGTTTATAGGCTTGTTGAATACACTATATGCAACCATATCAATATATGAAAATGATTTAGCATAGCTTGATTTGTTTAGGTTTTGTTTTTAATTTTTCACTTTTCTTGCTAGAGACTAGTAAGAAGTTGGTCAAGGGTTACGATGAGTGTTTAAAAAGAACTAAATATAACATGATTTTATGCACTTTAAATGTTAAAAAAGTTTTGTATTTGCATAGTTTTATTATCTTTTTATCAAATCTATCTTTTTAGAATCGTGAGATTTTATCTTCAAAAATAATTTAACTTATCAACACTCGGAGAAAAGTACCTAAAAGCACTATATTACAACATTGAAGCATAAAATATTGACATATGTAAGCTTTCCATATGTTTGAAACCAATGTAAAGGAATGTATGTCGCAGTGTTCAACTTAAGGATCCATTTTTCTTCTTTTCTTGACCTATAAATTGTACCCCTAAACCCATTTGTAAATCATTCCTCAGCTCCATTCTAGTTAAATTTATAGGTTTCTCTCTAGTTTATTTTCTTTTCATAGTTTTAAAGTTCTTCTCTCAATTCGAGAGTTGAACATAGTTTATGTAGTAGTTTCTAATTTGATTCAATAAGCAGTGTTGGTAATTTTGTTTGAAGGTTTTTTATAAATAGAAACGACAATAAAGTACTATAAGGATACTCTTTAGGTATAACTTAAGTGTGTTCTTTTTAAATTAACTTTATGTGTTGTTTTACAATGCTAATGTTAATTTACTAATCATTTATTGATAGGTATGTTTGATTGAAAATACTATGGAATATTAGTAATGTTGTTATATTTGTGAAATATTAAAATAGGTAAAATATTTTTATGAAACATGTTAGTTTTAATTCTTCATCAAGATTTAAACGAAGTTTGTAAAAACTATATTGATGAAGTATTTTTCATAATATATAAAAGAGTTATATTTAGGATTTAATAATTTAATTTGGTTTAGAGCAGTGCTCTTAAATCTTTGATTCATATCAATTGTATAGTTAGAGTGAAAAACTCTGTTTCAAAGATTTTTACAATAATTACTATTTAAAAATATATTAATATCATATTTTTAGTAGTAGTTTTAAAATATGAAAGTTAGTTTTCAAATATTTAAATTATAAACCTAACTTTAACACCTTGATGAAAATCTAATTATTTGACTCTACCTAACTCTATAATTATATGGTTTTCCATTTCCTTAGAAAAAAATCATAATTTAGGAATTAATCAATTGGTAGATCCTACTTAATGATATTAATTGATTTCTTATCAACAAAGAGTTTAGGGCGTGCCTAAGGACATTTTCTTATAAAAAAGGGAAAAATCAATAATCTTACTTAATATCTTTAATAACTTAATTTATATTGAGTAAACATAATTAACTAACTAATTTATCCCATAAATTATCCATTGAATGTAAATGTGACTAAGGATATTTTCTTATAAAAAATGGGGAAATCAATAATCTTACTTAATATCTTTAATAACCTAATTTATATTAAGCAATCATGATTAACTAACTAATTTATCCCATTAATTCTTCATTGAATGTAAATTTATATTTTCCTAAAGGTTTGTTGAATCTATCTTTACTTTTATGTTTTTAATTTCTTCACAACCAAACTTTGAGACAAAATGTTTAGATTTAATTTTCATTTTAAGAATTTGTTGAAATATTTAAAAACCATTTTATTCCTCTTTAGACCGACCTTGGAAGTATAATTATGATTTCTTACAAAGTGATTTGTGCACTTGTGAGCTATTTTAAAATATACAAAATTTATGTATCAAGTTTCTATGCATTAGTACCACTCTAATTTTAATAGGCTAATCACCTTGGTATTGAACTAGACATAGAACTTGGGTAATACCTTGGGAGCCTTGGTAAGCTGGCATCGCCCAAGTCTAGAATTATTAGGTGCCACTTTAATATTAACAAGTTGATTGCCTTAATATTGAAGTAGGTATAGCACTTAAGCAATGCCTTAGGAGCCTTGATAAGTTGGCATTTCCAATTCTAGGCTGATGAGGTGACATCTCAATACTAATAGGCTAATCACCTCAGTAATGAGCCAGGAAAAGCGCTCAGGCATTGTCTTGGAAGGATTGGTAAGCTGGAATTATCCAATTCAAGACTATTGAGGCACCAATCCTATTTTAATTGTCTGATTGGCTTGGTATTAAACCAGGTAGAATGCTCAGGCAATGCCTAAGGAGCCTTATTAATATAGCATTTCTTAGTTAAAGATTGATTAGGTATCCCTCCAATATCAGTGGGTTGATTTCCTCAATAATAAGCCAGGAAAAACCCTCAAACAATGCCTTGGGAGCCTTGTTAAGTTGGTATTGCCCAATTGTAGGTCAATGAGGTGCCACCCCAATATTAACGAGTTAATTATCTCAATAATAAACCATGCATAATTCTTAAGAAATGCCTTGGAAGCCTTGGAAATTTGGCATTGTCTAGTTCTAAGTTAAAGAGGCACCACTCCAATATTAGCGGGCTGGTCACCTTGGAAATGAACCAGGAAGAGTGCTCAGGAAATGCCTTGGGAGCCTTGGCAAGTTTTCATTTTCAAATTCCAGGCCAAAGAGGTGTCATTCCAATATTAATGGGTTGATCACCTCTATAATAAACTAAGCAGAGTGCTCAAGTAATGCCTTGGAAGCTTTATTAAGCTGGAATTTCCCAGTTCCAAATCGATAAAGCATTGTATGTTTATAAAAAAGTAAAAAAGAGATGGTTTAACTAAACTACATGAGATGGTTTAACTAAACTACATGAAATAGTACCCTAAATATTAATGGGTCGATCTCCTCTATAATGAACACTTAGGGAAAGCCTTAAGAGCCCCAGTAAGCTATCATCACCTAGTTCTGGGCCAATGAGGTGCCACCCTAATATTAACGGGAAGATCACCTCGATAATGAACAAGGAAAAGTGCTCAAACAATGCCTTATAAGCATTGGTAAGTTTGTATCACCCAATTTTAGGCCAATGAAGTGCTATACTAGTATTAATGGGATTATTGCCTCGTTAAGCTGGTATTTCCCAACTCTAGGTCAATGAAGTGCCTTACATTTATAAAAAATAAAAATAGGCATTGTAAATGAACTAAACGATTGATTATTTATTTCAAAGTTAGAGCCTTACATTACATCACTTTAATAAGGAAATATAATTTAATATTGCAAGAAGACATTAATAAAACTAATAATGTAGTGCAATAACTGCACGTCTAGGTGCCCCTTCGTCTCTTGGATTTATAGTTACTATTCCTGTTGAACACTTTAAGGCAAACTAATAGACAAATTTCAGCCTAAACCACATTGATTATCTAAGGAAAGCACTTTTAAACTTTAGCTAGTGAAAGTCTAGGGTTCTCAAGTTGCCCTTCAGGTACTTGTTAGCCAAATGTGTCTCTTTCTCAACACGATTATGCATTACACTCATTGGCTTATCATGTCAATATGCTCTATCATCAAGTCGAGCTTGTTAAAAGTCGACTTCATTCTTATGGATCTCAGGTAAAGCCTTCTATTTGTTCACCTATAAATTAATTTTTGGACTTTTCCCATAAATTCTGAGCTTTCTTTTTTAAGGGAACGAGCTCGAAAATCTGAAGACCTTTCAACGACCATATTTGATAAAGAGTTCCTCAGAAACAAGAAATGGATCAAAAGGAATAAAACATGTTGTTCACTCTATAATAGATTGTACAATTCTTTTGTATGATAAAATGAGTAACTAATTTGTGACTTTTTCTTTCTTTGTGTTGGTTTAGTTAACCCCATATATGTCTCTTCTTTTAGAAGTCTTGCATGAATAAAGAGAAGGATATATACTTTCAGTTTCTACTTAAGTCATTCAATTTAAGTAATCAAAATAAATATATGAGATTTTATTAGATGTAAAAAATTATAACATTTAATACAAAGATCTATAAAGATAATTTAACAATTTAAATTGATAAGAAGAGTGTTTAAAAGAGTAGAAAACATATAATCACTTTGAATGGGAAGATAACTACTCAAAATATATTCTCACAAGGTAGTCTCTACTATTTAATCTCTAAACATCGATTTTTGGTTTATTGAATTTAAAAATTTTATAATGAAATACTAATCATGTAAGAAATTTTTTAAAATTAATCAAGAATTACTAATCCAATAAAAATAATTAAAAACACATAAAAACAAATAAAAATGTGAACATATGTTTTTTTAAATAATCATATTAGCTCAATTTTATAAGGTAATTTTTCCTACTCCTAACCTAGAATTTATATTACCTTCAATGTAACAAATATAAATTAAAAATAAAAAGTAAAGAATACAAAAGCTACTTATTTGTTGAACTTGCTTGATTATTGATATGGAATTGCAGATGCATCCATGAATCCAATCGTTTAAATTTTACACAAATGCTTTGTTCTTCTCATAAATTTCAACAAATAGTTATAAAATTAACAATTCTAAATAATGTTCACATGTTAGAAAACAAAATAAAACAAAAGTAAATATAATATACAAAAATAATAAAAACTAAATTTCTTAAAATAAAAGCAAGACAAAGATATATAAAAATTAATAAGCCTCTCATCCATATCGTTCGGACCATATTCTTTAGGTTATTGTCATGATCTTTCTAAAGGTGCAAAAGTGAAATCATAATGATGATACTCGGGTGTTACTAAATAACTTGTATCCATCTCGATATGACTTAGTTGCAACCGATTCATTTCATACATTAATCGGTTATGTTTCACTTGATCACGCTACTATTGATTTAGGAATGTTTCTTGTTGAGCACTATAGGCTTGCTGGTATTCTTCTATATAGCTCAATCTTTCATCAAAATTATGAAATTTTCTTTCATGGACAGTCTTGATGAAAAAAATGACCTTTCTTTCTCTTGGAACAATATTCATACTAGAAGTGAGTTCATCATAATATGTCAGGTTCAATAATTCACCACGTTGTATAACAATCTTTACCTTTTGAATGGGATACTCCCACTTTCTTACATAAAGAAGTGACTAACTGAGGAAAAAAGAAACCTAAATAATGACTATCTGAAAATAACATTATCCTGTGATGAATTAAATTCCCTAGATCCATAGGCATCTTGGATGGGATTGCATATAGTAACATTACCATATCTTTATAAGTAGTACTATAATTTTTGGTGGGTATCAATCTTGAACACACAAAGTATTGCCAAATACAAGTAACCTTATCAAAATACTTTACTTCAAATACCATATATTTATCACCAGTATATATCTATTTAGCACCTTGTATAATTAAGGTCTCTAATATTGTATTATAATCAACACTATTTAAATAATTTTTGTACTCACCTTATATAGTGAAGGGATATGGAATACAATATAATTGGGGTCCAAATTATAGGTGTAGAAAAAGAGAAAATGGTGGATCAGAAGACTAGCCTTGTAACACAATTCTTTCCACGTCGTGACGTGATACAAGCTATAATTGATTGGAATGTGATCCATTACACACTGGCCATGGCAAAATGTGACTCGCGTCAATTCTGGAATGCATGATATTCAATCTGTTAGCCTTATACCATGTCACTTCCAATTTCCACGTCGTAACTTACGTCCTTCTAGTCAACTTGGAATCCTTATTTTCTTATATACTCTTTTTCATTATTTGGAACATATGTAATGCTTTACATATATTATTCTTTTCAAGTGTCAATATTGTAATGGAGTGCTTTTAGATATATTCTTTGGGTACTTGATCAATCAAATCATTTTGAAGCTAAAATATCTGAAAAAAAACAAACATACCCGTGATTTCGAAAAGATAAATTTGTTTTAAAAGATAGTAAAAATAAACAAATACCATTATATTTAATTATTTAACATGCACAAAATCATAATATATTTAGTGCTTTAAAACACTTATCAGGCACCAGAAAAATGATCAACCAAGAACCTCACAAACAACTGGATACTCAAAATACGCCAAATAAACACCATATGAGTTATGGGAATCACCAAACTAGAAAGAAACAATTGAACTTTATAATATAATTGCCACATCTTCAATGCAAAAAAATGACAAACATGTTGGATGTTTCAATTTCCCATACTAGGATCTATAAGCTCACTAATCCACCCCACACCATCCACGTTATGAGTTATAGGCTTGAAATAAGGAGGAATTGAAGATCAAGGATCATTCCAAATACTTATTTGATGATCCCAATGGACTTTCCTACGAAGACCAATAGTTAAGATTCATCTAACCTATAAAAAAACAATCCATGCCCAAAAAGGTGAGGACCCTGAACCAACAAAGAGGAACAAGCCCATTTGAAAGTAACAACTTTTGTACCCTTGTGCCAATAAAGAGTTTTGGGACTTTAGGATTCTCCAACATTGTTTATCTACCATAGCAATTGAACACCCTTAAATCTTTAAACCTTATACCTCTAAGATCCCCAACTTCACATACTTATGCCAATATTTTTAATGAATTTGGTGCCTATTTCTTGAGAACTATGATTATAACATTTGCATCACATATTCAATATCAATACACGGACCCATCAATAACACAAATTATTGCATATCATAATTAGGCACTACAAAAACCACAACCTTGAGAAGGATCTCCTTACTAAATAAAGAAAGGAATTTACTAGGCCAATGTTAGATTTTATTATAAACAAGATCCAAAATTTAGTCCATTTTAACCTTTTTTGAATGACAAAAAGGAGTAGGTAAACCCAGATATTTGCAAAAACCCTATAAGCTAGTTATCCCAAAGGTGTGTTGGATATACTCCCAAGCATCAAGGTCAATGTTAGTGCTAAAAAAATGCTTGACTTTTGATAATTCACTGCATGGCCAGACAAAAAACTTATATAGCTTCAAGATCTCTTTTAGTCGATTAATTTCAACTCCATCACTTTTATAGAATATAACAAAGTTATCAACAAACAATGTGTGACATGTTTGGACACATTCTACCCACCTTTAAGCCACTAAGATTCTCAAGTTATTGCACGTGTTGAAGTAAGCATCAGAGCCCCTCAACATAAATAAGGAATAAGAAAAGTGACAACAGGTTTTCTTACCTCAATCAACATTCTGGGTAATGTTGTAATTAATCAAAATGTATCACATATATTAGTATATAAATATAATATAAATTCCAATAAAATTCATTCAATTGATATTTTCATGTAAGTAGTGGCATACTAACTACTCTAATTAAGAGAAATTATTCTTTATTTATGTAATATAAATATTATAGTATTTCAATCCAATTATATATTTATTTACTGATAGCATTTTGAAATGTGTTTTAATATACATAGAAAGTCAAAATTACTATAGGATAGCACTTACTCGTGATGCAATCAATAATTCATGATTAGTAGTAAATAAATTTCCTTATGGCTAATTCATGATTAGTAATAAATAAATTTCCTAATGGCTTTAGCCATTGATTGTTATTGTTTTTATTTTTTTAATTTATCTCAAATATTAGAGTATTTTTATTTGTACTTTCTATGTATATTTTTAAGGATAGAAGTCTTAAAATTTGTCCACCAAATTATAAATTTTGTTTTTTAAGTTTCTAAAGAAGAAATTAATTAGAGATAAATTATATTATTTTAATAATATTTTATTAAAATATTATTTTTTTATTAATTAATTAAACGTAATAAAATACAAGTTATTAACAATTATAAAACGAAAATTAAATATAAAATTATTTAAAGAAAAAATAATAAGAGTAATATAACAAAAAATTAATTAAATAGATATTTTATTTTTTTAAAAAAATTAAAATAAAAAAATATTAAATTAAAATAGTTACAATCAATAAATAACATAATAAATATTTTAAGAAAAAAATTATATTATGTATTATTTTATCATTAACAAATTACGGAGTTTTAATCTTATTTAACAACTTAAAATAAAAAAATTAATATAATAATTAAAAAATAATTAACTTCATTTCTCAACTAAAAAATATCTTTTACATTTTGATACCGAACACACATTAGTGGCTAATATAAAAGGCTTTAACTTATATTTTTTCAATTTTTTTTATTGATTGCATAAATCACGTTATCAAATCAATTGAGACCATTAATTGAAAAAACATTTAATTTATATTTGAGAGATCATTCGGTGGGTTTGGATACAGAACATGTACACAGTTTTTCCGATTTTTATTTTAGTTAGGAATTTAAGATTACGATTAGGAGGCTGCCCTGTCTATCTACATGACTATTATTCTCTTTGGCTGTGTGTTCATGTTTTGGTCCACCTCTTTTTCTTTGGGTTATTTATGTAAATGAGAGATTGATTACTGACCCTCTTTTAATCTATCTTTCCCTTTCTCTCCACATTTGTATTTTCCCATCTCATTTTGTCCACCCAAAAGGCCAAACTCTCTCCCCATTCATTGCTCAGTCTGGCTTCTTTTTCTTACCTCTTTCTCTTTCTCTTTCTCTAGCGATAGAGAAGAAGATTGGAATTTTATTTATTCTCTATAACAGCTCATCTGAGATAATTGGGATTTTTTTTTCATAGTTATCCTGGAATCTCCTAGCTACTGTCTTGTTTTCTTGTCCATTTTTTGTTGGTAGATCGGTAACTTCATCTGGGTATGTCAGTTTCTTATATTTATGCTCTATAATTTCATTTTTTTGGACGATCGGTTCTTGTTTGGAGATGTGCTTCTCAATTTCATTGTTTTGAGTATTGAAAATAATGCTTTCTTAGGGTAAATATTTTTTTTTTGGGTGTAACAATCTGTTTATGGGTGTTGTTGCTGAAGCACATATAGCTTTTAATCCCAGAATATGTTAATGGGTTTTGAGTTTTGTCTGAAAAATTGTGCCTTTTGTTGATGGGTCGAAATATGAGCATTTGACTCGCTGGAACAGTATTTGCTATAGCCAGATTTCAAATTTCCTTAGAGATTTTTGTATGGTGCCTCTCTTCAGCCATTTTTTACCATGTTTGGAGGTGAAGGGAATTTCAAAAGGGAACAAAAATAATAAGTTTTTTTTTTTTACTTGATTCTTTTGAGCATCAGTGTTTGAACTTTTCTCTCCTTTCAGATAACAATTCAACTCTGCGGGAAACTCACATATGATATTTTTCATTTCCTTTTTTTTACGTTGTTGGTGCTGTTGTGTATTTGTGCGCTTTCATTTTTCAGTTGGTTAACATGGTGTGCATTAGATGCCAACATGTTATCTATGTTACACGGATTCTTGGCATAGGTCAGATGCACCTATTTTTAAATTTTCTGTAAATTTTCAACAAATTGAAGTGTCCGACTACTTACAACCATATTCATGTCATGGACACAAGTTTCTTGAGTACAAGCAGAGCATGTTATATGACTAGTTTCTTGAAACGTTGAATTATGGGTTTGAGTTTAAATTTGAAGTTCATGTTTTTCTTCTTGAGGTCCTCATTGCATTTTTTCCTTGTGATTGAGTGTGTTCAGATATATGTTTATTCTCATTTGTGATTGGAGATGAAGATGATTTTAAATTCTTGTTTATCACTCCATTCATAATGTTCCTTCTAGTAATCTCAAGTGAGCATTTTCCATAGGAAATGTAGTCAATATTTATGTGAAGATCACCCTACACCCTAGTCACTTCCTGAAGAGCAGGAGGTGATTGGAAATTGTTGACAAAAATTAATATTATGTTAAGCATTGCTGCTACCTTTCGTTCTAGTATGCAATGTTTACTTTTAGTACCCAAAAGACTATACATATGTCAGCAATTCCCGTCCTCAATTCTGAAGTTTAATATCTATTCCTTTTAACTTATGGTCACCTTATTTAGTCATCTTCTAATCTGCTTTGATTTGTTAGGTCCATAGAAGTTTTTATTGAGGTGTTGCTCGTGCTGAAGATTAGGTCAAGTTCTTTAACTATATTCTGTCAAGGAAATTATATTAGTTCTAATGCAAGGGCAAAGGGGTGCTATTGGTTCCTTTGCTGAAACCCTTGACTTTGATCATGGAAGTACATCGAACAATGCCACTGTAGATCAGCAGAGCTACTGGAATCATATGCTTAGTATTGCAGAGAATCAGATGCCAGACTATATGTTATCACCAAGTGATTTGAACATTACAATTATGGATTCTACGAGCTATGAGCGGCAAAGTTTGAGCAGATGGTGCGTTGGTGAACCTAGCTCTAGCAACATACAGAACGAAGTTAGTTGCGATGAGCGAAAAGCCGAATTTGGTTGGTCGTCTTCCGTAAGTCCATGTGCTGTGTCAGGTCCAAGGTTTGAAGAAAGGTCTTATGAACCTGTTAGTAACTTTTCACTGGACAATAACATGAGTCCCATGTTTACACAAGGTTCCAATTCTGACGCTGTTCGGCAGAATCTCGGCTTAACCGCAGGTTTTGTGGGTCTTAGCAGTAACACTAGTCAAACAATGGAATGTCCTAATACTTATCAGAGAATTGGTTCTGAAAATGAGCATATTCAACCTGCTAGTGATTCTCACTCTTTTCTACTTCCGGAAGAAAGTATTGGACTTCCAGTGGGAGAGAACGATGGTGGACCTAGTTCCTTGGAGGGTAGACAATTATCTTGTAAAAGAAAGGCTATTGAGGGAAGTGCTGGACAATCTTCTATTGGTGGAAGTTCCAGCTATCTTCAGCACACGGCAAGGCCTGGAATTTCTGCACATTACAATGCTGGTTGCAGCCTGGGCTTTTCTGCTTCATCAGTAGAGGCGAACCCAAGACATGGAATAGGTGGGAGAGACATAACTTCTAATGGCCTTACTGGTTCAAGTGTTGGAGGAAGCTCTGAAAGATCTCACAGGAACTTACGCCTGAGGATAAACAACCCTTCAAATCAACAACATTCTATTCCCCCTCCTATATGCCCATCAGTGAGGACTTTCAGACATGCTAGTGTTTCCTCTTCCCAAATGCCACCTCATCCTGTCAATCATACTCTTGATTTAAGGCCAGCATCAACGGTTGATAATATGAATTTTCAAAGCCAGCCTGGTGCTATTCATGCTTCAAGTTTGCCACAAAATGTGCAGCCACTGAGGTGGAGTGCGGGTTCTACCTCAAGAGGAGGGAGTTCATACTCTGGAGTTTATGCAGAAAGAGATGCTCCTTTGCGTGAGGAAATGGGCAGGAGTCTGGCAAGGAGCATGTTGGATCATCCCATATTTGTACCTGCGACTGACTTAAGAAATTTTGTTAGACACCCACCAGCAGCGAGAAGCTTAAATGGTGGAAGCATTACTGCTGATGGAACTGTTGCTTCCACCACCCAAACTGGGTCAGGCCCAGCTGTCCGTCCATCAACTGGTCCAACCTGGCCTCCTAGTCACAATTCACCCCCACAATATCCACGGAGATTATCAGAGTTTGTTCGTCAATCATTGGGTGCTTCTTCTAGAACTGATTCTGGTGGTTTGAACAGTAGTCATTTACCAATCCGTGCTGGTCAGCCTTCTTCCTCTGAAGAGATGGTTTTTACATCTGGAGCCGCTAACCAGGGTCATCAGTCTCACTCAAGGTCAGCATCATGGTTAGAGAGACACAATGAGGGAATTCACCATAGGCTTCGCAGTTTGGCTGCAGCCAGTGAAGGAAGTAACAGACTTGTATCTGAGGTATGCTCTTAAACTCCCTTTTGTCTGATTATAACCTTTCCCTATTGAAAGAGATTCGTGTCTATGCTGTATCAGAATAATTCCATATGGATGCAAACCAGTAACCTCATGTATTCTGATCTAATTTCTGTTTACCATTAGTCTGAATAATGACTGTTAAATTTGGTTCTAATTCTTTTGAATAGTTGTCATTACTGTACAAGTACTCCTATCAACTTCAAAAAACACACTTTTGAAACCATGGCCATACTAAGACCTTAGGGTGTGCAAAACATCCAATCATTTGATAAACCTGACAAATCCGAACCAATCTGTTAAATTTTGAGTGGTTTCGAACCGATGATTGGATTGGATTGGATGGAAAAATTCTCAATCCATTGAGATCGGATCGATTGATGGATTGTATTGTCTACCATATGCTGCAATCCTATCCGAAACTATCATAATTAAATAATGTTTGTATTTTGTACATATCTTATTCTTTTAAGATTTTTACCACCTTTTATTATGCACTTTCTTTTCATTTACTTAACTTGTAAAGTCAGGAAAAGATTAATTTTATTGAGTTCTCCTCCGTAACTTTTCTGACTTAATTTTATATTTAATTTTTATTTATGTTGAGTTAAAGATTGTATATTATTAAATTGTACTATTTGTTTTGTTATTATGATATTTGTGATTTGATTATACATCACGTAAGTATTTGTTGATTGTTGAGGAAAAAATTTAAAGTAAATAATTAAAAACAACCCAAAAGAGCATAAAAGACATTATAGATCGAATCTATCCGATTTGATCCGTTCAATTAACGGATTGGATTGGATCAAATGAAAACAAGTTATCGGATCAGATCTGATGGAAATTTTACAATCTGAACAGATGATTGGATTGGATTAGATTGGATTGAATGAGCTCAAATTGAATGGTTTCGATCCAATTAGCACCCTTTCTAAAACTTTCATGGTTCAACATCACTTTCAGTGTCTGATTTTTCTTTCCATGAAGTTTTTTTTCCCCATCTTCTCTGGTAGTTGTTGTGTATTATTCATCTACGACCTCCCATAAAAGTCTTAAATCCATTTAAAAATTAAATTGAGACAACTTTTTCTTATGAGTTACCAGATCCTGAGACTGAAGTGTTTTTGGTTTTAAGTTTTACAAATTACAAGTTCGTTGAGAGTTCTTAAGATCTTGTAATTTAGCTAATCTCTTCATAATATTTGTCTTGTTATTGATCTATTTCAGGTTTATGTTAATACAAAAGTCTAGTAGAATATATTGCATTCTTTTGCCTGTTTTTTCTTAGTAGCTATTTTCTGCTTAAAAGTTTTTTCGTTCCCTACTTACAAACGATTTTGGTTACCATGTGCAGATTCGCAATGTCTTGGACCTCATGCGTAGGGGTGAAAGCTTGAGTGTTGAGGTTAGATTTTTATTTATGCTGCCTATAATGATAAAGCACCTGAATGGAATTAGGCTTTTTCCCCCTCCCTCTCTCTCCAAACTAGACTTTATTATGATCAAGTTGCCAGTGGCTATATTTGATCTAGGTTTTCTTTAAAGAAAATGCTCAAGAATGATAGATTCATTTACTATTGAACTATTTTTTTCTCAAGATGTACTGGGTTGTTAAGAAATTGGTCCTTTTCAGTCCATTTACTGACATCTTAATAACAATGAAGCACACTTTGAAAATGGAGTGAGTTAAGATACTTACGTGATTTGTGAAGCTACTAAATGTGTTCCCAGCTTGGAGCTAGTTGTGGCTTGAGTATATTTTCTTAATCTTAAAGAGACATTTGATTTTCTTTAAGAAATTAATTGCGCAACAAATTTTTAATGTGTTTTCGTTATATTTTTTCCATATTATATTAAAGATAAGCATAATCGGCTTTGGTTAGAGTTTTAACGATACTTTGTTCTTGTGAATTGGAGATTAATTTCACTTTCTATGTGCTTGCATAACTTGTTACATGAGGACTATAGACTTTGATGGATAGATTCTTGAAAACCATTGGCTATATGAAAGCAGTTTGCATAAGATAGGTGTATGAACCCTTTGATTAAATATGTTAGTCTCATCCCCACCCTTTCCCCTAGACCACTTGATCCAAATTCCTCGGTCTTTGTCTTTTTTGCCTCTTTTCATGACAATTATACCACTTTATTGTCGAACACGATGATTTCGTCTTCATTACATGTCAATTCTTATATTGCCTGAACAAATCACCAACGTCAGATGCTATATTCTTTGCACTTTAATCCCATTAAATTTTCTCCTGCTAATAAAAGGGTGTCTGAACTTTAACTATATAATACTTATTAGTTTTTATGGATTAAAATATGACATGGATTTCAATTTTCCTGTCAGGATGTTATGATTCTGGACCAATCAGTATTTTTTGGGGCAGCTGATATGCATGATCGGCACAGGGATATGCGGCTTGATGTTGATAATATGTCTTATGAGGCAAAGAGAATAAATATTTTTATACTGTTTGTTTTTTAATAGTGTCAACGAGCTCCTGTTGATGCAATCTTTGTGAAAATATAGGAATTGTTGGCATTGGAAGAGCGCATTGGAAATGTGAGCACAGGATTAAGTGAAGAAGTAATATGCAATCGTTTGAAGCAAAAGAAGTATACAATTCCTATTGGGTTTCAATTTGAGGCAGAACCATGCTGTATATGTCAGGTAACAACTCTGTTAAGATTAGAGCACTTCTATCTATCATAAGGAGAAATGTTAAGAACATACAAATTTACACACTTTTGCACCGAAACCAATTATATCCTTGTATCATGACAGGTGGCTAAATTATTTTGGAAAATGAAGAAGTGAATTATTTTTCTAGATAGTAGGTGGCACAATATAAATGGTTTGGGTGCAAAAATTGGTGTAAATTTGTGTATTCTTAGCATTCCTTCTAATAAAAGTACAACATAACTAATATGACAATCTCATTTCATATAATTTTGTAATCTTATTATGATGTCCTATGTTATTTAGACTCTTCATTTCTTGTGAGTACCCGTATTTAAGCAATATGAAATATACATGAGTTTGGGTATTTGGATACTCAAATTTGGTGTGAAAATTTATAAAAATGGGCATATCCAACACCAGATACGTATAATGTTTTCTACAACTCTTTGTACTTCAGAGTCCATATTACCTTGCACGTAGATAATGTTTGTCATATTCAATCAAATTGGGTAACAAATGCACAAATTTGCATTAAAAAGAGTTCTCCTACCTGTTAATTTTAATTTTTATCTTGCATTTAGTTACTTGAACTATTTTGTGCCTATTTGTAGGAGCAATATAATGAAGGAGAAGATCTTGGAAGCCTTGAATGTGGGCATGATTTCCACACTGGCTGTATTAAACAATGGTTGATGCACAAGAATTTGTGTCCCATTTGTAAAACAACTGGCTTGACAACATGATTTGGGGGGGGTCAATTATCAATGCTTTCTGCAGGCATTTTCTTATCCCTATATTATACGAAGAGGAATCGGCTACAAAGTTGTGATGCTAAAGATGGATTGCCTGGATCCTTTGTCAATTGCTTAGTGCCTTCATTCATCATATTCTTCTTGTTGAACACATTTAAATGGCACCACTTGGTCCAGATAAAAGATTCTGAACTTTTCAATTTTATTTTTCCTCAAATTTCAAGTTTAGTATGGAAATATCACTGACAATTAAGTTTATTTAATGACGATTGGACTTTTGGTTTTGTAATTTTATTGTTCTTAGTTTCTTATTTAGATCATTGGAAGACCTGATGGGAAATTGGCTATAATAGATGTTGATTATTACCTTACCAGTGATGCATTGATGATTAACCTACAGAAATATATTGAACTATTTAATATTAATTATGTGTTATATATTTAATGGTTTTGTGTATTTTAATAAAATTTAATTAATGATTAGATGTTTATCATTCCTGCCTAGTAAGGCTATATAAAATTAGCCTTTTCATATCCATATAATAATCAAACTAATGGATTTTCGGAAGCTTAAGAAGCTATGATTCAGTTGTGTGCTCATACTGCAAATGGGCTAGTGGGCTTGTGACATGTTGCATCATTTTAGAAAGAAATTTTATGAGTTAAGTTGATGGATGATACGGAGAATGTTTTTATTGTTTGTTTTACATAGATGTATTTATTAAGGTTTTAGTGTATATATATATGTATTAATAATATCTTCTTGAAATTATTAAAGTATATTATATACGTATACACCTTGTTCGTACGGAAAAAAAATTTCATTATAGGGGTGTTCTTTTGGCAACTTCGAGCTTTAGCCTTAAATATAGATTCCCTTTTTTCAAGTGTATTTAATCCTATGGCATGTCTGGTTGTATATTATGATATATGTGTATGAATTAATATATAAGGTTCATTATTTATTGTATAATCTGTATATAATGTCCATATTATTTTAGAGCTAATTAATTTATACACAACTAAGAACCATGCGCGAGACTGCATTTGAGGAGACTTGATGAGTATAAAATTATTATTATATATTTTAAAATTTAATAAAATATACTTTTTTATTATTTAGTATTTAATCTTTAGTTTGAAGTTAATTCTTGAAGGAAAAAAAATTATTGGATTATATGTTTTGATTATTCCATATAAGTAAAAAAAAAATCAAATATGATTCTCTTTTACAATACTTTTTATAGAAAGGACTAATATACATTTGATTTTGGATTTAATTTTGATTAGATATCTATCTCATTTGAATACTTGATTGTCCCACAATTTGTGTATGTAATAAATACGTATCATAACAAGTAATATAATAATAAATAAAGATCGCTTCAAGGAGATTATTTTATTAGAAATTAAATTTTAAAACTAAAAATAATAAAAATCAATTTTTTTGTATTTTTATATTTTAAGACCAAAATTAAAATAACTAAAAATAAATAACAATAATTAATTAAATTAGATTTTGTGACTATAAAGATATATGAGAAAATATTTATGAATACTTAATCTCCAAATTTTCTAAACATGCGAATCGCTAAAATCTCCCAAATATAATAACAATTAATTAAATGATCAATTGAATCTAAACTAACATATATTATTCTCTCAATTAAACTACAAACTATATAGTAATTAATTTAATTACTCTCATGCTAATTAAATTGTATACTACTAATTAATTTCGTCAATTATGGATCACATACATAAGAATCATACATCGCTGCCTAGAAACTATACATGTTATTTAATCAAAACAAACAATTAAATAATTCTCTAAAATCTATTTAATTGCTTTAAATATAAATTGTTGGCCAAAAAATTAATAGCATAAAAATCAGATTAAATAATATAATTAATTTAAAATTATAATTGGGGTAAAATTTTAGATCATCACATAGTGAAAATTAGGTTCATAAGGTCTCTAAATTAATAAATTAATTACACATAATTGTGTTCATAAAGTTCATATTTTTCATAAAGAAAAACATAAAATTGATAAAAAAATAGTAAAAAAAGAAATACAATCAATCTCTTGAATTGTAGTATTAATCTCTTCTTGAATCTCTACCAAAATTGTATCGTCTCTTAATTTTTTTTTGTATTTTGTTCTCTTTTTAGCTCCAAAAAATGATCAAAATTATGCTAATTAAGGCAAATTAGGGTGTATGAAGTGATTAGGGGCTTAAATAAAACCCAGGTGCAATCTGGACAGTCATATTAACTTCAGATCAAGGACTACGATCAAAACAAGCGAAACTAACAATTCTAGTCAACCATAGCGCGATAAGTGACATCAGAAATTCATTGGATGAATCAGGCAACGACGCGTGATAATGGAGACCAGTCATAGTCAACTCTCGTTAAGTCAATGACACATGGCACGGGTAGAATGCACAGAGTAATGGCGTAACAACACATGGCATGACACGTTGACTGATTTTTGAACTCGGATTGAATGCCATGCTAACACATGGCACGTGTTTTGTCCTCCTGACACACGGCGCAACGTGATTCACTCTCCGTGCTTACATGGCATCTACGTGGCTTGCCTAGTCAACCCTTTGATTGCGTGGCATGCCACGTGGTAACTTCCAATTACTCCTACGTTAAAAATCTAGAAAAATCCCAAAAAATATAATAATTATATTTTCACCCCCTTTCACTAAAAAGCTTATATTTTAATTTTTTTTTCATAAAGATATTATTTATTAAGTAAAAAAAGTGCACTAATAACTCTACTTTCATAGAATCATCACTACTCAAAATTGGATGATTATCTAACTAATCAAAGTTTGTTCAATTAGTGACTCCACTTATCGAAATCGAGTTGAATACATATCCTACTGAACTGAACATATGTTAAATTAATCGAAGTTTGATCGATCAGTGAACCTACTAGTCGGAACCGAGTTGAACACATGTCTAATTAAATTGAATAATTATTCAACTAATTAGATTCTGATCGAACTGTTACCCTATTCTTTGAAAGCGAATTAGATACATATTTAACTAAATGACTAATTATCCAATTTATCGGAGTTGTTCTATAGCTAAAGCAAAGTTGAACATAAATTGTAACAATTGTTAAACTAGTTAAATTTTAATTGAAATTACTTTTAAATCCATTGAACATATTTCCAACTTATTTCCAACTTGTTGTAATTCAAATAAACAATTATTCAAACAAATTATAGGGCCTAAGTTCCTTCAAACATGTTAAACTCGTACAGAATTCAAACCCAACAAATTTCAATCGATTTTATTTCATAACATTTCCTTAACAAACAAACTAATTAATTAATCAAACCAAAAAAAATAAAAAAATGAATCAAATGTTTTTCAATAGCTACAATAAATATTTGTATGAAGTTCCTGGTGCGACCATCAGTATTCATCTTCATTGCCATATGGTACCTTATACAAGAGTGAAAAGTTCAGACCCCTCTCTTCGCAGATCTGTCTATTGAAGCTAGAACTATAGACAGAGTCATGATTTTGTCACAAAATGAAAAGAAGTACCCAACTCCCAACTCCCAACTCCCAACTCCCAACTCAATAATACAATCAACTAATCAAGGAAAAAGGAGCAAAATCTGGAACCTTTTCATAAAATACTTCCAAATTTATCATCAAAATATCAGTCAATAACAAGAAAACATCTTTACCAATTATCACTTCTATATCTGTAAAGAAGATAATCCAATTAAAAGGAAACAAAATTAAGTTATAAGCCGAAGAGGAACACCGAAAACATATTAACATCATTGAGGAATGCCTGCTTAGGAAGAAAGAAAAGAATCGCGAATTAGAAAGCAGGAGAATTTATGAGCAAAACTGAAGCTCAGTTATTTTGAGCTAGTTTAACGATTGAAGTTGTCACAACAGCCAAAAAGAAAATAAATTGAAAAACTTCATACATATAAGTGTGGCTGAGATCAATCCGTTGTTGATGCAGGAGGCTAGGGCTGGCTGTCGTTAATGCAGCAGGAGGCTAAGACTGGCCGTTGTCAGAAACAAAAAAAAAAAGGAGAGAAATCGTAAGGAGAAGCTAGGGTGAGTGAGAGCAATGAATAGGCAAATAGATATCAATAAGCGTAAGGCTATAATCTCATTAGTAATAAAATTACAAGTATGGGGTTCAATTAAAATAAAAATGATAATAGAGGTCCTATAAACCTATTTTTCAAATATTATGATAAATAAATATATTAATAAATATAAGGACAATTTTTATTTAGTATTTTATTTCGTACTTTTAAAGAGAGCAAAATCTAACACACCTATAACTCACTATCATTAGGAGAACAAA
Source organism: Hippophae rhamnoides (assembly GCA_033030585.1). Taxonomy (NCBI): domain Eukaryota; kingdom Viridiplantae; phylum Streptophyta; class Magnoliopsida; order Rosales; family Elaeagnaceae; genus Hippophae; species Hippophae rhamnoides. The sequence goes on along the minus strand of CM065431.1, from coordinate 32,666,993 downwards.
ATGATATTAATATGTGAAATAGATAACTTTGAAAGAACATAATGTATAAATTAAGACAAATAATATGTGAAATAGAGAACTATGTGAATTGGTTTCTTCTTATTAGTTCATTTTAAGACAAATAATGTATAAATTAAAAAAAATTGTCAAATTGTAAATAAGCATAGTAGGTTACTATAAGTTTAAAATTTGATTTAATACTCTCACCATAACTTAGCTTTTAGCTATATTTTAATATTGACCTTTTAAAATAAACAAAATTCATATAACTTAAATTTGAAGACAACAATATTAACACAATATAAATAAAAACAGAATTAGGAAAGAAGATAAAAATTATAGCAAAAAGCATCTTACCATCTCAAACAAATCGAAAGCACTTAAGATTTTTCATCTCCATACAGCAATAATGAGAACTTAAAAATTAATCGGAGAAGAAAGAAAAAATAAAATAAGTCCAAAAGCAAATAAGAAAATACAGAAAATTCAAACAAGCCAATCATATAACAAAATTTTCTAAAATAACCACGTAACAAAGTTTTAAAAAATCATGTAACAAAATCCATGAAAAAGATATTTTATTGAAAGAAATTTTGGGAAATTACAAAAAAAAAATAAAAAATAATAATACTAATTTTAAAACTTATGACAACAAAAATTAAACCTCATTAACATTGAAGGAATTGGACGGTGTTTAGTACTGAACTGATCTAAATGATTATAGTTCAATTTAAATTACGTTTAATTGGATAGTTTTAAAATAAAATAATGTGTTAAACTTTTTTTTAATAGTAAAAATATATAATGTTGATATTATAATACTATTTTTATTATAAATTTTAATAATGTTATTTTTTCCCAATAATTTTTAAAAAGTACGTAGAAAATTAATTAATACTATGATAATAAATTAGACTATATTTAGGCTATAGAAACTACGTTGAAAATCTATTTGTATGATTCCATATACTTTCTACTTGTAAGATTTAACAAGTGATTGCTAGTAAATGAAATACCAAATTGATGAAGATAATATATGGTTTAGAATTTATACCTCATAAATTTGTATAATATTAGCGAGAGTATTGGCTACTTCGATGCTTTTGATAGCACAAATTCCTTGGAGTAAAAAAAAAAACAGAAATAAGAAAGATAAAAGCAAAAAAAAAAAAAAAAAAAAGGGAACAAAGAGAAAATCGGAAACAAATTAATAGAAAATACAATGTAAAGTTTAAGAAGTTTTGTGGTAGCTAGCCCAAAAAATCTTAGTACAAAACTAGCAAGGATTTTATGTCATCTTTTATTATATTGTATTTTATAACTGCTCATGCTCTTGAATATAATTTAGTAAGCTCTCATATTTTGAAAACTCTTAATTGTCCATATATTTAGAAAAAGAAAAAAATATTAATAGTTTTGTTATATAATAATGCAATGGATAAACAAGAATTTACTCTTTTATTAAAATTAATGAAATAAAATCAATATAAACAGTTTATAATAAAAATAAAGAAATAAATTTAAAGAATTATTAATTATCGTGTTACACAATTTATTTAAAATAATTTTTTTTTTCCTTACATGGGTTTTTGAGACTAAAAAAATAACTCATGGTATAAAATGATCAAATAGTAATAGTTGAATACCACCAAATATTGTTCCAATGAATTGTTTTGTATCTGTATTCTATCACACTAAAACCTAAGACTAGAATAAAATTTTATGAAGAGAAGAAATTTGCAGCAGGAAATTTTTTGAGAGAGAATGAGTAGTTGCAATTTCTATCTCTTCCTTTAACTAGAAAAATTAATTTATAATCATTCAGAAGTGATTATTAGAGATCTAAAACTGATGCAACAGTTTAATCAATAGCTAAAATTGCTTCACTTTTTGAACAGTTAGAAAGAAGTTTAAGGTCTTATTTTTCTGTGAAGGAAAATAAAATTCACTTTTATCAAAAATTGAACCATATAATAAGGCTCATCAAAATTGGACAATATTCGTTTCCGTAGGATGTGTGGGCACAATTGATATTTCGAATTTTTTGATTGAACATCCGAGGATTTATACCTTTTATATGCACGCATGTAGAGAGAATATTTTTGTTACACTAACAAAGTCAATTTATAATCATTTAGAGGTGATTATTGGAGATCCAAAATCTATATAGAAGTGTTGAATTTTCATTCAATAGCTAAAACTACTGCACCTTTTGAACAGTTACAAAGAAGTTTAATGGAACATATGTGTCCGCAAAACGTGCGGGCAAAATTGGGGAAAAATTTTGTATTTAGCAAAAAATGAACTGTATAAGACCCATCGAAGTTAAACAAAAATCATGTTCATAGGATGTGTAGGCATAATTGGAGTTTTGAATTTTTTTTTTCGAAAATATGCTTAGAAAATATATATGAATAAAATTAAAAGTACTCATAAGTTGTTAAAGTACGAAAAATTATAATTATCATGAACATCGTAAAACAAGTGAAAATTTAAACATAACTAATTTGATAACTTATTGTGTTTTATAGCATTAAAATATGTAATATTAAGGTAAACAAATAAAAAAATAATAATAAAAATATTTGAGCTCAAACATGCCTATATAGTTTTTCACACTTTATGTATTTTCATATCATCAAATAAACTCTCCTTCTCTCATTTTAACTCGCAAGTTTGAATCATACTAAATATTGTTTGATATAAAAAAATCATCAAATAACCTCACAAAAATTTTGAGAAAACAAACCATTCATGACCATATTCTCTAAAAAGTTAGATAAATTAATAATTATTAGTGTTGGGTAGAGAGCAATAAATATGTATCAAAATAACTATATGTGATCTCTTGCTGTTTTAATTTTATAAAGAAAATTAAAAGGGGTTTTGATTTAATAACCAAAACTAAATAATTTTGTAGTTATGTTTTTTCTTTATTAATTAAGTGATTATGTAAGTTATTTAAGAGAGTCCTACAAGAGGGCCTACAACATACAATGGTATAAAGGTTCCATTATGGTTCTATCCCTTGTCTATTTATACAACAAATCTAGTCCACGTGGTTAAGATTCATTGGACCTAGGGTATGCATTGAACCACAGGCACAAGTAGAGGGTATGCCTAGCTCTCTAGGGCTAGGTGTACTTGAGTAGGCTTGAACATACGTGCTGAAAATGGGAAGTCCGAGGATTGGTGTATCGTGCTGATGATGGCCTAGTCTTAGATTTCATCATAGGCTCATTGATGAGTGCTCAAAAAGTATTAAAATTATCATGATTTTATACACGTTAATTGATTAAGAATATATATATTTATATGATTTTATCATATATTTATATAAATATGTCTTTTCGAAATCATAGATATTTTTATTATTTTTCAAGTATTTTCCCTTAAAAACGTAACTTAAAGACTCAAAGAGAAATACTGGAGGTAATACATCACAAATATATTCATCAAATAAATGAGGAAAAGTCAACAAATATGGAAAAATTGGATAAAATGGATCAAAAGGGTCAAAAAGGGCACACGCAGCTGCCCAACCGCGTCGGACAACGTGCGCAGCGCACCCAACCGCGTTGAGCAACGCGCGCGCCTGCACCTAGTCCACGCACGCTCGCACCCATCATCACCCAATCCGTACGCGCCTCTGCTCCATTCCGCATTAGCCGCCGCGCCTCACCTACCAACTGACGTCAGTTGACGCCATCATCACCTACTACGCATTTCCTCCATTTTTAATCATTTTTCCACCCACTTTTTCTTCCTCTCCTCACCTATAAATACCCTCATTCTCTTCATATCAAAACACACCTCAAAAATATCTTCTCTTCTCTTTCTTTCTCTCCATTTCTTAGTTTTTAGCTATTCTTAGTTAGTTTTTCTTAGTTTTAGAGTTCTTCGATCTCTTTTTTAGAAGAACTAATTATGTTTTTATAATTGATTTTCTTTTTGATTCAATAAATGGAAGTGCAAATTCTATTTGGAGGTTTTCCAATAACATGAATAACATCAAAGTACTGTAAAGATTTTATTTTCTTTACAGTTATTTTTTATGCTTTATTCTTATATGTTATATTTAATTTTTCTGTAATTAAATTTAACTTTGTTGGCTGTTTGTAAACATGATATAATAATAACGTTGTTATGCTTACAAAATATTAAATAGGTAAAAATCTCTAAAATGAATTGATATTGTTTTTATTCAAGATTTTATATTAAGAATGTTAGAGAGAAATATATTATTTTTCATTTTTTCATTACAAACTTAAATCTGAAAATTAGATTTTAAGGTTTAGTTATCCGGTCTGATTTAGAGTAGTGCTCTTTTATTTGTTGGTACAATCGTCCGGGTAGTTAGAGTGAAGCTCTATTTCAAAAGTTTTTATAAGAATTATAATCTAAAAATGTATTGACAACATATTTTCAGCAGTAGTTTTAAAAATTGAAAGTTAGTACTCGGATAATTAAATTCTTAGGTTTAATTTGGACACCTTGAATAAAGTTTAAACTATCTAACCCCACCAAAGGTGTCATTTAAATGGTTCATTTTCAATCTCTTAGAAAAATGAATTAATTTAATTAACCAAATTAGTTATCAACCCCACCCATAGGTGTTAATTGATTTGTTTAGTTAACAAATAATATCTAATCCCACCAAAGGTGGTATTCATATGATATTCATATAAAAAAGAGAGAATCAATAAATATCAATTTATATCTTTAATAATCTAAATAATATGAGCAAGCATAATTAACTAAGTTGTTATATCCATAAATACTCCAATATTATAAAAGATAAAATTTGCATAAATGTTTATTGAATCTGTATCTATGTTTATTTTTATGTTATTAGATTAGAAACACAAAACCTAAAATATCGTGACAGGATGTTTAGGATTTAATTTCATTTTTAAAATTTTGAATAATAAATTAAAAACCACATATATTCCTTCCTTAGATCGACCTTGGAAGTATACTTATCATTTTCTATGAAATGATTCGTGCACTTGCGAGAGTTTTATAAATATAAAACCAAAGTATTGGTAGGATCGGCGATGATGATTTTGCCCAGCACTCATCAGACTGGGTCTTGGACTGGCTCACGAGCTCATTGGGCTAAGTCTTGGACAAGATAATGGGCTCATTGGGTTGAGTCTTAGGCTAGCTTATGGGTTCAAAGGCAATTTGTACAAAACATCAGGTTCTTACTCATCTAGTTTATATCAAACTAGAGGCGTAATTACTAGTTACCCCTTTTTTATGATGGAATGAGCTTCCCTAATCACTCACTCTTTAGTGTTTGTTGTCAACCATTCATTGTTTCTCTCCTATGACTATTGATGTCCTTTCAACTTCTATTGTGTCCTACCAATCCTATTTTTTGTAAGGTTTGATAACTGTATTTTATATAGTTATTTTCATCAATTTTAGTAATGATAATTGCTATGTTCTTTTAATATTTAGTTAATTTTTGTTAAATAAATTAATATTTTCTTTTTATGCATTAAAAATACATTTTTAATAAAATTAAATAATTTGTATCGAAAATGTACTTAATTTCATATTTTTTTGTCCACAAATATAATTTCAAATAATATAGTTCTTAATTACAATTTATAAAAATCGAAAATATAATTTAAATTAAATTTGGGCTTAATTATAATAATTTAATGTTTAAAAATTTAATTTAAAATTAGCAAAGGGCTTAACTGTAATTTGAGAAAGTTTAAAATGTAATTTGAAATATATTTGTGGGTGAAAATATAATTAATAAAAGTTATTTTTTCTTCGCAGGAGAGAGATTCCACGTGCCATTTTGGACCGTCAGATCAACGCATCAACGGTTCGGATGCGCGCATGCTGTTCAAACCCGACCAAGGAGAGTGGTTGCAGGGATTTCCTCCATCGCGCGGCTCGGTGTCCGATTGGGGCCCACCTGCCGTGCAGGCTGGCGTGTAGGGTGGGTCCCACGTGTCTGCTACACGTCTGCCAAAGGTTGTAATCTCGTGCGGCTGAACCACGTGCAATCGTTCCCTCCAACCATTTAAAGTATGCCACGTGTCCAACGTTCCCCTTGCACCAATCAAGAGCGGACGCGTGGTACGTTTCGGGGAATGCAAAAGTGCCGAATCTCGCACCCGTTCCAGCCGTTGTCTCCCACGTTCGGCGTGCCATTTTCCCATGCGCCATTCCTGCGTGCAGCCGGTTTGTTTACCCAATGATATGCCGCCACATGGCCTTAGTAAATCTTGCAGCGAATCAGATGCTAACACGTGGCACACAGATTGAATTTAAAATATCAGAAACGGCTCCCTCTGTTTCATCTTGCACGTGTGTATTAAAATACGAAATTCTATTTTCCTTGGACGTAGATTTAAGGGAAAATGTCGGGTTTTGTTTTCGATATAAGTTTTTTACGCGTGTAAACAAATGTATTATTTTAGATGTATTTTTTAGCTATAAATAGGTGATATTATGATAGAGTTTAGAAGTTTTTTTTTTGGTTTAGAATTTTTGTGGTATTAGGGGTTGGACTGCAGAACACGCAAAAGCCATTTTTTGGCTTTTGTTGTGTTCTGCGTGTGCCAAATATATCGTTTCGTGATGTTTTAATTTTCTTTCTTCTTCCTTTAATTTTTCAGTATCTGTTGTAATTTTTATTTTAATTTAATGAAGTAATTTAATTTTTCTAGGGTTGCATTTGATCTAAATTTATGAAGCTTTGATTTTAACTATTTTTGATAGATTTATAAGACGTTCGATTTGTTTGTTCTATTTTGTGCTTAATGATTTTTGATTATTTACGAATTTTATCAAAACGATTTGTGGCATAAAAATAAACTTGAGAAAGGCATTTTTGTGTATATTGCTCGTAAATAGAATGACATGTATGATGAAGGATATGAATATACCCTAATTGTATGTGTGGCCATTGGAAAGCTTAGAACTTAATGAATCTTATTAAATTTAATTCTCATAGAGATATAGTGAATTAATTTAACTAGGTGTGTTTATACGAAGTTCGGAAGAGATGTATGAATAAAAAAGAAGTTTTCGGTTGACAAATTAAATGTACTAAAAAATATAAATCAAAAGAAAATAACATGATTTGAGTGGAATAATTTGGTGAAAAATTGCAATCCTAGAGTTCTCTTATTTTCTTTTTACCTTTTTCTCAATTAACGATTGTTTTGGATAAAATCATAGAGATACAATTTTAGTACTCAACAAACTATAGTAACAAATCCTCGTGGGAACGATAATTTACTTACAAATCTTTATTACTTGTGACCGTGTATGCTTGCACGATTTATGTGTGTTCCAAAACACACAACAAGGTTCTTTAAGAAAATGTCTTTTTTTGACACACACACACATATATATATAGGGTCCATTCCAAAACTACTCACACTTATTGAAAGACTCTTTCTTCAAAGAAAACCAAACTGAAAAGAATAAAAATCAAGCCATTTACTCAAAGCTTAGCCTGTTAAGGAGAGATTACACGTCGTTTTCCAAAGTTTTCAGTCTGCCTAGGAGGTTTTTCATGCCGCTACCTTGGATCTCAGTCCTTGTAGTGAACTTCTAACTGCTCCATTGCTAAGGTAACCAACTTAACTTTTCTTTATCCGAGATGGCTAATCTTTTTTCTAGCCTAGGATTCCCTAATACGTTTTTTAGCTCAAATTTGTAGTAAAGTTGGGGAAAGTAGTGGCTAAAACCAAGTTTAATGCCAAAATTTTAGTCCAGTACCTTGTTTTTAATAGTGTGCGAGTTATTTTCTTTTATTTGGTCTTTTGTTTTCATATAGGTCGCCATTGAATTTGTCAATTTTCTTTTATGGATGACCTCGGTGACCTTTGACCTACTTTTTCAAGTTTTGAGTCAACTTTAGTGGAAGGCTCTTGTACCCCCATTATAGGTAGTCATGTTCGTAGAAAAAGTGTCTGTGTAGAAGAACAAGCTATTTCATAGACTACTATTCAAACAAAAAAGTTCACTAATGACTCTACTTTCGTAGAGTCATCACACCCCCAAACTTAACTCTTTTCTTACCCTCAAGGAAAGCCAAGTATAACTAGATAAATTAACATAAGTAGTATATTCATAAATATATATTTACTAATACATGTATATTTAGCAAGAACTATGCCTCTCAATAGTCGTATAATTCTAATATACAGAGGTTCACATATCCTTCAATCAATGTTCCATCAATACATGGATATGTACGATTTTTGACAAATTGATTTATGTGTTTTTTGCACATGATATAATTCAATACACTTATGAAATCAACCTATATGAGCATATTAATTAATTCAATTTTTGAACAAGTCTTAAAAGTCTATTTTGACATCCCTCTCTACTAATATAAATATGCACTTGGTTAAAGATCAATAAGGGTTTTACATGCTTGTAATATAAGATTTAGGTGAGGATCGATAAATGAAGATATTTAAACTATTTCTACACCTTAGCTTTCTTTTTATTCATCATACACTTTTTAACTACAATTAAGCTTTTACTTAATATTTTAGTGTACCATATCTTATTATTATTTTCATATTCTTTTATTCCATATCTTTTTTCTGTAACTTCACAACACCTTCAAACTTATTTTCAATTTTATTTTATTTTTTTTAGAGGGATAATTGTGTTGTGAGTTTTTTTTCATAAGATGCATTACATTTCACCTTACTCTATAGCATAATACATGATTGCATTTTTTTTCTTTTCATACAAGCTAAAGGTGCAAGGGTAATGGTAATACTTATTAGTTAGACATAAAATGTAGCTTAAAGATATGAACGGTGTTTTGCTAGGCTCAAATATGTGACTACGGATATTAACAATGGTTAGCATGAACAACTCAATCGATCCAAATAAGGCTTAAATCATTTCTCTTACTAAATACAATTTAGAATTTTGCTATAAGGGATGATCAAATAGAATCTAAAACATGGTAGATATCATATAACTCACCATAAATTTTCTCTCAATAAGAACACCAAAATAATCATGAACATATGCATCTAGATTTGAATCAATCCAATCAAAACTAGCTAGCAAACATATCACCAGATTAATGAAAGTATCTTAATGAGCATTTTACATTCCTTATCCTAGTCATAACAACCAATTTTTTAACATTGAATTCATATTTTTAATACCCAGCTTGCATGTAGTTGGTTTCTATGTATTTAAAAATTTCTATCCAAATCCTAATAAAAAATATCCTAAAAATAAAAAAAGTATCCTAAAAATTGAAAATGTATACTAAATACTAAAGTAGAGAATGAAGTTCCCTAAATTGTAAATTGTCCCCAATATGCACATATACATATGAAAAAGGTAAAAGGAGAGAAAATTCCCTTATTCTTGGTAAACTACATCTGTCATTTAAATGCTAAAGCTTGTTGCACCATTGCTTTCCACATTTATTCACATTCGATAAAAATATAAGTAAAATAAAATTGGGTTGTCTCCTAACTAGCATCACACTTAACGTTCTTGACTAAACATGCATATCAACTTTTAAGATTGTATCCACAAAGGTTATCAAAGATGTTCCATTTGATATTTGATCTCCATGATAGTGCTTCACTCTATGTCTACTAACCATAAACTGCTCTTTATTTTTGTTTTCTAATTCAATGGCTCCATGGTTGGTTACCTTAGTGATCGTGAATGAGACCATCTACTATTTAGTTTGCCCAAAAAGAATTTAAGTCTTGAGTTGTACAATAACACTTTCTGTCCTGGTTTGAAGATATGGTGCACAATTTTCTTTTCATGTCATTTTTATGTCTTTTCTTTATAAAGCTTGAAATTTTCATAAGAATTCCACCGTAGTTCATCCAATTCATTTATTTGCAGCATTCTTTTCTCATTAGTTGCATCTATGGCCATGTTTAACTATTTCAATGCCTAATACACTCTGTGTTCCAATTCTAATGATAAGTGACATGCCTTTCCATAAACTAGATTATATGGGGTGGTACCAATTGGTGTTTTAAATGTAGTTCTATATGCTCATAAATCATCATCCAACTTAGATGACCAATCCTTCCTAGAGATGTTCACAAGCTTCTCCAAAATTCTTTTCACTTGTTTGCTAAACACCTCTACTTGCCCACTTTTTTGGGGATGGTAGAGGGTAGACACTTTATGCTTTATCCCATACTTATAAAATAAATTCTTAAGTACATTATTGAAAAATTGACTACCTTCATCACTAATAATGATCCTAGGTGTTCCAAACCTAGTTAAAATATTTTTCTTCAGAAATTTCACATTTTCTGCTGGCTATGGCTCTTACCCACTTACACGCAATCCACTCCTACAAGTATATATTGGTTACCAAATGATGGAGGGAATGGCCCTATAAATTCAATGCCCTAAACATCAAACAGTTCCTCTTAAAGTATACTATTTAGAGGCTTCTCATCTCTTTTTAAAATAGTACATATCTTTGGTATATATCACCCATCTTTATATAAATGTAAGCATCTTTAAATGTTATAGGCCAAAAATAACTAAATTGAAGTACCTTAGCTATTGTTTTTGTGCTCCTAAAATGACCTCTATAGTCTAAGTTGTGGCAATGATAAAGAATACTTCCAACTTCATCATAAGGGACATACCTTCTCAAAATACCAACACCTTAATTATAAAGGTAAGGGTCATCCTAGAAATACTATTTAATATCATAGAATAACTTTTTGTTTTGTTTCCATGTGAGATATAATGGAAGAATTTTAGCAACTAGGAAATTTGCAATGTCTACATACCATAAGGTTTCTATTTGAGCTACTAAAAAGAGTTTCTTATCAGGAAAGGATTCCCAAAGCACCATATTTTCATTCATTCTTTCTTCCCTTTCCAGTCTAGATAGATGGTATGCTACTTGATTTTATGTTCCTTTTTTATTATGGATTTCTATGTCAAATTCTTGGTTTGGAATCTTATTTGTCATGAGGTACTTTATTGTAGAATTATCTATGCATATAATACTTTATTGTATAATGATCTGTGTATACAATCACTTTGGTTTCAACTAAATATCATATGAATTTCTCAAAGGCATATACAATGGAAAGAAGCTCTTCCTCTATAGTAGCATAATTCATTTATGCCTCATTAAGTGTCTTGCTTGCATAATAAATGGAACGAACCATATTATCTCTTCCTTGTTCAAGAATAGCTATAATAGTGAAATCACTTGCATTACACATCAACTCAAAGGGCTTGCTCTAATCTGGTGTGACTGTAACTGGTGTTGACACTAGTTTCTCTTCAAGCACTTGGAATGTTGTTAAACATTTATCATCAAATTTGAAAGGTATGTCTTTTTCCAAAAGATTGCATAAGGGTTTGGAGATTTGGGAAAAGTATTTTATGAATCTATAGTAAAATCCTGTATGTCCAAGAAAACTCCTGACTCCTAGTACATTGGTAGGTGGTGGTATTATCTCAATCACTTTTATCTTAGCTTTATCTACGTCAATATTATTAGTTGAGATTTTATGGCCTAAGATAGGTAATTGATGAGTGCTCAAAAAGCACTAAAATTACCATGATTTTATGCACATTAATTGATTAAAAATATATATATTTATATGTTGTATCATATATTTATATAAATTTGTCTTTTTCAGAATCATGGGTATTTTTATTGTTTTTCACGTATTTTCGCTTAAAAACGTAACTTAAAGACTCAAAAAGGAATACTAGAAGTAATACATTACAAATATATTAATAAATAAATGAGAAAAGGTCAACAAATATGGAAAAATTGGACAAAATGGGTCAAAAAGGAGGAAAAGTAAGACGCTACCATATGTGCCACGCTTCATGCTCCACGCTACGTCTACGAGTGCTCAAAAAGCACTAAAATAACCATGATTTTATGCGACATTAATTGATTAAAAATATATATATATGTTTTATCATATATTTATATAAATTTCTTTTTCGAATCACTGTATTTTTATTGTTTTTCGTGTATTTTGGCTTAAAAACGCAATTTAAAGACTCAAAGAAAGATACATGAAACAATACGTCACAAATAAATTAATAAATAAGTGGGAAAAGGTCAGCAAACATGGAAAAATTGGACAAATGTCGAAAAATGTCAAAAGATTCGAAAATCACACAAGAAAAATTTCACACATTTCACATACCATTAAATTGCCAATACTTAACAATATTGTCATTGTACACGCGCTTCATCTTCTTCACATAAGAAGGCAATACACATGGGATCGTTTCACTGGGCTGAAAGCAACGCCAGAATTACCAAATAGCTTCAACAAGCTACCAACGCTTGCTTTTCACCCCATTTTTCACGTAACAATTTATGACGCCACGACGTCATTTGATGACCTCAGCATGTCCACTACACGCTTTTTTAATTTTTTTTATATTTTTTTTAACATTTTTTACTCATTGTTTCTCTCCATCCTCACCTATAAATACACACCTTCCATTCACTTCAAAGACACCTCAAAACCACACTTCTCTCTTCTTTCTTTCTCTCATTTCTTAGTTTTTGAGTTTTTCTTAGTTTCTTTTCTTAGTTTCTAAGCTTTTCTTAGTTTTTCTTAGTTTTTAGTTCAATTCTCTTAGGTTTAGAGTTCTCTCTTTTCGAGAGGAACTTGTAATGTTTTTGTAATAATTTAGATTTTTGGTTCAATAAATGGAAGTGCAAATTCCGCTGAGGTTTTCTAGCAACGGAATAGTCAAGTTCTCAGAAGGAATTTATTTTCTTTACGCTTATTTTTATGTTTTATTCTTACATGTTATATTTAATTTGTCTGTGATTAAATTTAACTGTAATGCTTATAATCATGATATAATAATAACGTTGTTATGCTCATAAATATTAAATAGGTGAAAATTTCTAAAATGAATTGATTTTATTTTTATTCAAGATTTTATATTAAGGACGTTAGTAGAAAATATATTATTTTTCATTACAAACTTAAATCAAAAATTAGATTTTAAGGCTTTAGTTATCCTTCTAATTTAGAGTAGTGCTTTTTATTTGTTGGTACAATCGCCTTGGCTAGAAATGAAACTCTATTTCAAAAGTTTTTATAAGAATTATTATGTGAAAATGTATTGACAACATGTTTTCAATATGGTTTTAAAACTTGAAAGTTAGTACTTGGATAACTAAATTCTGCGCTTAATTGGACACCTTGAATAAAGTTTAAATCGTTTCAATCCCACCAAATGTTAAGTGGCATTTAAATGGTCATTTTCAATCTCTTAGAAAAAGGAATTAATTTAATTAATCAAATTAGTTATCAACCCCACCCATAGTGTTAATTGATTTGTTTAGCTAACAAAGAATATCTAACTCCCACCAAAGCAGTATTCATACAAAAAGCGAGAATCAATAAAATATCAATTTATATCTTTAATAACCTGGGAGCACATGAAAAGCAAGATAATTAATTTAGTTATTATATCCATAAATACTCCACTAATATAAATGATAAAATTTGCATGAATATTTATTGAATCAGTATTTATATTTATTTTTTATTTATTGAATTTGTATCTATGTTTATTTTTAGATTATATTTAATTAATCAGATATATGTTTATTTTATGTTATTAGATCAGTGAAACACAAAACCAAAATATCGCGACAGGATGTTTAGATTTAATTTCGCTTAAAAGTTTGAATAATAAATTAAAAACCACATACATTCCTTCCTTAGATCGACTTAGAGTATACTTATCATTTTCTTAAATGATTCGTGGCACTTGCGAGAGTTTTACAAATATTAAAACCAAAGTATTTATGGTAGACCATACGCTTTTTGCCTATCAAGTTTTTGCGCCATCAGTTTAAGGGAACTGCTTTTAATTTATTTATCAAAATTTTAAAAATATTTTTGTGCTGTACATAATTGTGATTTTTTTTTTAAAAAATAAAAAATAAAAAATTTAATCAAATTTCAAATTTTAAATTTCATAAGAAATAATAAGAAAATAAAAAAATAAATTTTTTTTAATAAATTTTAAATAAAAATAAAAATAAATAAAAATAAAAATATAAAAAAAAATTAATTATAGCATAAATAGTAAAAAAAATAATTTAGAAATTCAAAATTTGAAGTAAAAAGTTTTTACCGTTCATGAATAGTAAAAAAAAATAATAAAAAATAAAAAATAAAAAAAATAAAAAAATAAAAAATAAAAAAAAATAAAAAAAATAAAAATTTTAAACATTTAAATTTTTTTTAAGTTAAAAGATAGCGTGAATAGTAAAATAAAATTAACGTTCGTAAAAAAAAATTTAAAACATTTAAAAAAATTTTTAAGTTAAAAGATAGCGTGAATAGTAAAATAAAATTACCGTTCGTAAAAAAAAAAAAAGAAAATTAACTAGTTTTGTCTAGTGTTTTGTCTAGTGTTTTGTATTAAATGCCATGGAAATTTTCTCTAATTTTTTTATTTTTGTTGACAGGAGTTTTAAATTTACGTTTAAAAATACTACGCGCAGAGAGATTCTTAGGAAACCCCTAACACCATATGTAAATAATATTCATAAATTTAAACAAGTGTCAATAACACTGGATCCTACCCATTAACCTGATTTTGAGCCAAACATAGAACCAAGTCTTAATCCTTTACTAGAACCAAAAGAAACGAGGAAAACCAACATGTTAGTGGAAACCACGGCAAGGAGTTTCAAGACCTATGGATCGGCACTCAAGAATCGCCGCTATCCATTGGGAGAGGTCGCCGAATTATGACCTTAAAAATATTCATTTTTCTATTTCCTTCCTTTTACGGGCTACCTAATGAAGATTCTCTTTCCTTTACGAGAGATTTCTATGCTACTGTCCAAACATTCCCCTCGTATTCTAAACGAGGATCAACTTCGAATGAGATGTTTTCCCTACACCTTAAAGGATAAGGCCAAAGCTTGGTTGATGTCACTTCCTCGTGTTCTCTCGATGACATGGGTAACATTTACACAAATTCACGGGAAAATTCTATTCCCATCAAAAAACATCGTAGCCGAGAGGAAAGATTGCTACTTTCTCTCAAATGGAAGGAGAACCATTCCACGAAGCTCGGGATAGGTTCAAAATGTTTCTCACTCAATGCCCCATCATAGCTTTCCCTACTCGTAACCAATTCTTTACGATGGACTTACACAACAATGTCGGGCTCATTGTCTAACGTCATATGAGGAGCACAGGAGAAAAAGACCGCCTCAAAACGTATAACCTCTTTCGAGATGTCATGCTAATTCACCGTAAAAGCTCTAGAGCGAGAAAAGCCGGTGTTCATGAAATCGACTCCGAATGAAGTTCAACAACAACTTGTTCAACTGACCAAGCAAGTTGTCTTTCTCGCCACACAAACCAACTCCAATAATGAACAATATGGCTCAGACAAAGAACACTGGACATTGCATCAAGCCTTCCGTCCATATCAAGGAGATACAACTGACCCGAATGTGTTAATGTGGTTGGGAGCATATCAACAGAGACCAAGGTTTGATCCCAATTCAAATACCTATAATCCTCAAGGAGAAGTCATCCAAATTTCTCTCGAGGCAAAACAACCCTTCTTTCCTCAAAGCTCAAACCAGTGCAGCCAACAATTCCACCCACCTATTCCAAGAAGTATTCCAAATAAACCAATCCCTCGAGGACAACTTGAATTTTTTATTCAAGTTTGTAGGATAATCAATCTAAAACCAATCAACGGTTGGACTCTCATGGAAGCTTTCTATCAAAAGGTGGAAGTTCAAGTTGAACAGTTAGTTGAACATTTGCAAAAAGGCAAAGACTAATTTGAAACTTAAATGAATTCAATGTAAGAGGAGACATTGAGTTTTCATTCTGCAATCTTCAAGCAACGCCTTACTAGAAGACGATAAATTTTAGTCCTACTGGAGGTCACCCATTATTGTATTTTCCTTTTGTTTTAGTTTCATGTAATAAAAAAAAAAATTATAAATTTGTTTGTTTCAAAATTGTGTCCCTTCGCTTAAATTAAAATTAAAAAAAAATTATTTAGGTTCCTCAGACCTTTTAGAGATATCTACTATTGTTTTTAAGAGCAAAATGTTGATTCACAATAGTGAGGAGGATCATTTTCAACTACAAACAACCATGGGAGATGTCAAGATAGGCGGAAAAAGATGAAAGACTATACAATGCCAATCATTGGCAATGTAACTTCCGGCATCCAATTACAAGAGGTGCAAGGAATTATGAATTGAAAAAGATTCATTATTCTTTGTTGCCTTCCTTTTATGGTATCCCTAATTTAAGACCCTTTGCATTTCATTCGAGAATTCTATGCTATTGTCCAAACCTTTCCACTACATGCAATTAACGAAGATCAACTTAGGATGAGGTGTTTTCCTTACACTCTCAAAGATAAAGCTTTGGTCATGGTTCATTACTCTACAAATGTGTTCTCTTAAACTGGGAGGCGCTTCATGAAATTTTTACGGGTAGGTTCTATTCCCATCAAAAGACCGTTGATCTAAGAACAAAGATAGCAACATTTTCTCAAATGAATGAAGAGCCCTTTTCATGAAGTTTGGGAACGATTCAAACTCCTTTTCATTCAATGTCAAAATCATAGCTTTCCATTACAGCCTACAAAACCAATTCTTTTTTACGCGGATTGACACTACAGAGTCAATACATGGTTGATAATGTCACGGAGGTGCGACAGAGAAAAGACCGCAGAGGAAACCTATAATCTCTATGAGCTATTGGTTCTAATTCCCAACAAAGAGCAGGTGGAAGGAAAGCAAAGGTCAATGAAGTCGGCTTTGATAATGAGATAACCTTGCAACTTGTCAATTGACTAAACAAGTGAAATTCCTCACGCCTCACCAAATTTCTAATCAAGAAGTACGTGAGCAGTGTTGTTCAATCGTACGGTACTCATAATTGTTCAAATACTTGTGATTCTAGTGTCGATGCCATGTAGAGGAAGTCCAATATTTTCAAAAGTATCATCCAAACACCTATAATCACCCAACCTACAACCACCCTTACCCACCAAGCCAATCTTTTAAACCAACCTTAAGATAGCTTGAATGCTTTTATTCAAGTTAGTCGTGACAACCAATCGATGACTAATCAAAGGTTGAACACCATGGAGGCTTCGTTAAAAGAATTGAATATAAAATTGGGCAACCGGCCGAACAAATGCAAAAGAAAGAACTGTGAAAGTCTACCAACTGCACAAGCAAAAAGATGTTAAACCCTTCAAGTGGTAAGGTAGTCAATACCAAAGCAGTACTGAAATCTCTAAACTACCTTGTAGGTTCATTTAACAAAGAAAGCGACATTCTAATCTCGCAAAAAAGGAGAAACAAGTGTTAAACTTAACAAGCCTTCTCAAAACTCATCGGGTCATCCGACGCCTCCCAAAATTCAAAAGACAACAGAACCACACCAGATGCAAGTACCTTTTCCCACCTATTGAAAGAATCCAAACAAGATAAGCAATTCAATGATCTTTTTAATATGCTCTAAAGTAAATATCAATTTACCATTATTAGAAGTGATCATGAATGTGTCTCATATGCCAAGTTTTTCAAAGAGTTGAACACTAAGAAAAGTGAGGTACGAATCAATGAACGAGTAGTAGTATTAGAAATTTCTAACACAGATTTCAAAGACAAACTACTCCCTAAGTTGAAAGACCCTAGAAGTTTTATTATAAACATAACTATTGGGATAGGAAGGTTGCTAAAGCAATGCTCGATTTAGGTGCTAAGATAAATTGATGCCCCACTACTCTATATTCTTACACTCAATCTGTGGGATTTAAAACCCACAACTATGTCCCCGCAACTTGCGTATAGATCTCTTAAATATCCGTAGGGAATAGTTGAGGATGTTTTGGTACAGTAGACAAACCGATAATACACCGTTGCTGACTTTCAGGGTTCTCGATATGCAAGAAAATCCTACATTGGACAGAGAGCATACAATATTGCTTGGTGACCATTTATGGCAACTACTAAAACTATTATTGATGTCCAAGATGGAAATTTGACAATGACAATTTTAGAGAGACTGCTCATTTCAAAGTTTTTGATTCTTCACCTTTCCCTTCTATTTCTCGCCATCGATGAAATATTCAAGTTGATCCTTTGGATAATCTTGTCCAAAACACCTTTTTCCAAACCAAAATAGAAGACAAGCTTGAAAACCGTTTTACACTTGAAAAGGTTGGAAGAAGATTTAGATGAAGAAATTAAGGGGTACCTTGAACAACTAGACAATAATGAAGTGATGACAAAATCTAGTACACTTTTAAATCTACCCAGCTTCTTCATCCGTTAAAGAGGCCAATCCACCTGCACTTGAACTCAAAGACTTACCTCGAGCACTTAAAATATGTGTTTTTGGGAGAAGGAGAAACATATCCAAGGATAATTTCTTCAACCTTGACTCAAACCACAAGAAAAAGAACTCATCAAAGTTAAACAGCTTTAAGAAATCTATAGGTCGAGATGTGTGATATAAAGAGGCATTAGTCCAACAATGTGTACGCACAAGATCAACTTGGAGGATGGTGCTAAACCCGTACGAGAGGCCCGAAGAAGACTAAACCTAATCATGCAAGAGGTAGTTAAAAGGAAATCCTTAAATTATTAGAAGAAGTGGATTATCTATCCTATCATGGGATAAAGCCGGGTTAGTCCAAAGGTACGTGGTATCAAAGAAATCTAGAATAATAGTTGTCAAAAATGATAAAAATGAATCAGTACCCACTAGAACTGTCACTAGATGGATGATGTGTATAGATGTCAGGAAACTAAATTTCTACACTAAAAAGGATCACTTTCCTCTTCCATTCATTGATCAAATGTCGAAAGATTAGTCAAGTACCTAATTTTAATTGCTTTTTGGATGGACCGTCTGGATATTATCAAGTACCCATAGCACCGTAAGATCGTGAAAAGACCACATTTACATGTCCTTTGGGGACATTTGCTTTTCGCACGCCATTTGGGTTATGCAATGCCCCCGCCACTTTCCGTAGATGCATGATATCTATTTTCTGATACATGGTGGAGAAATTCATTGAAATTTTCATGGACGATTTTCTCGTCTTTTGGGAACTCATTTGATGATTGCTTACATAAATTGACTTTGGTTTTAGAAAGATGCATTGAATGCAATCTAACCCTTAGTTGGGAGAAAAGTCATTTTATGGTTCAACAAGGGATAGTTTTAGACATATAATTTCAAACAAGGTATTGAAGCTTGATAAGGCAAAAGTTGAATTGATATCCAAACTACCTCCCCTACATCCGTGGAAGGGGATAAGAAGCTTGATTTTGGGACACGCATTTTACAGACGATTTATTAAAGATTTCTCTAAAATAAGTCGCCCTTATGTAACTTATTATCCAAAGATGCCGAATTTGACTTCAACAATCATTGCCTTTATTTCCTTTAATACCTTGAAAGAGAAACTAACATCTACCCCTCGTTATAATGGCACCAAACCGTCTTTACCTTTTGAAATAATGTGTGACGCTTCCGATTATGCAATAGGAGCAAATTCTTGACAAAGAGTGGATAAGCGTTTACATGTCATCTACTATGCTAGCAAAACACTCAACGATGCCCAAATGAATTACACCACCACCGAAAAGGAATTCTTGGCTATAGTATTCTTCTTTAGACAAATTTCGGTCTTATTTAGTAGGATCTAAAGTGATTGTACATTCTGATCATGTCGCTTAAGATACCTATTAAGTAAACCAAATGCCAAGCCAAGATTAATCAAAGCGGTCTTACTCTTACAAGAATTTGACCTAGAAATCAAGGATAAGAAAGGTAGTGAAAACTTAGTAATGACCATTTGTCTAGGTTGATTTCTCGACTTCAATTTCTCTTAAAGATGAGAGTAATGATGATATAGTTGAAACCTTTCTCGATGAACAGCTATTTTTCATAGTTCGAACCCATGGTATTGATATTGTAAACTATCTCTCACATCGGTGTTGTACACCTAACACTTCATATCAGACAAGAAAAGGTTTTTTAAAAACTATTAAGGACTATTTCTCGGATGACCCTTATTTATACAAGATTGATCAAGATCAAGTCATCCTGAGATGTACTGTAAGAAGAACATAAGAGCATTCGACTTTTTGTCATGAACTTCATTGCTGGGGTCATTTTTGAGGGAAAAGACACCCGTAAGATATTACAAATCGGATTCTTTGGCCCACTCTTTTTAAAGATGCTCATATGTTTTGTGCACAATGTGATAGATGTCAAAGAACAGAAACATAAGCAAAAGAGATGAAATGCCTTTGACATCTAATTTAGTTGTTTAATCCTTTCGATGTATGGGGATTGACTTTACGGGTCCTTTTCCCCCCATCTAATGGTTTTCAATACATTTTGTCGATGTGATTATGTCCAAGCCGGGTAAGCTATCCCCACCAAAACCAATGATGTTAATGTTGTGAAATTCTTTGAAAGATTTCATATTTAGTAGGTTCTAACGCCAGTAGCTATAATAAGTGATTGAGGTAGCCATTTTTGTAACAAACTCTTTGACGAGTACTAAACAAGTACAACATCACACATAAAGTAGCTACTCCATATCATCCTCAAACTTCCGGTTTAGCGGAAGTAAGTAATAGGCAAATTAAGGGAATACCGAATGCATCAGGCGTCTCAAGGAAGGATTGGGCATTTAAGCTAAACGATGCCTTACTGGGCATACCGCACCGCTACAAAACACCTATCGGGATGAGCCCTTACCTCTGCTAATCTTTGGGAAAGCGTGCCACCTTCCGCCTTGAACTTGAACACAAAGCTTATCGGGCAATTAAAGAGTTAAACATGGATTTAGATAAAGCAGTGAAAAACCATTACTCCAGCCTTCATGAGTTGGAAGAAATTAGGAATGAAGCCCATGAATGCCAAATTATACAAGGAGCGCATTAAGCGCTATCATGACAAGAGGCTAGTTCCTAAGACTCTTCACCCTGAATGAAAGTTCTTTTTATTTAACTCTGCTTGAGATTGTTTCCAGTGAAAGTCGAGATCAAGACGGGATGGACCATTCAAAATAGTTCAAGTATTCAACATGGAGTAAAGTGGAACTATTGGACTCCAAGACACAAAAACGCTCAAAGTCAATGGCCATCGGTCAAGCCTTATTTAGAAGAACCAAACAACATTCAATAAATGGATTGCATTTGGCTGAGTAACCCCTACCACCAAAAAGATACGTCTTGCTAAGACGTTAAACTAAGCGCTGGATGGGAGGCAACCCATCATTTTAGGTAAAAAAAAAAACAAAAAAAAAAATTGTTATTTGTTTTATTTACTTAATTTTGTTGTTTATTTCATTACATGTGAATAATTTTTAAATTGTTAAAACTAAAAATATTTGTTGAGATGTTAGAAGTTTACACCGATCTGTCTGTATACACTTTAATGATGCATATGATGGATGCACCTGCATTTTCCATTACTACTTGCACATTTTCAGGAAATAGGTAATCTTTCTTCTCTTTTCTCTTTATCTTTAATTTACAATTGTTACATTGAGGACAATGTAAGTTTTAGGTTGGGGGTGGTGAAAAATTACCATGCTTAATTAAAAAAAAAAGTTTTAACAATTTAAAAATAAAAAAATAAAAAAAAAATTTTAAATAAAAAAATATACTTTTTCATTTTTTTTATGTGTTTGTTTTTATTTATATTTTGTGTGATTTAGTAATCTTTCAAAAAAAAAAAAATTCACAAAAATTTATCTTTTCTTTAAATCAAATTTAAGTAAATAGTTAAGTCTTTTGTACTGTTAGATTAATTTTTTGACAACATATCATGAAATATTTTGTAATTATTTTTGATAATTAGTTAGTTTTTGTCATAATTAGTATTTCTTGATAAGATGTAGAAATTATATTAAACCCAAAATCGGTGTTTATGAGTTTTTGTTTTAGTGGAGACTACCTTTCAGGAGATATAATTGAGCCTAATTTCCTTTATTCAGAAAGTGAAATATATATTTTTTCTATTCCAAACACACTTCTTATTTCTTCAAATTTTTAGATGATCTCTATAGGTATTAGCATTGAATGTATGAAGTTTTTACATCTTAATGTAGGCATCATATATTTTTGATTATTATTTTTGCTTAGATTAAATGATTTGAGTAGAAATTGATAAGATATGCTATATCTCATTTATGCATGACTACTACAAAAAAAGACATATACGGGTTACCTAAACCAAGATCAAATGTAAAAGCCACAAAATTAACCACTCACCAAAATCCAAAAAATGTACAACTGTATAATGGGTTGACTCTCTAAAAATACACATATTGAAAAATATTAAAAAAAAAGAGAGATAAAAATAGTATCATCTACATACTATAACCCACATTGCCTACAAAGTTGTGAGTACAAGCTATTTACAAAAGAAAGATATAAGAAGTAATTCCCTAAAAAGTCATTGCAATTTCTTCATTTGTAAAAGGCATATATCTTGAAATTATTTCTTAATGAGTTTGATTTATGCATGAAAATAATTTTTATATATGATATCTTTATAATTTATACATTTGATTCCTTTCATGAGATCAATGTTAAAATAACACTTTGAGCCTTTATTCTTTATACATATGCGAACATATTAGTTCATTTCTATACATCAACTCTTTCGCATATAAATTAGTATGAAAGTATTTGAACCCATAGGATCTGTTTTGAGAGTATTGACTTGCGAGGAATAGAGTCGAAGCTTAATTTCCGATTCATGACATCGAAATCGGGTGAAATTAAATTGATACATTTTTTGATATGAAATATGAAAATGATTTTCACTAATTATTATAATAAATCATGATTGTTTAAAGAGATTAAGATAACTTATGCTTGAGATTTTAATTATGATCTTAAAGGAGATTAAATAGTATGAGACATTTTCAGAGATGTTGATAATTTGTGATTTTGTTGTAAATTTAATTTTTAAGTTGTTTGTTTTTATTGTTTTCTTTTTTGTTTTTACATTTAGTTCAATGCCAAGGGTATCATTATCAAAACCCTCACGAGACTCAAACTCGTCCAATCAGGCAACCTAGGGTTTAAAGGCTTGTTGCATAGGCTAAATGCAACCGTGTCAATCCACGGAAGTGATTTAGGATAGTTTAATTTTTTAGTTTTTATCGCTTCTCTTGCTGGACTAGCAAGAAGTTTGGGGTTGTGGATTTAGGCTCAAAAAGCACTAAAATAACCATGATTTTATGCACATTAATTGATTAAAAATATATATATTTATATGTTTTATCATATATTTATATAAATTTGTCTTTTTCGAATCAATGTATTTTTATTGTTTTTCGTATTTTGGCTTAAAAACGCAATTTAAAGACTCAAAGAAGAATACTTGAAGCAATACATCACAAATAAATTAATAAATAAGTGGGAAAAGGTCAACAAACATGGAAATATCGACATAATGGGTCGAAAAGGTCAAAAATGTCAAAGATCAAAATCGCTACACAGAACCTACCGATACCGCTGCTCACTCCCATTTTCCGAAGGCCGCAGAAGGCGCGGCACTGTTCACGCTGTTTAGCCACGCTGCTAGCCGCCCACAGCTCGGCAAGTCGCGCTACCAACGCTGCTTTCACCCCATTTTCACGTAACACTTTCATGACGCTACGCCGACGTCATTGATGACCTCAAAGATGTCCACTACACGTTTTTTAATTTTATATTTTTTTTAACATTTTTTACTCATTTTTTTCTCTCCATCCTCACCTATAAATACCCACCTTCCATTCACTTTCAAAGCACACCTCAAAACCACACTTCTCTCTTCTTTTTCTTTCTCTCATTTCTTAGTTTTTGAGTTTTTCTTAGTTTCTTTCTTAGTTTCTAAGCTTTTCTTAGTTTTTCTCTTAGTTTTTAGTTCAATTCTCTTAGGTTTAGAGTTCTTCTTTTTGAGAGGAACTTGTAATGTTTTTTGTAATAATTTTAGATTTTTGGTTCAATAAATGGAAGTGCAAATTCCGCTTGAGGTTTTCTAAAGCAACTGAATAGCGTCAAGTTCGTAAGGATTTTATTTTCTTTACGCTATTTTTATGCTTTATTCTTACATGTTATATTTAATTTGTCCGTGATTAAATTTAACTGTATAGTTGCTTATAATCATGATATAATAATAACGTCATATGCTTTAAAATATTAAATAGGTGAAAATTTCTAAAATGAATTGATTTTATTTTTATTCAAGATTTTATATTAAGGATGTTAGAGAGAAATATATTATTTTTCATTACAAACTTAAATCAAAATTAGATTTTAAGGTTTAGTTATCCTGGCTCGATTTAGAGTAAAGGTTTCTTTATTTGTTGGTACAATCGCTCTAAGAGTTAGAGTTGAAACTCTATTTCAAAAGTTTTTATAAGAATTATTATGTGAAAATGTATTGACAACATGTTTTCAATAGTGGTTTTAAACTTGAAAGTTAGTACCTGATAACTAAATTCTTAGGTTTAATTTGGACACCTTGAATAAAGTTTAAACTGTCTAACCCCACCAAAGGTGGCATTTAAATGGTTCATTTTCAATCTCTTAGAAATAGGAATTAATTTAATTAACCAAATTAGTTATCAACCCCACAGATAGGTGTTAATTGATTTGTTTAGTTAACAAAGAATATCTAACCCCACCAAAGGTGGTATTCATACAAAAAAAAGAGAATCAATAAAATATCAATTCATATTTTTAATAACCTAGATAATACGAGCAAGCATAATTAATTTAGTTATTATATCCATAAATACTCGACTAATATAAATGATAAAATTTGCATGAATATTTATTGAATCTGTATTTATATTTATTTTTTATTTATTAAAATTGTATCTATGTTTATTTTTAGATTATATTTAATTAATCTGTATATATGTTTATTTTATGTTATTAGATTAGGAACACAAAAACCAAAATATCGTGACAGGATGTTTAGGATTTAATTTCGTTTTTAAAAGTTTGAATAATAAATTAAAAACCACATACATTCCTTCCTTAGATCGACCTTGGGAGTATACTTATCATTTTCTACGAAATGATTCGTGCACTTGCGAGAGTTTTACACGGCCGCGCTCACTCCCACGTGCACCCATTCCCGCGCGCGCCTGCGCCCACTCCCGCGCGCGCCTGCGCCCACTCCCGCGCGTGCTACTCCTGCCTTCCACGTCCGCTGCTGCCATTTCGCCCCATTTTCGTGCGCAGCCACCCCCATGACGTCATCAATGATGTCAGCAATCACCACTCCGCGTTTTCACCATTTTTTCACCCACTTTTTCTCTCCATCCTCACCTATAAATACCCCCCTTCTCTTTACTTCTAAACACACCTCAAAACACATTCTCTTCTCTCTTTCTTTCTCTCTTTTCTTAGTTTTTTTTAGTTTTTCTTAGTTAATTTCTCTTAATTTTAGAGTTCTTCCCTTTTGGGAAGAACTAGTTATGTTTTTTTGTAATTTATTAGCTTTTTGATTCAATAAATGGGAGTGCAAATTCCATTTGGAGGTTTTCCAGCAACGGGAATAGCATCGAAGTACTGTAAGGATTTTATTTTCTTTGCAGTTATTTTTTATGCTTTATTCTTACATGTTATATTTAATTTTTCTGTGATTAAATTTAACTCTGCTGGCTATTTTTAAACATGATATAATAATAACGTTATTATGCTTGTAAAATATTAAATAGGTAAAAATCTCTAAAATGAATTGATTTTATTTTTATTCAATATTTTATATTAAGAATGTTAGAGAGAAATATATTATTTTTCATTACAAACTTAAATATGAAAATTAGATTTTAAGGTTTAGTTATCCGGTCTGATTTAGAGTAGTGCTCTTTTATTTTTTGATACAATCGCCCGGTAGTTAGAGTGAAGCTATATTTCAAAATTTTTTATAAGAATTATTATCTGAAAATGTATTGACAACATGTTTTCAGTAGTGGTTTTAAAACTTGAAAGTTAGTACTCGGATAACTAAATTCTTAGGTTTAATTTGGACACCTTGAATAAAGTTTAAACTGTCTAACCCCACCAAAGGTGGCATTTAAATGGTTCATTTTCAATCTCTTAGAAAAAGGAATTAATTTAATTAACCAAATTAGTTATCAACCCCACCCATAGGTGTTAATTGATTTGTTTAGTTATCAAAGAATATCTAACCACACCAAAGGTGGTATTCATACAAAAAATGGAGAATCAATAAATATCAATTCGTATTTTTAATAACCTAAATAATATGAGCAAGCATAATTAACTTAGCTATTATATCCATAGATACTACACTATTATAAAAGATAAAATTTGCATAAATATTTATTGAATCTATGTTTATTTTTATGTAAGTAGATTAAAAAAACACAAAACCCTAAAATATCGTTACAGAATGTTTAGGATTTATTTTTTTTAAAAGTTTGAATAATAAATTAAAAACCACATACATTCCTTCCTTAGATCGACCTTGGGAGTATACTTATCTTTTTCTTCGAAATGATTCGTGCACTTGCGAGAGTTTTATAAATATAAAACCAAAGTATTGGCAGAATCGGCGATGCCGGTTTTTGCTTATCAATAATATTTTAAAAAGATAGTGTAGACATTCATCAAATGTGTTTCCAAAGATCAAAAGATCATCCATGAAGATTTCTAGATGCTTTTCCACCATGTTTGAGAAAATAGCCAATATGTAGCTCTGAAATATCACAGGTGCATTGTATAATCCAAATGCCATTATTCTAAAAGCAAAAATTCCATAAATACATGTGAAGGTGGTCTTTTCTTGGTCTTTAGGTGCCACTATAATTTGGTTATAACTAGAGTATCCACCTAGAAGGAAAAAGAAAGAATGCCCAGCTAATTTTCCAAGCATTTGATCCATGAATGGGAGGGGGAAATAGTCCTTCCTTGTAGCTTTATTTGCTTTGAAAAAATACATATATACTCTCCATTCCATGACAGTCCTAGTAGGTATTAACTAATTTTCCACCACAGTGATTCCTCTTTTCTTTTGTACACATTGAACTAGGCTTACTTATTCACTATTTAATATTGGGTAATGATGCACATGTCTAACCACTTGATAATTTCCTTCTTCACCATCTCATTCATAGTAGGATTTAAGTGGTATTGTGCATCCCTAGTGGGTTTGGATCCATCCTCTAACAAGATTTTATGCATGCATATAGATGGGATTATGCCTTTGGTGCTAGTAATAGACCAACCTATAGCTCTTTTGAAGTTCCTTAGCACCTGCAGTAGTGCTTTTATTGGCTCCATACTTAGGCTAGCATAGATTATGACTGAAAGTGTCCCATTATTACCCAAAAATGCATAATAAAGATAAGATGATAAAGGTTTAAGCTTTAATTTAGGTGGCTTCTCAATGGATGGTTTGCGCCCTGAGCTTATCTCAAGACATTCCACAAATGCATTTAATACGCATATGAGAGGTGTTTCATCCAAAAATCTTGCATAGTTCACATATTAACCTTTGATTCCATACTATCAAAGTTAAAATAGGATGAGTTTTTTTCTAGTGAGTTTATGGATTTGTTCATAGCATCATATGTTAAAGTTTTTAGTGGGGGTGATTCAACAAGTTTTGCTAATCTACCTGTGTGAATGTATGGACCTAAGTAAGTTTCATGATATTCATTAGCATGTGTGTTCATGGAATTAAAAAAAAACATAATCTAAAGCATTATTAAGGCATATGTCATAAAGCACATTAATGGTTAGCTCATTCATACTATTTATTCAAAAGAAATCATTAGCATTATCAATATTAGAAAATTTAATTACTTTGAACACATTGAATGTTACTTGTTCATCTTGTACTCTTATTGTAAGCTCACCTTTTTATGCATCAATTAGTGAACTTTTGATTGCTAAGAATGGATGACCAAGTGTGATAATAATTTTACAATCCTTCTCCATGTTTAGAATAATGAAATTTACCAGAAAGATGAATTTGTATACTTTTATAAACACATCTTCTATCACTTCCCATCATCTTTTGATTGACCTATCTGTCATTTGCAATATTACTGGTATGGGTTTGGCATTACCAACCCCTAATCTTTTGAAAATTGATAATAGCATGAGGTTAATGATGAAACCTAAATCACACAGTGTCTTGCAAAATGGATGTTTCCAATAGTGCAAGGGATGTCAGAATTACTTGGATCTTTTAGTTTTTGTGGTAGTTTTCTATCAATGATGGCACTACAATCTTCAGTCAAGGTTATTATTTCATGATCTCCAATTCTTCTTTTATTTGACAATATATCCTTCATGAATTTGGAATAAGATGGCATCTATTCAAGTATATCCACAAATGGTATGTTTATGTGTAGCTTCTTGAAGATTTCTAGAAATTTTGAAAATGGCGTTTCTAAAAGGAATATTGAGTTTGTAGAGATTGCTCTTTTTTGGAAAAATTATTTCCTTTCCAATGCTCTATTTATCCATTTATTCCTTCTCAACCTTTTTGGCTTCATGTTCCTTCTCATCCTTTTCTTTAACTTCTACCCTGGACAAGTTTTCCCATTTCATTTTCTAAATTTTGAATGAAAGCCTCTTGAGTGGACAATTTTGTATTTACTAACTAGATGAAGTCTTTCATCATCCCCATTAAAACATTGGTATTATCCTCAATAGGTGGCTTCTTCTCTTAGGCTTACGATTGTTATGGTTATTGAAAGCTAGGTGGTGGAAATGATTGACGGTTGAATTGATTACTACCTTGATTGTTGTTATTACTCCAAGAGAAATTTGGATGTTGTCTTCATCCTTGGTTATATGCATTCGAGTAAGGATTATTGTTTTGGTTCACGTTACCCACATAAAATGTTGATTCAGGATTATTCGAACAATTATCAAACAAATGAGCTCCCCCACAAAAGACACATGACACCCCTAAATCTTGGATCTAGTTTATACTCGATGGTGGGCTTTAAACCTTTAAAAGATTCACCAAAGATGACACTTTAGTTGTAAGTACTGATGCATATTTTCGCAAGTGTACGAATCGTTCAAGTAATAAAGTGTACAAAAGTACGGATATCGAACCCACAAGGAATGGTGTTACTAAGTACCGAAATTGACTAACCCTAATTTTATTTGAACACCGAATTGTTGAAATTGTTTTAAAGCAAATTAACATAAAACTAAAGCAAATAACAAAATTTAATGTTGTTCACAAATGATTAAAAACGCTAAGGCATTTGATTTCGCTAAATCAATTCAATCCGATTTCAAGTCATGTTATATGAAAATCAAAGCTAAAAGTGATGGTTGAAAAACCCAAACTTATCTAATACTCTTTCTCAAGTTATATTAGAATTACTTATCTATGAAAACCGACTATATTTCTATGAAGATTTAATCACAACTAAGCACATTACGATTTATGGAATTTCTGGAATAACCACATACATCATGCATTAGGTGTCAAACTCGCATTCAACATACGGTATTTATCACAAGAAGCATTAATTACACATCTCCTCTCGGTCTCAATATAATGCAACAAATCATCTAAATCTTGATCAGAAATTTAAAAGCATTAAGCATGGAAATAAATACTCGACTTGAAAACAATGAATTCATATAACCATAACAAAAGAAATCAGATTTTCATGATTCAACTACATCATAGCCTTAGCAAAAACGAATTAGTTCATAACGAAAATAAGAACAAACATTATTTCAATTGAATCCATGAATAACAAATATCAATAAACTATAGAATATAAAAACTAAGGAGAAGAGATGAAAAACTCTAGAAGATGAAGGCTTGGTAGCAACAATGGTGAACATCCTTCAAGTTTCTCCAAAATTTCCTTCTCTTCTCCAAAAATGCCTTTGAACTCTACTTTCTGCCGTCCCCTCCTTCTCCATCATAATGTATATATAGATCTAGGGTTTTGGAGGGCAATTTTGGAACAAAATAGCATAAAAAATGTTTTCGAATGAAACTCGTTAGCGGCGAAGTTATTCTCACCGCGGCGAGATTTCTGGAAAACTTACGATTTCGGTTCCACTAAATCTCGCCGGCGGCGGGATTATTGTGGCCGGCGGCAAGATTCACTTGGCCGGCGGTGAGATGTATTTGGCCGGCGGCGAGATGTACTTGGCCGGCGGCGAAATTGCTTTGCCAAAATCTGTGCTCCCTGCGTGATTTTCAACATTTTCTCGGTAAGATTTTCGCCGGCGGCGAGAATATTCTCGCCGGCGGCGAAATTCCAAATGTTGAACTTTTGTTTTCTTTTTATTTGCACTCAATCCCGGTCATTGAAATTTGTCCCAAACTTCTCCATAATTATGATTTTACCTGAAATTGCACTTTAAACACGAAATACCCATGAAATGACATTTGTGGATTAAATAATAAAATAAAACGCAATTTTCACACAAATATCAACCTTTAAATCATAATAAAAATGCAATAATTTGACTCCTATCAAGTACTGTGATATCATTTAACCCATGCACTCCGACTACTCTTCTTGTAATTGTCATTCTATCCATTGGACATTGATAATTATTGCTAGCCATTTTCTCCAGTAAATCATAAGCTTGATTGTAAGATTTGGCTAGCAAAGCTTCATTAGTAGATGGATTAACAATGGTTCTTGTTTGAGTATTGAGACCATTGTAGAAAATCTTCATTTGGATCCAATGAAGGATACCATGGTGAGGAAACTTCTTGGAAATTCTTTGAATCTTTCACATGCTTCATATAAAGATTCTCTTTCATATTATTGGTAGAAGGTATTGTCATTCCTAAGCTTGGCATTCTTTGTTGATAGGAAATATTTCATCAAGAATTTCTTCTCCAAATCATTCTCAGTTGTTGGATCCAATGAGTTTTGTCCAACTATTTGTAACATTTAAACATCATTGAATTTAATTCAAATTAGCTTGAATATTTGGCTCCTTCATCATAGGTATTGCATATTCATTTATAACTCTATCCCTATCATCTATTAAGGTTATTTGATTGTTCAAATTTAGCTCATTAATGTTTATTTCTAATAGATTAGCCATTTTTTCACTTAAGTGATAAATTGTTGTTATCTTATCAATCTCAAAGTATGCTCGAATTTGGGATCTAAAGGTAAAATTTCTCTCTTACAAACTTTTCTCATACAATAGAGCTAAATGTGTTTCTAGTAGCATTAAAAGAGATGTCAAAATTAAAAATAAATAACTAAATATATTAATTAAAATTATGAAAAATAAATAAAGAAAAATGACTAAAATAAATAAATAAATTAAAATTACAAAAAAATAAATAAAGAAAAATACTAAAATAAAATTAAAAAAAAATTAATTTTTAATGTTTATAATCCACGATAACAACGTCAAACTTTATCGATGTGAATTGTGTGTAATGAATATTCAAGTATACGCATTGTAACAGGTAATATAATGATAAGAAAAGATCATTCACACTAATATAATGTTATTAGAAACTAATTTTAAAACTAAAAAAGTAAAAAAAAAACAATTTTTTTTTTGCGTTTTTATGTTTTAAGAAAGCAAAATTAAAATAACTAAACGTAAATTGAAAGAAGGCTTAATGCCAAATATCAAAAGTTGAAAAGTTAATTTGAATTAAATTGGAGGGCAAAAATGCAATTAAATAAACTATTTTTCAGCGTAGAAAAGGAGAACCACGCGCACCATCCGTAACGTGCATCATGCACCGTCCGATCAGGTAATCAACGGTGAAGATTAGGCACATGTGACACAGACGCGACATATTCGATTAGACGCGTTTTCTAGATTGTACATTGCTCGGCACACCGTGTGGGGCCCACTTGGATGAGAAGGCCGTTGTGTAGGGTGGGACCCACATGTCTGCACAAGAAATTTTCCCCTACGATGTGTTCCATACAAGTTGAGTGCATCCTCCTATTCCAATGAATCAAAAGATGCCACGTGTCTCAAATATTCTTTCAGCAAATCAGAAGCTGACACATGACATGTATTGGTTAAAACAAAAACGCAGAATCTGTGCACGCTTTTCCAACTAGTTTTGTGGGACCTACGTGTCTCGCTTGCAATTTTCCCATGCGATGCGGTCCATGTGCATCATCTCATTTCCACGAATTAAAAGCTGCCATGTGTCTCGATTATTCTTACAGCCAATCAGATGCTGACGCATGGCATGCATGAATTGAAACAAAAATGCAGAACCAATGCAATTTCTAGCTATTTTTATGTCTCCCACGTGTCTGTTAAAATAATAATTTCGATGTCCCCCATTTTCATACGCGTGTTTGCATTTTTAAAATAATGTCTCCCATTATGTCTCCCACACTTAATATTTGTTTATGTTAATTTTTAGCTATAAATAGGGCATTTATTGCGAGAATATATAGGGGTTGGACGGAGCCACATAGAAGCCTTTTTTGGCTTCTGTGGTGTTCTGCGTAGTAGGAACCAAGAGTAGAAACAGATTTTCATTTTCTTTTTTCTTCATCTAATATTTCTTAAATGCTTTAATATTTGCATATTGTAATTTTAAGTTTTGTTATGAAGTAATTTAATTTTTCTAGGGTTGTGTCATAACTTAATTTTTGAAGCTTGAATAAATTATTTTTGAAAGATTTATGAGATTTTTAATTTGTTTATTCTATTTGTGCTTAATGCTTTTGATTGATTGGAAGATTAATCAATTGATTTGTAACACATAAATAAACTTGAGAAATACATTTTTGTGACACTTAAATAAACTTGAAAAAGGCATTTTCGTGTAATTGCTCGTGGATAAAATAACATATATATATAAAGAATACGAATATACCTTTATTGTACGTGTGGCTATTTGAGAACTTTGAATGTAATGAGTCTTGATGAATTTAATTCTCATAGAAATATAGTGAATTATTTTAGTGAGGTGTGTCTATATGAAACTCGGAAGAGATGTATGGATAAAATTAGGAGTTATTGGCAACCCATGTGTTTTAATTTTCTATTTTTTTTATGTATTAGTTTGCATATTTCTTTATTTTGTTATTTTGTTTTTCATAGGTGCAAATTGGAGGAAATGAAGCTATTTTTGGATTTCAATCTTACAAACCAAACTAGGAAGTTTCTTTAAACCCATCTCATTTGTTCTTTAACTTTCACACATTGAGGACAATGTGCATATTAAGTTTGGGGGTGGTAGAGAGATTGAACTTAGTTGAAATATTTTCTGGGTATTGTTGCTTGTGAAGCTTTATTTGTTTGGTTGATTGAAGATATTTTGCTTTTAATGGTGATTTATTTTTATTTCTTCGGTTTAAATAATGCATAGTTCTTTGAAAAATTTGAATATTGTCTAAGTTTGTGTATAATTTTTGCGTATGTTTCATTTTTACAAGAATATATATTTATGAGCACTAGTCTTGATGTTCGAGTTGTTATGCTAATTTAGAGAAGGTTTATGTGAGTATGCAATTCGATTGATATTTTTGGTGTCACAGTTCTTAGAATTTGTTTGATTTTCTCTCGAGGCAAAATTCTAGATAACACTTAACTAAGAAAATGATTTAGGCCATCTTTGGATCGTTTGAGCCTTTCTATCTACCTTCACATGTTTTATCCATAGTATACCCCTTTTGAGCTTCGAAGTTTATATATATAGATATATCGATGTTTCTAACATGTGACCATTGTTAGTAAATTTCTAAAGATATATCGAAAAAAAGAGGATACTGAAAAAAGAAAAAAAAATAGAAAAAAACAATTATTGCATGTGATGTTAAATCCCAAATTGGGTAGTATTTATTGAGATGTTAGAAGGTATCTTGTTTCAATCCTAAAATGATGTGTTTAGGAAAAATTTGAGCCAAATATTATCGTTTATCCTACCTTTACCTAAGCCATACATTACAAGCTTAATAAAGTTCTATTGATTTTTGGTTGTGTTTGTCTATATTAGTGGAGAGAGAAATGAAAAATGAACTTATGAGATTTGTGATTTCATTAGAAATTAATTGCGTCCATATTTGCATAAACTCATCCGGATTTCATGTGATGGAATATGAAAAGACTTCACACACACATGAAAATTCATCGTGAAAATATAACATACTTTTAAATTGATTTCATTGCCTAGATAAAATTCTTGTATTTGTTTGAGTTATGTTATTTGAAAAGACCAAAAGGAAATGTTTTAAAAATCACTATTTTAAATGCATGTATCCTTGTTTTATTTCTTTCCTTTTGCTCGAGGACTAGTAAAATCTTAAGTTTGGGGGGTGTGATAACTATATATTATACAATTATTTTGTCCATTTTATTAATTATAATTGTTATGTTCTTGATATTTTTAGTTAATTTTAATGTATTAAAATTATATTTAGTGTTAGTTTTTTAAGGAATATATTTTTAAGGAAAATTAAAGAATTTGAATTAAAAAAAGACTTAATCGCAAATAATAAAACCTGAAAATATAATTTAAATTGAAAGAGGGCTTAATGGCAAATATCAAAAGTTAAAAAGTTAATTTGAATTAAATTGGAGGGCCAAAATGCAATTAAATAAATTATTTTTCTACAAAGGAAAAGGAGAACCACGCACACCATCTTTAACGCGCATCACGCACCATCCGATCTGGTAATCAACAGTGAAGATCAGGCGCGTGTGACACAGACGCGACATATTCGTTTGGACATGTTTTTCAGATTGCACATTGCTCGGCACGTCGTATGGGGCCCACTTGGCTGTGTAGGCTAGTGTGCAGTATGGGACCCACGTGTCTGTATAAGAACTTTTCCCCTACGATGCGTTCCATACAACCTGAGTGTGTCCTCCCATTCCAATAAATCAAAAAATGCCACGTGGCATATGTTGGTTAAAACAAAAACACATAATCGGTGCATGCTTTTCCAACTGATTCTGTGGGATGCACGTGTCTCACTTGCAATATTCCCGTGCGACTGATGAGCGAAAACCGGCATCGCCGATTCTCGCAAATACTTTGGTTTTAATATTTGTAAAACTCTCGCAAGTGCACGAATCATCTCGTAGAAAATGATAAGTATTCTCCCAAGGTCGATCTAAGGAAGGAATGTATGTGGTTCTTAATTTATTATTCAAACTTTTAAAAACGAAATTAAATCCTAAACATCCTGTCACGATAGTTTGGTTTTTGTGTTCCTAATCTAATAACATAAAATAAACATATATACAGATTAATTAAATATAATAAAAAAATAAACATAGATACAAATTCAATAAATAAATATAAATACGTGATTCAATAAATATTCATGCAAATTTTATCATTTATATTAGTGGAGTATTTATGGATATAATAACTAAATTAATTATGTTTGCTTTCATGTTATCTAGGTTATTAAAGATATAAATTGATATTTTATTGATTCTCTCTTTTTGTATGAATACCACCTTTGGTGGGTTAGATATTCTTTGTTAACTAAACAAATCAATTAACACCTATGGGTGGGGTTGATAACTAATTTGGTTAATTAAATTAATTCCTTTTTCTAAGAAATTGAAAATGAACCATTTAAATACCTTTGGTGGGGGTTAAACGATTTAAACTTTATTCAAGGTGTCCAAATTAAACCCAAGAATTTAGTTATCCGAGTACTAACTTTCAAGTTTTAAAACCACTACCGAAAACATGTTGTCAATACATTTTCAAATAATAATTCTTATAAAAACTTTGAAATAGAGCTTCAATTTCTAACTCTAAGGCGATTGTACCAACAAATAAAAGAACACTACTCTAAATCAGACCGGATAACTAAACCTTAAAATCTAATTTTCAGATTTAAGTTTGTAATGAAAAATAATATATTTCTCTAACATTCTTAATATAAAATCTTGAATAAAAACAAAATCAATTCATTTTAGAAATTTTTACCTATTTAATCTTTCTTAAGCACAACAACGTTATTATTATATCATGTTTACAAACAGCCAACAAAGTTAAATTTAATCACAGACAAATTAAATATAACATATAAGAATAAAGCATAAAAAATAATCAGAAGAAAATAAAATCCTTACTGTAACTTGACGCTATTCCGTTGCTAGAAAACCTCCTGGAATTTGCACTTCCATTTATTGAATCAAAAATCTAAATTATTACATAAACATTACAAGTTCCTCTCAAAAAGAGAAGAACTCTAAACCTAAGAGAATTGAACTAAAAACTAAGAGAAAAACTAAGAAAAGCTTAGAAACTAAGAAAGAAACTAAGAAAAAACTCAAAAACTAAGAAAATGAGAGAAAGAAAGAAGAGAAGTGTGGTTTTGAGGTGTTTTGAAGGTGTGTTTTTAGGTGAAGGGAAGGGTATTTATAGGTGAGGATGGAGAGAGAAAAATAGAGAAAAAATGTTAAAAAAAAAATGTAAACGCAGATTAGTGATTACGCGCGTCATTGATGACGTCGGCGGCCGCGACAAACGATGAACAAGATCAAGGCCGTGACAAGCCGCATGGATGAACAGCGAGACCGTGTATGAAACGGTGTCGCGGATTTAACAACGATGCGCACGGATGATAGTGTCACGGATGAGCGATCTGCATGTGGCTGGATGAATAAGACGCGTGGATGAACAGTGTCACGGATGAATGAACGTTGTGCCATACAAGCCATTGAAATTGTGGCCATGGCGTCTACAGGCGCTACGCTGCTTTTCTCCTTTTTGACATTTTTGACCAATTTCGACCTATTTTGTCCGGTTTTTCCATATTTGTTGACCTTTCCCCATTTATTTATTGATATTTTTGTGATGTATTGCTTCAAGTATTCCTCTTTGAGTCTTTAAATTGCGTTTTTAAGCCAAAATACCTGAAAAACAATAAAAATACCCGTGATTCCGAAAAAGACAAATTTATATAAATATATGATAAAACATATAAATATATATATTTTTAATCAATTAATGTGCATAAAATCATGGTTATTTTAGTGCTTTTTGAGCACTCATCAGCGACGCCATCTACGTGCATCCTCTCCTCTCCACGAATTAAAAGCTTCAACGTGTCTCGATTATTCTTGCAGCCAATTAGATGCTGACACATGGCATTCATGAATTGAAACAAAAACGCAGAACCGATGCAATTTCTAGCTGTTTTTATGTCTCCCACGCGTCTATTAAAATAATAATTTTGATGTCCCCCATTTTCATACGCGTGTTTGCATTTTTAAAATAATGTCTCCCAAGCTTAATATTTGTTTATGTTATTTTTTAGCTATAAATAGGGCATCTATTGCGAGAAAATAAGGGGGTTTGGACGGAGCCACACATAAGATATTTTTGGCTTCTGTGGTGTTCTGCGTAGTAGGAACCAAGAGTAGAAACAGATTTTAATTTTCTTTGTTCTTCATTGGTTAGACCCACACTCTTTGATGGGTATAATTATCCTTATTGGAAGATTCGCACACAAGCCTTTTTAAAACAAGATGAAAAAGTTTAGGATGCTATTTTTGATGGTTGGGAACCATTTGAAAGATTGTGTAACAATCATAAAGCCAAGAAGAAACTAGACCACTAAAGAACGCATCCTTAGTAGAGTAAACCAAAAATATCTAAACTCAATATTTGTTATAGTATTGATGGATGAGTTCTGTGACATCTCTGGATGTGAGACAGATAAAGATGCATAGAATGTACTTGATCTTGCTCACGAGGGAACTTCCCAAGTGAAACAAACAAAATTGAAATAGCTAACATCTTAGTTTGATTCCATTAAAATGAGCAACACTAAAAATTTTGGTCAATTTTATGCTCATTTTTGTGATATCACTAATGTTATGTCATTTAAGTTACTTAAAAGCTTGTCAAGTTGTAACGAAGATGGATTCATTGGACCATAGGATAGTTTCAGTATAGAACCTATGATATCATTGTATTTTTATCTTATTCCTATAAGTGTCATGCAGTGAGAGAGATAGGTTTTATCACACTAAAATACAAAAGGAAAGTTTGTAAGGATTATAAGTGTTGATTATTTTTGTGGACAAAATATTTACACGTAAACTTATTTTTAAATTCGTTGTCAAGTCTATCAAACAAAGTTAAAGAAATGTCAAAATTTTAAATAATCATACTTTAGGTATATTTTTTATAACTATAATACATAAGATTGTAATCATGTATTTAATAACACATTTTCATAAATTTAGAATTATTTATACCAATAATAATTGCTAAATAAATAAATTTGGGGTTGGATCCCTTTCCACTAGTTTGTGTCGCAAGATCATATATATATATATATATATTTAGGTATATTTTTTATAACTATAATATATAAGATTGTAATTATGTATTTAATAACACATTTTCATAAATTTAGAATTATTTATACCAATAATAATTGCTAAATAAATAAATTTGGGGTTGATCCCTTTCCACTAGTTTGTGTCGCAAGATCATATATATATATATATAATTTATCTATATATATATATATATAATTGATCTATACAGGCAGTGAATGAAAAGGTGTAGTTGTATAAATGATTGTATGAAAAGCTGAGCTTAGGTTTTTCGTTCATTAGCAATATACCTCATTGCAGCAGTATCAGAGTTACAAGTATATTTGGCGGCAGGTGTAAGTAGAAGTTAGAAAGTAATTGTAGCACAAAAAGATTAAATAAATTAATTAATATTAAATTGATATAGGAAGATATTTATTAGTAAATTTATTTAATATTTTTATCTTTATATGATTTTTTTTTAATTAAATTTTTACATGTTTAGATTAAATAATTTTATCTGTGATCATACTTATTTGATTTGATTATTAAATTTCAAATGAATTATTTTTATTGAACTTGTATTTAATTGTTTTTATTGAACTTGTATTTAATTGTTTTGTTTTAGAATTTGTTAGTTGATTTTATTTAAATGCTATATGTTTTAAATCATTTAGTTAAATTTATTCATTATTAAATTCGTTATAAAACACACATGATACTTGTATTTTTGTGCTAGTTCTTTTATAGTTGATTCACGAATATATTTGATTGGCGGGAAACTAATTAGAACGTTAGTCTGAATATCGCTAATGTTAATATTTTTAAACTGTGAAAATAGAACATGAGCTCATAAGTAAGGTATATTGGAGCAATATTATTGAGAAGGTAATATAAGATCGAATTTGTACTTAAATATTTCGTTTTCATAGTGAAAAGTTAAGAAGTCCAATAAACTGATGGTTTTCTTTTTAGATCATAATTGTGACCTAAGTTGTTTCTACCTGAAAAATATCATGTGTTATACTTTTATTTTTGTACTTTATTTTTACACACGAGTGCATACATTGTTACTTTGTTTAGGTTATTAAATTATATATCGATAAAAATTGAAAATAACCTATTCACTCTCTTATAGGTTAATTAGGTCCGTATTTTATAAATTTTTAAAAATAAATAGACAAAGAAAAAAATTAAATATATTTAAATCAATTTTAAGTTATGATTCATGTTTGAAATTCTATTATTTTCAAACTTTGACGGATAAACTGTTTAGTAGAATATATTTAAAAAAAACATAAATATAACTTTGAAAGATATAATTATAAAAGCTTGAATAAAATCTTCCTTTTATATATATATATCAATTAAGGTAATAAGATAATAGAAAATATAATGATAGTATATTATATTAATGTATTTCGTATTAAAAAACATTATTATTTATCTTATCGTAATATTTATAAATTTTTTATTGAAATTAATGAAAAAAGTGTAATGAAATTATTTTAAAATAAGAATCACATCTATCAAAAATGAAAACAGCATGAGATATAATAAGAGAAAGATAATTAAAAAAATGATGTAACTAATTATTTACGAATGAATTACAGTTTAATAAATTATAACTTATTATTAAATATTTACTGTTATATTAAATGTGAAAATTGATAAAAATTAAAATTAGTTACCTTTACTTAAATATTAACTTAATTTATAATATAATAATTTTTTTAATAACAATGATGAATTTCATTCACATAGATAAACAATACAAACAATATCAATGAACATATCTCAAGAAACAAACAACATCAAATTTACACAATCAAACTACCACAAAGGCTAGGACCCAATGAAAATGTGAGAGAGAATATTGAGCTTTCTTATTTTGCTTGTTGGATCTCTCCTCTTAACTGTTGATTGATGCAGTAGATACATTAAGCGTTCTT
The DNA here is from genome assembly GCA_033030585.1 of Hippophae rhamnoides. NCBI lineage: Eukaryota > Viridiplantae > Streptophyta > Magnoliopsida > Rosales > Elaeagnaceae > Hippophae > Hippophae rhamnoides. The sequence goes on along the minus strand of CM065431.1, from coordinate 32,626,721 downwards.
CATGAAATATAAGAAATTTAAGGCTATTTGTATTGTTTGCCAAATGAATCTAGCTTAAACCAACAAGCAACAAACCACAATCCACCCTAATGGCTTAAAACAGGACAAATGAAATGCCGATAAACTAAAATACAAATCAAACAAGCAAGAGATTACCGAAATTCTGCAATCATTGAACAAAATAATAACAAACCCAATAGATCTAAAAGATTTATAAATTTATTTGGATTTTATTGCAAACTATTACTTTTAGAGAAAAATATGATACAAAACAGAACAAATACACATACACTCAAGTGGCCTTACTTTTGAGAGCTCATTATAAAGCCGAGCCAAACCAGAGGCGTAGCAAGGCAGAGCATGACGATGGGTGGAAAAGAGAACAGAACGACGGAGGCTCCCAAAATTGACGCAAGCGAACTGGGCAGGCGATACAAGAGACCACAAAAAAAAAAAAAACATAAATGGAGCTCCTCCTGGTGGCAACAGAAATCTGGGTGCCCTGAGAGATCTTTCTTCGTATTAGTTTGAGGTGGAATTACCCTGTGTTTGTTTAGAGATTTACTTTTATCACTAACGACTCTTAAGAAATAGAATTTCATAATAAAGATATTTTTCATAGTTTTATCACGAAATGATCATCGGTGATTTTTAACAAGTTTCAAATATTATTATGTTATCAACAGAATCACAAATATTAACAAAGATTTTAGGCTCAATCAACATCGTACTAAGATAATTAAATCGCTTCTATTAATTATAAAGTATGATATTTGATTGAGTTAATTATAAAGTATGATATTTGTTTGAGTGTTAGTTTTAATATTTGTAGGTAGTTTGTTTTTTGTAATAACATAATCAATATTCATTCAATTTAAATGAAGAAGAATTTTTTCCATATTTTATAATTATCTCTTTTTAATTCATTTACGATTATATGTTTATTAAAATTTGAGACCTAAATTAAAGTTATTCTTTATCAATGTAAATTATGAAAAATATAAAACTTGCTTGTATGTTAAAGTTATAATTCAATTAGATTCATCTTAACTTTACGATAAAACAATTAAATTAAGTTACTTTTTTTAATCCATGTGGGTAAATTAGAAAATATAATTTGATATTCTATCCTAATTATTCACACAAAAATATAATAAAAATTCTTATAAGATAAAATTTATTATATCAGATATGATTAATCAAATTAATATTTATTTTTCTAAATGTGATCCTAAATAAACTTTATTATAGTTTTAATTAATTAAAGATATTGTGATTACTCACTAATTAATTAAACTATATCAATCACTTAAATATTAGTTAAATCCTTAGGTTCAATTATTTCACAAAATCATAAACAATATTAACTTAATTCTAAATATACAAATATTATCTATCTTAAGATTGCTTTTATAAATAAATGACAATAAATTATACACGCAAAATTAATAATATATGTACAAATTAAATTCATAAAGAACCATTAACAATTAATTTCATTATGTATAAATTATTTAATCAAATTTCATATGTATAGTTTATACATACAAATACCAAAACAAATAATTTAAGCATAATGTATTTAATCATTAATAAATTTAAATGTGCTAAAATTATTTAAATAAATGTCATATGTATAATAAATATTCTACGTATGACAAACCTAAGTTAAATAATTAATCACATTAAAATTATATTCTAATTTTTTTTATTAACAATTATATACAGAATATATATAATAATAAATCTTGTATATAAAATATTTTATAGTCTAGTGGCCAGGAAAAGCCAAATTTTTTTTTATAAAAATTAAATTCTGAATGCATAATATAATAAGCCGTATTATAACATAAAATGCACTATAGTCCACTAGCATGTGAACAACACAATTATTATTATTATTATTATTATTATTATTATTATTATTATTATTTTGACAAGTCATCTTCAACCTCCAGTCAGGTTAACTCGACCCGAACGGATACCCAGTCGTATCTCGAGATTCTGGTAACGAAAACCGAAGTTATTTTTATTAAAATTCTCAGAATTGAATTTTCAAGTGATTCATGGTCTCAGTTTGAATCAAAAGAGCCATTTTAAATAAAAAGTTAATTAATACATTCCAATGAACGCAAATGCCAAATCTTAGCATAAATTAATCAAACCCAAATGCAAAATAAACAAACTAAAGTGATCGAAAACTAGTAAAGAAAGGATCTTACCTTTATCTATTGAAATTGTTCTTAAAGCTCCAAACTGATCAAAGCTAATTTGTTCTTTGTGTTAGAAACTTCTAAACTCTTAACAACACTCAAATAGATGGTGTAATGCACTGAAATTGTGTGTTGAGCTTAAGGACCATAACATCCCTTTTATAGTCGTGTTTCCCATCAAAACATCGACATCATTACTACCTCCAATCATAATTGATAAGCTATTCAATGACAAAAACGTTTAGATCATTAAATAATTCATTAAAAGAAATGGAAATGAAAATTGGAGAGTTTAAACAGATGATCGATTATAGTTTCAAGGTAAGCTTATGTTGAAGTTTTCATTTGGATTAGGCACTGATATTTGCTACATTTGTTCTTTCTTTCTTACGTTTTGTTTTCCATTAAAATTATCCTTGATATTTTCCCCTTTTTTGTCATTCTTATCCCTCATGTTTATGATAAAAACGGGGAGGAATCAAATAATGTTATTTAGGTCAACCTTTACCTTTTCCAATGTCAATAAATCCATCCATATAAATGAAATTTGTCGGGCAATCAATCAAAGGATGCAAACTAACAACTGTTCTCTTAAACCCAAATTTTCCAATGTCCATAAAAGTCCTAAAATACCATTCATTTGTAATATCCATATAAGGCACAAATATCTCTGATACATGCACTACTACAATACATACTAATGACCTCAGTTTTTAACTGTGATCATAGGTCTATGGTCTTAGTTTTTTTTTTAACCAAGGCCATAGACATACACTATGGCATTAGTTATTTAAAAACCGAGGCCATAGATGTACCCTATGACATGAATTATTTAAAAACGAGATTATAGGGTACGTTTATGGCCTTGATTTTTAAATAACCGAGGCCATAGACATACCCTTTGGCCATAAATTTAAATAAAAATACAATTATTAATTACAATATTAAAAATCAATATAAATTATAATAAATTTATTAATTACAATATTAAAAATAATATTATATTAAAATTAAAAGTGTAATTATATTTGAAAGTTTATACACTAAAACATAATAAAAACTAACTAGCTAATTGTAATATTTTCTATTACTCATAATATGAATGTGGAAGTATTTTGTCATCAACCCATTTGTTACGCATTAGCCCCACCATGTGAACCATATTTCTTGCGAAAGAGAACGAGCTGCAGCTTGTCATAGCTATAAAGTACACCAGTAATAAAATCCTAGATTATGGATCCAGACAGTATAGAACTTCAATCGAATGCCATTCTCAGTTGCATGCTAAGTTAATGAGTAGCTAACATCAAGCAATTTTAAAGGAGAACTGTAGAAACAGACAAATTGATATCAACTTCTTTTGTCTATAAGATTGTAAAACTTGAAAATGAATATGATTAGCTAGCTTCATTAACCAGACAACACAATTAAACCCAGAGAAAACACAGAATGGTAGACAGAGGTATGAAATAAGTTCCAGATCATCAGTTTATAAGACAATAAACATGAATAAGAAGGCAACATACTAGTGGTAAGCAAACACTAGCAAATTATAAAGAGTAAATACCAAGGAAATTTCTAAGAAACAAAAGACTAAATATTGTATAACCGTTTGAGAGAAAATTTGTTAAAAATTAGCAAAAGTAATAGTGACAGAAAGATTAAAAAAATCAATAAATAAAACATGTAGATGAATTTGAACAAGACCATACCTATTCAAGCACGTGACATCAAGAGTCAAAGTCACCTTTTTACCACTACTAAAATTGATGAAAGCTTTAAATCAAGCTTTTTTACTGTAAAAGAAGATGGAAGCTAAAATTTAGTTTACTAATTCTGCATCCATCATTAATTAAAGAAAATTGATATGAAGTTTGAATAACAAAGTTAATAATCGTGATCAAAAATTGATGGAAACTTTATCAAAAAAAGAATCTGAGAAAACTTTCCTCTGATTATGGCACAAGTACATAAATAATCTCAAAAGTGTCCTATGACTCTTACAAATATTAAGTGTTTTTATCTTGAAAGGTCCATCAAGTGACTATGTCAAGCTAGCACCTTGCAACAAAGGCAATGATGTAGCACAGTAAGAGTAGAGAAAAAAGGGAAGCGAAGCATAGAAGAGAATGTGCCCATAAACCCTAAAGGACTAAAAATCTTAATAGATCATTATAAAGAAATTAAATAAGACGATGTCAAAAAAAATGGGTTGAATGAGAAGAAACAACAATATAGAAAAGGATATATCCAATAAAATCTAAAGAAAAAGAAAGTGGAAGGAAAGAAAGGTAAAGGTTGTGATTTTATAATAAAAAGAGCGAGAGGTTTTGCAGACAACACATTGAATAAGAATTTAATAGAACTGTTGCTGGGGAAAAAAATATCATGCATAGATTGCTACCTTTAAACAGATAAGCACAAAAGGGGGTTACAGGAAAAAATAAATAATAAAAAGCAAGAAATACGTAAAGTGTAATTTTATCGGATGGAGAATAAAAGCCTGTCTGAACCAAATTTTTGATATTGACTCGAGCCATTTGTACTTCATTAAGCACATCTAGAAGGTTGTACAGAAAAGAACGGGTAGCTTGCATTGTTAATAACAATAAAGTAAGAGGAGCATGCAATATAAGTGTGGATTTGTGTCAATAACAAACAATATGATGACAGTTTTGCTCCTAAAAAAAGCAAACACGATGACAACAAGTGTTGAATCAAGTTTGTAATAACAGTATAGGAATAATATTACCGATAATTTGAAAGGAACTGCTTGAATTGAATTACGGATTAAGTTGTTCTTTTTAAGACGTTTCGCGGATTAGGTCACTCTCTTTAAGACGTTTCGTGGCTCTGTCCAAATTTGTGCAAGCAAACACAGCCCCGTTGTTCCTAGGATAAAACAACCCAGAATCTTTTTTCTCTGTTTCGGAACTTCACTGTACTGATGAAGACCGGAATACTACATCTGAAAAATTTGTTGCTTGGAAAATTAAAAAATAACTTAGAATTGCATAGAGAATTTTTTTTAGTGAGATGAGTTTGCAGAAATTGTTGTGTAGAAACTGAGAGCTAAGGCCCTCTATTTATAGGTTTCATAAACCGTGTGGCAATTATGATAATAACAGTAATGTCTGGGAATTAAGAGCGTAACAGTTATTCTGAGTAACGAAGAGTAACAACCATTTTTTGAGTAAAGACGAGTAACAGACATTTTTATGAGTAAATACGAACAACGGCTATTTTTTTGAATAAAGAAGAGAAATAACCATTTAACGGTCATATTCTGATAAAAGAAAATAACGATCATTTTTATGAGAATATATATATATATAACAACCATTTTTCTAAGTAGAAAAGTTTTTCTTGTAAAAAAAATATATTTTTCCAAAAAAATAAAATACCACTTCACACACACACGCACGCACACACGGACTCGGACTCCGCTCGGCATTGCACGGTCGGTCCGACGGACGGTGGCGACGGCAGCGCGCGCGCGCGTGTGGTATCATATTTACCTAGGTCCTTTCCTCTTCCACAAAAGTGGGTGCCCCTTGGGGCCCAATCCCAATAGCCAACTATTCACTATTTATACATCTTTTAAATATTGTAAAAAAGCAATGTGGGACAAGGCTTTACTAATTTTTTTTATAAACTTCATCTTTTCCAACAATCCCCCACTTGAATTTTATATAAAAATAATTTTCATCGAGCAATCGATCAATTAAAATTATAAGATTGTGCATAAGCGAAAAAGGTGTCTATCGACTTGAACCTTTGCATAGTGTTGATGCTTTAGAATATGCTAGAGTAACTCGTAGTTTTGAACTCTATCTCTAACAATCATCACACACACAACCTTTCCAAGGTGTAGTTCGAAAAGCCCGTGCTTTACGGCCATGCACGTGTATCCCAGTATAGTGAACGCTCTAGTAAATATTGCCCAAGAAATTTCCATAAGAAGCGGCCACACTTCCACATTCACATAGGTGAGTCTATCAAGAGTACTCCTGTAGCTATGTAATCCACTCCACATAAAGTATAGAACTCATTATGAGTTTAATAATTAACTCATCCTTTTCTATCGCTTCAGGACTTCATGCTTCTAACAATATAGAATGAGATTTGAAAATAGCATGATACCTCTCATATCACTTCATGACTTGTTATTACCTTTTGAACTTATTTCTTGGGATCTCCAATCTATAAGTTAGGTTACCATCACAAGTGACTCTTCATTCGAAGGGCATTAATCCCATTCCTTTTGAGGTTTTGAAAACCTTTTCTCTCGGTAGAGAAAAATTCTCTAATAGTACTATGCTTACGACGTATCTGTCGTCTCTTGCCGTTGTAGTAACGGTTTTGAATCTTTTCAATAGCCGCGGTACTATCATTGTGGATCAAGAAAGCTGGTATCGGTCTTTCCCATAAAGGGATCTCAGCTAACAAACTTCTTAGCCAGCTTGCTTCTTCACTAGCAGTGGCTAGTGCTATTATTTTAGACTCCATTGTAGATTGAGCCAATATTGTTTGTTTCTTAGACTTCCAGGAAACAACTCCATGAGTTATGTTAAAAATATAGCCACTAGTTTCTGTTAGGGATGGGCAAAATAACTGAGGGTTCGGTTATCTGTGGATAACTGCCCCGGTGGTTCAGTTTTTCACCATTTAATTTCGGGGACGGGTTCGGTTTTGGGTAAAAACCAAACATAAAAGAGCAGGTACGTTCAGTTACGGTTATACTCAAAACCGTACCCGCCCGTACCCAAAATTAATTAATTATATTTAAATAAATTATATATTAATTAAGATTTATTTATTTTTAACCTAAATACCTAATATATCAACCTAATTTATCAGATTCCTAAATCCTAACCTAACTCTCTTCGTGCCTCAATTTCTCTCAATTTTCTTCCATCTGTAGATCTGCCTTCTCTTATAGCGTCGCCTCGTCACCAGTCGTAGCCGCATTCGCCAGTCTCCATTCGGTGCGTTTTCTTTGGTCATCTCCAGTCGCTGCGTCTTCTTCGGTCTTTGGCAATCGCCAGTTCCTACGCCATGTCGTCGCCAGTTCCCTCCGTCTCGTCGCCATTCATAGCGCCAGTCACAACTCTCGACTGTATGCTTGTTACCAGCTTGTTATCCCTTCTTCATCGTGGTCTCATTAGGTAATTTTTTCCTTTTCTCGTATGAAGCAGATCTATTGTGGTTGTCTTGCTATGATATTTTTGCTACTCTGTTTCTTGAGCAAAACTGGACAATGTATTACTCTATTAAAATGTTAATTTTCAAAAATAATGAAACTATCACTAAAGTGTTATATTGGGATACTTCATTTATGAAGCCTTGATCATTGTAACTATGGTGCTGTATTTATTGAACCATTATTATGTGTATCCATCTTACTGGAAAATGAACTACTTAGAAAGGAAATCCTCATGACTCTATCATTTGTTAAGCATGCTGGAAAGTGAAAACTAGTGTAGTAAAGTCTTCATGAGTAATAGGTTTTCATGTCTTGACAATATGTAGTTTCCTGCATGATCTTTTACTATCTGTGGGGTGGGTTAGCATATTGGCGCTGCTCAGTAACTATGTTGTTGACGTTATTCTGGTTCATTGGTTTTGCTGCTTTTACCTATGATTTTAAGATTGGAATTTTGTGCAGATTACTTTGAACAAGGTTTTATAGTCCTGCTCCTTATGATTTGGTTTGGTAATGATTATGATCCAATCATGCAAGATCATAGGCTATCCAGTGACGACACTTGAAAACTAGTGTAGTAAAGTCTTCATGAGTAATAGGTTTTCAAGTCTTGACAATATGTAGTTTCCTGCATGATCTTTTACTATCTGTGGGATGGGTTAGCATATTGGTGCTACTCAGTAACTATGTTGTTGACCTTATTCTGGTTCATTGATTTTTGCTACTTTTACCTATGATTTTAAGATTGGAATCTTGTGCAAATTACTTTGAATAAGGTTTTATAGTTTTTTCTTGCTTTTACCTATGATTTTACTTTGAGCAACGTTTTATAGTCCTGCTTTTACCTATGATTTTAAGATTTGAATATCTTGTGTAGAAAATATTCTTTTTCTATTTTCTGTATGTAAAGTACTCAAAGAAAACACATTGGAAGCTTTGATGTGTACTCAAGATTGGTTATGGGCTAATATTCATAAACAAGGTATAAGCCTATATATTTAATGCTTGTACATAATATATTTTATTAACACTTGTTTTATGTATTATATATTAATTATTTAATTATGTATTCAAATATTTTATAATTTATTCATATATATTATCTCCTGGTTCATCCGCTTCCACTATTAATATTACAAAAGATGATGTTGAGGTAAAAAAATTACATTATTGATTAATCAATTTATTATTTATGTTTATAAAATTGATTTTATATGTTTGATTTTTGCAAGATACGCGTGCATTTGATGAATAATTAGAAGAAAAAAGTTTTGATTTATTGTACTTGAAGTTTTCTTAAATTTATTTATTTAGTTTTCAATATTTGTATTAGTTTGTAATATTTTATTTATATCTTGTGTTTTTTATTGATATGTATTTAATCTTGTCTAGATTCATAGAAATATATATTATTAAATGTTAAATTTTTAATCATAAACTCAAAATAACAAATTTAAATAACAAATTGAGATATCAAGTTCAATATCAACCATTTGTTTTAAGTGGATTGCATTGCTAAAAAGAGCTCAATTGAATAGGATTTTGAAAAACGGTTTTTTTTAATAACTGTCCCGAACTGTTAACCACGGGTAAAAAACTGTCCCCGAACTACAACGGTTTTTGGGCAGTTTCGAGGACAGATTTTATAATTCGGTTGGGGGACGGTTATATTCAAATCAGTCCCCACCCGTCCCCGTGCCCATCCTTAGTTGCTTTGGAGTCTTCTGATAAAGTGTTCCAATCTGCATCGTTGTATCCTTCTAGAACAGCGGGAAACTTTTTATAATGTAATCCAAGGTACATAGTTCTCTTAAGGTATCTCATAACCCTTTCAATAGCATTCCAATGCTCTACACTAGGTCTACTGGTAAACCTACATAGTAGTCTCACAACATAAGCTATGTCTGGTCTAGTGCAATCAGTAGCATAATGTAAGCTACCAATGATGTTCGCATACTAAATTTGTCTAACACCATCTCCGGTGTTCTTGAACAACTTTACACTAGGATCATAAGGAGTACATGCAGGTTTGCAGTTAAAGTAATTATATTTCTTTAAGATCTTCTCAATGTAGTGAGACTGATCTATAGAAATTCTCTTTTCAAACCTAGTTATCTTTATATCAAGGATTACACTCGCTTCTCCAAGATCTTTCATATCAAAATCAGCACTTAACAAAGTTTTCACATTGTTCACAACATGAATATTTGACCCAAAAATAAGCATGTTATCCACATATAAACATATAATAGTGCAAATGTTATCTTCTAATTCATAATAAATGCATTTGTCGCTTTCATTTATTTTGAATCCATGTGAGATAACTAGATTATCAATTTTTTTATGTTATTGCTTAGGTGCTTGTTTTAGACCATAAAGGGATTTATCTAGTTTACAAACTTTATTTTCTTGACCTGGGATAACAAAACCTTCAGGTTGATCCATATAAATTTCTTCTTCTAAATCACCATTTAAGAAAGCAGTTTTAACATCCATTTAGTGTACTATTAAATCATGGATAGCAGCTAGAGAAAAAAGTACACGTATGGAAGTTATGCGTGTGTCTGGTGAAAAGGTATCAAAGAAATCTACATTTTCCCTTTGCCTATACCCTTTAACTACAAGATGAGCTTTATACTTTTCAATAGTACCATCGGGTTTTAATTTCTTCTTCAGTATCCATTTACAACCAATGGTTTTGCAACCAGGAGGTAAATCAACTAAATGCCAAGTCTTATTATACTCAAGAGAGTCAATTTCATCATTTATGGCTTCTTCCCATAAGTTGGCATCTAAAGAAGATAATGCTTCTTTAATAATTTGGGGACCTTCCTCCAAGGTATAAGCTTAAAAATCAGACCCAAAATCCTTAAGGGTTTGAGCTCGTTTACTTCTTCTAATTTCAATGTTTAATTCTTCATTTTGTTTACTAGTTCTAGTTATGGTTAAACTACTAGAAGACGAGCCCCCACTATTTTTAAATTTAAAGAGAAACCTATGTTCATAGAAGTCAGCATTATTTGATTCTATAACTACATGATCCTTTAAGTCATAAAATTTATAAGCTTTACTATTCACAGCGTATCCTATGAATACACACTCATATGCTTTACTAGCAAGTTTATTTCTTTTAGGATCAAGGATCCTAACATAGGCTAAACAACCCCAAGTTTTAAAATAAGTTAAATTAGGTTTTTTATTTTTCAAAATTTCATATGGTGAAATTTTATTTGTAGATTTAGGCACTCTATTTAGCACATAGCAAACAGTTAATATAATTTCTCCCTACCAATAGGAAGCAGCACCAGAGTTTAATAAAATTGCAACAACTAATTTAGTGAAAGTTCTATTTTTTCTTTCAGCTTTGCCATTCATTTTAGGAGAATAAGGTGCAGTTTTTCATGAATGAATCCATGAGTTTTATAAAAATCATTGAAGATATTAGAATCATATTCAGTAACTCTATCACTTCGAAACCTTTTTATTTTTCTGTTAAGTTGATTTTCAATCTCAGTCATAAATATTTTAAACATGTCAAATGCTTCACTTTTATTTTTCATTAAATATACATAAGTGTAATCTGAACAGTTATCTATAAAAGTTATAAAATAGCGTTTTCCATTTCTTGTTAAATTTCCATCAAGTTCACATATATCAGAATGAATTAATTCTAAAGGTTCAGTTTCTCTAACTACTGATTTATGTGAAGTTTTGGTTATTTTAGCTTGACTACAAAAATCACATTTTTCAAAATCATTCAAAGATAGTTTAGGAATTAGTTCTAAAGTACTAATGTTATTGATTATACGTTTATTAACATGACAATGTCTAGCATGCCAAATATTAAAAGAACTCAACATATAAGTAGAAGAAGAGGTTTTATTGATTTCAACATTTAATTTAAACATGCCATCAATAGCATACCCTTTCCCAACAAATATATTATTTTTAGTTATAGTATATAAATCAGCCCCTATAGCTTGAGTAAACCCAGCTTTGTTAAGAAGATAGCCTGAAGCTAAGTTATTTCTCATCTCTAGAGTATGCAGGACATCCTTCAAGATGACAATCTTTCTAGAGGTAAACTTCAATACCATCTCACCAATACCAGCAACTTTAGTGGAGTGGGAGTCACCTAGCAGCACTTTCTTATCCTTAGAATTAGAATAGGACTTGAACATGTCTCGATCATAGCAAACTTGGTGAGAAGCACCAGTGTCCACCCACCTCCCCTCGGATCCACCAACAAAATTGACTTCAGATATCATAGCAATAAGTTGATCTTCGGTAAGGTTTGCTTATGGGGCAGGATGATTCCTGTTCCGGTAGTTCCTAGCCAAGTGGCCAGGTCTGTTACAACTATAACACATGAATGTGTTATTCCTTAAGGGGTTGAGGTCCATTTTGGGGAGGATAGTTTCTATTTCTATTTTGGTGGTTGTGGTTTTTGTTATTATTATGATTCTGAGTTTTCATATTTCTACCTTTAGGTTTCATAATTGTAGATGAGGGTTTCTTATTGGTACTGTTATTTGAGACTACGAGTATTTCATCTCTTTGGTCTTGTTTTCAGGCTTCTTCTTCTATTCTTAAACGGGTTATAAGACATTCTAAAGAAAATTCCTTAGTTTTATACCTAAGTGTATTTTTAAAATCTTTCCAAGCAGGGGGTAATTTATCTATGATAACAGCTACTTGAAATTGTTCATCTAGAGCCATACCTTTAGAAGTTATTTCTTGTGCTATCTTTTATAGTTCGTGTGATTGAGCTTCCACTGATTTTCCATCAATCATTTGAAACTTCATATATCTACTGACAGTATACTTCTTAGTTCCAGCTTCTTCAGTGTCGTACTTCTTTTAAAGTGCTTCCCAAATTTCCTTAGCAGACTTATCAAAGTTATAATAATCATACAAATCATCAGCTAAACCATTAAGAATATAATTTTTGCACAGAAAATCATTTTGCATCCAGGTGTCTAAATCCTTAGTTGCATCTTCAGTAGGAAGAGTAGACTGTATTGGTTTTTTAGTAGTAACAGCAGAAACGACTTTTTTCATGGTTAAGAAAAATAACATTTTTTGTCTCCATCTTTTAAAGTGTAGTCCCTCAAAACGGAATGGTTTGTTTAGATCAACAGTTAGCATTTCAGTAGACATGGCAGATTTAATTCGTCTTAACATTGTTGAAGCAAGTTTGTAATAACAATGTAGGAACAATATTACCGATAACTTGAAAGGAACTACTTGGGTTGAGTTGCGGACTAGGTCACTCTCTTTAAAACGTTTTGCGGCTCTACAAAAATTTGTGCAAGCAAACACAGCCCCGTCATCCCCAGGATAAAACAACCCAGAATCTTTTTTCTCTGTCTCGGAACTTCACTGCACTGATGAAGACCGGAATGCTACACCTGAAAAATTTGTTGCTCGGAAAACTGAAAAATAACTTAGAATTGCAGAGAGAATTTTTTCTAGTGAGATGAGTTTGTAGAGATTGTTGTGTAGAAACTGAGAGCTGAGGCCCTTTATTTATAGGTTTCATAAACCATGTGACAATTATGATAATAACGGTAATGTCTGGGAATTAAGAGCATAAGAGTCATTCTGAGTAATGAAGAGTAACGACTATTTTCTGAGTAAAGACGAGTAACATACATTTTTGTGGGTAAATACGAGTAACGACTATTTTTTTGAATAAAGTGATAAAAGAAAATAACAGTCGTTTTTTTGAGAAAAAAAAATATATATATAACAACCATTTTTCTAAGTGGAAAAGTTTTTCTTGTAAAAAAAAATATTTTCCAAAAAAATAAAATACCACCTCACACATACGGCAAGTTGGTCGATCGGCGACGTCGGCGCACACGCGTGTGTGGTATCACATTTGTTTAAGTCCTCTCCCCTTCCACAAAAGTGTGTGCCCTTTGGGTCCAATCCCAATAAACAACTATTCACTATTTATACATTTTTTAAATACTATAAAAAAGCAACGTGGGATAAGGTTTTACTAAAATTTTTTTATAAACTTCATCTTTTCCAACAGCAAGTGGCAAAATTACCCGTAAATCTTGACGTAATGACCTGCATTTCATTCTTGTTTGAATATGGTCAGGAACTAATGCAATTATGTCGGTACAACTTGGCTCTCTTTTCAGCTTAAAAAAGTTTTGAAAGGAGTTGCATAAGCTATTTATTTTTCCATCTAAAGCTATGAAAAATAATTAAATTAATTAAATAGATGATTTAAAATTATAATATGTGCATATATATGTAACAACATAAGTACAAATACAGAGGCACACATACATGCATAGAAGAAAGAGTTAAAGACCGACTATACATCAAGGAAGAACTAAACATTCCCATATCTCAGTTTTATGGAATAAGGAATCTACTACCAAAAGAGCCAATGAAATACCAAAAATTAGTGAACTAAATTGATAGTGGCCTAAAACACCCACATTATGGGATATACATGATAGAGTCCTAGAAAATTAGTGCAACCGTGTGTGTGTATACATCTCAAACTCTACACCACGTCACTAGAAGAAGCCTAAAACATGTGTATAAGCCAAAAATCACTAAGCCAAACAAAACCAAAGCCCAAACAGCTAGAACAAACTTCACATAAAAAAGTAATTCAAGGTTATGCTGCCAACTCATCATGCAGAGCTTTGGTGAAGTTGCTCTGTCACAACTATTGAAACTAGAAGAGTATGACGGTTGCTAGGTTAGGAAGACTGGAAAACTGGTGAAACATCTAAAGCTTTCAGAAAATAAATATACCTTTGACATGTATTCTACAAACAGCTATATCCTCTTAATAAAATAAGCCCTAAAACTGTTGGGCACATCGGGTAAAGATAAAATGAATTCAACAGAGTAGAATAATGACACCGGAAATTTAACGTGGTTCACCCTTTAATTTGGGCTAAGTCCACGGGGCAAACTCCGAAAAGTATTTCTTCCACTAATAAGATTAATGGGTACAAAGTGGGAGGCAATACAACAAATTGAGATAAACCCAAAATAGTGTCACACAAGTGTTTCCCAAACTCACTATTTTGTCCTCCCTTTTAGAAAAATATCCTAATATTTTTCCTAAGATATTCTCTCCCACTTTCTTACACACAACACTATATTTCTTCAAAGGAAATTGTTCCTTTAGCTTTGCTTTGCTTCACTTCTTGTTTGGTGTGTTGATGTTTCTCAAGGCAAAGACATTGCCTATTTATAGGCAAAATTGCATATCAATGTTAGATGTACTGCCATTTGTAGTCGCACCTACCATTGGTGGTTGCACCTCTCATTGGTAGTTACCTACCATTTGTAGTTGCACCTACCATTGGTGGTTGCAGACCTACCATTGGTGGTTGCACCTACCACTTGTGTTTTCTTCCTCTTAAATGTAGGGAGGGACTCACAAATCTCCCCTCCCGACTACATGTAGGCTCCACCAATCCAGCCTAAACGATAGTATTCAAAATTTTGTCTCGGGAGAATTTTTGTTAACATGTCTCGATCCATTTTCTTGTACGGATCTTCTCAAGTTGTAATAGCTTTTTCTCCATTACATCCCTAATCCAAAGGATATCTCACATCAATATGTTTTGATCTCGAATGAAAGGAGGTATTCTTTCCAAGATGGATAGCACTCGACTATCACAAAATAAGCGATAAGCATCTTGTTGTAACCCAAGCTCTTTCAAGAACTTTTTCATCCATAACAACTCTTTACATGCTTCCGTTCTTCTTGCTATGAATTAGCGGTAGTGGACAATGCAATACATTTTTGTAACTTTGATTGCCATGACACGACTCACACTTGCAAATGTAATCAAGTAACCGAAGTGGATTTTTCCGAATCCACATCACCACCATATCTGCATCGTGTATCCAACTAACACAGTTTATCATTTCCAAAACATAGACATATTTTGGAAGAACCTCAAGATACCTCGAAAATCCATTTCACTACTGTACCTGATGTTCCTTTCCAGGATTTGAAAGGAATCTACTCACAATTCCAATCGCATGAGTGATATCCGGCCGTGTACAAACCATGGCATACATTAGACTTCCAGCTGTGAAGCATATGGAACCTCTTCCATCTCTTCCTTCTCTTTGTACGTAGAAGGGCTTCTCGCTTAGAACTTAGCTTAAAGTGATTAGCAAGAGGACAACTAATCGCTTTAGCCTTATTCATATGAAATCTACTGCAAGTACTTTCTCAATGTACTTCTCCCGTGACAACCATAATTTCTTGGCGCCCGTCTCTAATAATAGTCATGCCAAGAATCTGTTTTCTTCGGTCCTAAGTCTTTCATGGGAAAAAGACTTACTCAGCTATCGTTTTCAAGTTGTTGATTACGGAAATATTTCGACCAACAATCAACATATCATCCACGTAGAGCAAAGAATAATAAAATCATCATTAGAGAATTTCTGCACAAAACACAATGGTCTCAAGTAGTCTTTTTGTAGCCTTGCTCCCCATGCGGACTTTCGAACTTCTTGTACCATTGTCTTGGTGCTTTGTTTTAGCTAAGTAGAGACTTTTCTTCAATTTGCGGTACATAATCTTCTTTTTCCTTTTGATGAAAACCCTCCGTCGCTCCATGTATATCTCTTCTTCCAAGTCACCATGTAGGAAGGCGGTTTGACATCCATTTGCTCAACCTCCAAGTTAAGACATGATGCTAACCCTAGCACAATGCGAATGGATGTCATTTTCACAGCGGAGAGAAAATCTCATCAAAGTCAACACCTTTTCTTTGGTGAATCCTTTGACAACCAATCCGCTTTGTATCGTGGATGGAACTATGTCCTTCATGCTTCACCCATACGAACACCCATTTATTTTTCAAGGCCTTCTTCCCTTTGGGCAGTTTCATCAGCTCAAAGGTTTTGTTCTCATGCAAGGACTTCATCTCATCTTGCATGGCTTCAATCCATTTTTGTTTGGATTTGCCATCCATAGCCTCTTCATAATTCTCAGGTTCTCCCCCATCAGTGAAAGTTACATACTCATCCTGAGGATATGAGATAGTAGGTCGTCTCACTCTATCACTTCTTCTCGCGGAACAGAAGCCGCGGTGTTGGTCTTGGATAATGAACATCATTATTTCCCTCATCTTGAGAACCAACTTCTACATGGGGGCATCATCTTCATCGCGTGGATAAACTGGTCTTCATCTCCAACTTGTCTTGGCACCGATGTTGGAGGAATTAATTCCAAATCTGATGAGTCACCATTGGAATTAGGAACATCTTTCTTCATTTTGATAATATCTTCAATGGTCTCATCTTCAACAAATATAGCATCACGGCTCTTTCCAAGTCTCTTTGCAACTGGATCGTAAA
The DNA here is from genome assembly GCA_033030585.1 of Hippophae rhamnoides. NCBI lineage: Eukaryota > Viridiplantae > Streptophyta > Magnoliopsida > Rosales > Elaeagnaceae > Hippophae > Hippophae rhamnoides. The sequence continues at coordinate 32,609,939 of CM065431.1, read as the reverse complement.
ATCTATAGCCAAATTGATCTTGACCATAGCCAATAAAAATACACTGTCTTGTTTTGGCATCAAGTTGGATCTCTCTCATCCTTGGGGATATGAACAAATGCTTTGCGAGCCAAACACTCGCGGATGATCATAGGAAACATCCTTTCTGACCACACTTTATTTGGAACATCCATCTTGAGAGGAGTACAAGGTGAAAGATTCAACACATGTGCAACTCATGAGTATGGTTTCACCCCAAAAAGTTTTAGGCAACTTTGCATGTGAGAGTAGACATCTAACTCTCTCCATCAAAGTTCTATTCATCCTCTCGCCTAAGCCATTCAACGCGGTGTCTTTGGAGGTGTCATGATGATGCCGAATACCATGCTTTTGCAATAAGCATGGAACGGTCCAAGGTATTCTCCACCATTGTCCGTCTAGGATACACTTTAGCTTAACCGGTCTGTCTCTCAACCGAGGCATGAAATTCTTTGAAGACATCTAGCACACGATCCTTTTTCTTTAGAAGATATACCCCTGCGTCTTCCTTGAATGATCATCAATGAAAGTCACAAAGTATTGTGCACCACCAAGTGACTTTGGCATTGGTCCACATAACCGAATGAACTGGATCTAAAATATTATTCATTCACGGAAGGAGGAAAGCTCTTGAAAGCAACCCTATTTTGCTTTCCCCGCTTTGTGCAAATGAACACATTTCTCCAAATGTACTTCATCCATTCCAGGTAATATCTTCTTTTTGGCTAGACTTGTCAAACCTTTTTCACCCACGTGATCGAGTCTCTTATGCCATAGCTACCGCACTATCTTTCTCTATGGCATTCTTGTGTGTCGGTGAGAGTTTCGCTTGCATTATATACAAAGTTGTATGCTTCTCACCTCAGCCCTTTACTAAGGAGCCTTTTGTAAGTTTCCATTTGTCATAAATGAAGGAGCTACAATATCCTTCATTTGCAAGTCGGCGTGAGAGATCAAATTGTGCGCATATCCGGAATATGCGACATCCTTCAGAAATAATCCGGTTCCGTTCTCTCGTTTCCAAGCAAACGTCTCCCTTTACCTACTACCTTTGACATCTTCATTTCCCATTCTAACAACACCAAAACTTCCAGGTGTGTATGATGAGAAAAATTCTCACGCGATGTAGCGTGAATCGTAGCATTCACTATCAATCACCCAATCGGTCTCGTGTGATGCAAGATTGACAAAATCTTCATCATAAAACGATATTGAACTCGTCTATGGTATTTGTTTGCTCATCATCACACTTTGTCGTCCTTTTTGTTACTTTGCACTGTGTTCGTTTCTTGTTCCTTCTTGAACACCCGACAAAATTTCTTAATGTGACCGCTTCTTCTTACAATGATGGCATTCAACATTGGCAAATTTGTTTGATTTGCCTCTCGCTCTTACTTCTCGGTTTTTGTTCTTTGTACGCAGTCTCCTTCCTCTAGAATCTGTGATAAGGGCTTCAGTGCTTTCCGAATCTCTTTCCTTGTTTTGTTTCTCATGAGAACAAGGCTTCTACAACAACTTCAAACTCCATCTTGTCTTTTGCATAAGTCAGAGTTGTTGTGATATGATTATATGATGAGGGTAGTGATGCCAATAACATCACATCTTTCTCTTCATCGCCAAAACTCACATTAAATCTTGCTAAGTGAGAAAGCTTGCTGTTGAAATTGCTAACATGCTGCATCATGCTCACATTATCTTCCTTCCTCATCTGATATAGCTCCTTCCACAAATAAAATTTATTGGCAAGGTTCTTTGACATGTACACGTTTTCTAGAGTCTCCCATGTTTCTTTAGCAATCTTGCAATTTTTTGATTCAATATTTTGCAAGACACTGTCTGAGAGATTTAGACGAATTGTGCTAGCTGCAATCTCATCTATTTCCTCCCATTGTTCCTCATTCGAAGTTTGCTACCTTCTTTTCTTTTCCCAAAGAACGCCCATGTATGGACCTTCCGTTGAATGAGAATATCTTTCATCCTCCTTTGCCATAAAGAGAAATTATTGCCATTAAATTTCTCAATATCTACCTTTGGCTTGACATTTTTTTTTTTGTGTTTCTTTTTTTCTCAGAAATAAATACGCCTGACCTAATAAAATCTTTTCGATGTGGAAGATGGTCTATCAGTAACCACAGAGAATATTAAGAATTTTACTAGACCGGTACGATACCGATTGTTGACACAATGGTAAAGATAAAATGAATTCAACGGTAGAATAATAATATAGGAAATTTAACGTGGTTCACCCTTTAATTTGGGCTAAGTACACGGGACAAACTCCGAAATTATTTCTTCCACTAATAATATTAATGGGTATAAAGTTTGAAGCAATACAAACAAATTGAGATAAACCCAAAATAGTGTCACACAAGTGTTTCCCAAACTCACTATTTTGTCACTCCCCTTTTAGAAAAATATCCCAATATTTTTCTAAGATATTCTCTCCCACTTTCTTACACACAACACTATATTTCTTCAAAGGAAATTGTTCCTTTGGCTTTGCTTTGCTTCACTTCTTGTTTGGTGTGTTGATGTTTCTCTAAGGCAAAGACATTGCCTATTTATAGGCAAAATTGCATATCAATGTTAGATGCACCTACCATTGTAGTTGCACCTACCATTGGTGGTTGCACCTACCATTGGTAGTTGCACCTACCATTTGTAGTTGCACCTACCATTGGTGGTTGCACCTACCACTTGTGTTTTCTTCCTCTTAAATGTAGGAGGGACTCACAAAAACTTCATTATAATCTTTGAAACAACTTTTCTCCCAATTAAAATTCTTTTTCAGTATATTTTTATTAAAATAGAAAAGACACCACTATGCAACTCTTTACAATAGTAGCCATATAGAAATGATTGCAGAGCACAAAATCTTAAACACAATTAACAGCAAAGATACCTATTCATCCCCAGAATAAATTAAGCGACCATCATCTAGATAAGTGTCTCTTCTATCACTTTCAGATCGTTGCTGAGTGTAATTCAATTTCAATATTTGATAATCTTGAATTCCAGAGCTTAAAAGATGGAGAACACCTGTAACTTCACGTGCTTCACACGCAATAATTGCAGTTTAGCATTTTTACACACTATTCTATACAGTGACAATTTTATTTCAGCCACCTTGTAAAACATCAACTAACCAATGTAAACTTAGCGTTATGGACAACAAAATTTCCAGATGCATTATGGTACACCCTTTTATTCCTAAGACTGATGTGGTTTGCAATATTTTGCAAAAAAATCATTAATGGAAACTTGTAAATCTACACTTGTAAGAATTTTAAGAAGAAACACAATTTGTAAATGATACAATGTGAAATTAATTCTGATGCATAACTTGAAAATAACTTATTATTTCCTTGTACTTGAGACTGACATTCAGAACTTTTAAACTTCAGGAACAGAACCAAAACACCTTCTATTTTATCAATATACAAGATATGATTAAATAAAACAATAAGTTAGAGCTGAGGTGCAAGGGAAAGTCAACAATTGAAATCAATTTCGTTGGTGAATCTAAGGAGAAGTGGGTGGACATTGGGGCTTATTGTCATGTTTGTTATGATTGAGACATGTTCAAGTCCTATTCTGAGTCTTAAGGATAAAAAAGTATTATTGGACGACTCCCATTCCACTAAAGTTGTTAGTACTGGTAAAGTGGAATTGAAGTTTACTTTTGGAAAGACTATAATCTTGAAGGATGTCTTGCATACTCTATAGATGAGAAAGAACTTGGTTTCGGGATATCTTCTTAATAAAGCTGGGTTTACTTAAACTATAGGGGTTGATTTATATATAATAACTAAAAATAATATATTTGTTGGAAAATGGTACGACACTAATGACATGTTTAAATTAAACGTTGAAATTAATAAAGCTTTTTCTTCTACTTATATGTTGAACTCTTTAATATTTGGCATGCTAGACTTTGTCATGTTAATAAACGGATAATCAAGAACATGAGTACCTTAGAACTAATTCCTAAACTATCTTTGAATGATTTTGAAAAATGTGACTTTTGTAGTCAAACTAAAATAACCAGAACTTCACATAAGTGAGTAATTTGAGAATTTGAATCTTTAGAATTAATACTCTGACATATGTGAACTTGATGAAAATTTAACAAGAAATGAAAGCGCTATTTTATAAATTATATAGATAACTGTTTAGATTACACTTATGTATATCTAATGAAAAATAAAAGCGAAGCGTTTGAAATGTTTAAAATATTTATGACTGAAATTGAAAATCAACTTAACAGAAAAATAAAAAGGTTTTAAAGTGATAGAGGCAATGAATATGATTCCAAAATTTTCAATGATTTTTATAAAACACATGGAATCATTCATGAAAAAACTGTACCTTATTCTCTTGAAATGAACGGCAAAGTTGAAATAAAAAATAGAATTTTTACTGAATTAGTTGTTGCAATTTTATTAAACTTTGGTGTTGCTTCCCATTGGTGGGGACAACTTTTATTAACTATTTGCTATGTGTTAAATAGAGTGCCTAAATCTACTAGTAAAATTTTACCATATGAAATTTTGAAAAATAAGAAACCTAACTTAACTTATTTTAAAACTTGAGGTTGTTTAGCCTATGTTAAAATCCATGATCCTAAAAGAAATAAGCATGCTAGTAGAGCATATTAATGTTTATTCATAGGATATGCTATGAATAGTAAGGGTTATAAATTCTATGACTTAAATGATCATGTAGTTATAGAATCAAATGATGTTGACTTCTATGAACATAGGTTTCCCTTTAAATTAAAAATTAGTGGGGGCTCGTCTTCTAGTAGTTTACCCATAACTAGAACTAGTAAACAAAATGAAGAATTAAACATTGAAATTAGAAGAAGTAAACGAGCTCAAACCCTTGGATTTTGGGTCTGATTTTTAAGCTTATACCTTGGAGGAAGATCCCCAAACTATTAAAGAAGCATTATCTTCTTTAGATGCCAACTTATGGGAAGAAGCCATAAATGATGAAATTGACTCTCTTGAGTATAATAAGACTTGGCATTTAGTTGACTTATCTCCTGGTTGCAAAACCATTGGTTGTAAATGGATACTGAAGAAGAAATTAAAACCCGATGGTACTATTGAAAAGTATAAAGCTCATCTTGTAGTTAAAGGGTATAGGCAAAGGGAAAATGTAGATTTCTTTGATACCTTTTCATCAGTCACATGAATAACTTCCATACGTTTACTTTTATCTCTTACTATTATCCATGATTTAGTAGTGTACCAAATGGATGTCAAAACTGCTTTCTTAAATGGTGACCTAGAAGAAAAAAATTATATGGACCAACTTGAAGGTTTTGTTGTCCCAGGTCAAGAAAATAAAGTTTGTAAACTAGATAAATCCTTTTATGGTCTAAAACAAGCACTTAAGAAATGGCATGAAAAATTTGATAATCTAGTTATCTCGCATGGATTCAAAATAAATGAAAGTGACAAATGCATTTATTATAAATTAGAAAATGACATTTTCACTATTATATGTTTATACGTGGATGACATGCTTATTTTGGGATCAAATATTCATGTTGTGAATAATATGAAAACTTTGTTAAGTGCTAACTTTGATAAGAAAGATCTAGGAAAGACCAATACCAACTGTCCTGATCCACTGTGATAGTACTACCACTATTGAAAAGATTCAAAACCGTTACTACAACGATAAGAGATGACATATAGGTTGTAAGCATAGTATTGTTAGAGAATTTCTCTCTACACGAGCTGTAAGAGTGGATCATGTATGTTTTGATGAAAATTTGGTTGATCCTTTGACGAAAGGATTACTGAGAGAGAAGGTTTTCAAAGTCTCATAAGGAATGGGACTAATGCCCTTAAAATGAAGATTCACTCGTGATGGTAACCCAACTTATAGATTGGAGATCTCAAGAAATAAGTTCAATGGGTAATAACCAGTCATGAAGTGATATGAGAATAATAATGCTATTTTGAAATCCTATTCTATATTGTTAGAAGCTTGAAATCTTGAAGCGATAGAAAATGATGAGTTAATTATTAAAATCTTAGTGAGTTCTATACTCTATATGGAGTGAAGTACATAGCTACATGAGTGCTATTGATAAACTCACCTATGAGAATGTGAAAGTGTGGCCGCTTCTTATGAAAATTTCTTGGGCAAAATTTACTAGAGCATTCACTATACTAGGATACACGTGCATGACCGTAAAGCACGGGTTTTTCGAACTACACCTTGGAAAGGTGTGTGTGTAATGTTGTTAGAGATAGAGTTCAAAACTACGAGTTACTTTAGTATATTCTAAAGCATCAACAATATGCAAAGGTTCAAGTCGATAGACACCTTTTACTTATACACAATCTTATACTATTAATTGATTGGTTGCTTGATGAAAAACTATTTTTATATAAAATTCAAGTGGGGGATTATTGAAAAAAAATGATTTTTTATAAAATAAATGATGCCAATTTTTTGCCTTGTCCCACGTTACTATTTTACATCACGTTGGAGATGTATAAATAGAAAAAAATTGGCTATTGGGTTTGGGCCCCAAGGGGCACCCACTTTTGTGGAAGAGGAGAGGATCTAGGAAAAAGTGATATCACACATGCATGTGCACCGCCATTGTCGTCCATCCAATAAGCCAGCCATGACATGACGTGTCATGCAGACCTGAGCCGAGTCTGAGTGCGTGTGTGAGGTGGCATTTTATTTTTTGAATTTTTTTTTAAAAAATAATTTTTCCACTCAGAAAATGCTCGTTAACTTTTTACTTGAAAAATTTTCGTTATTTTTTCTTTACTCATAAATATCTGTTAAATAGTCGTTATTTTTCTTTATTCAAAAAATGACCATTACTTTTCTTTACTCTAAAAATGGCCGTTACTTTTCTTTACTCAAACATGATCGTTATTGTCATAATGACCACACATTTTCTCAAACCTATAAATAGAGGGCCTTAGCTCTCAGTTTCATAACAACAATCTCTAAACATCTCTTACTAAGAAAAAGCTCTCAGAAAGAAAAGATCCTAATTTTTTTTAGTTTTCCAAGCAACGAAATTTCATAGGTGTAGCATTCCAGTCTTTATCAATGCAGTGAAGTTCCGAGATAGACAATAAAGATTCTAGGCTGTTTTATCCTAGGGACGATAGGACTGTGTTTGCTTACACAATTTTGGGCAGAGCCATGAAACGTCTTAAAGAAAACGACCTATTACGCAATTCAACTCAAGCAGTTCATATCAGATTATTAGTAATATTATTCCTAAATTGTTTTCACGAACTTGTTTAACAGTTTTTACAATAAAAACTGGAATATTGTGAAAGAGGATGTTCATGAATTTTTTTCTATTGAAGATCTTTTATTTGAAATCAATGATACTATGATAGTGTTGCTTTGAAAAAGAAATCAACCAATTCAAGTTCATCATTATTGTCCTATAAATTTTTGCAATATCATTTACAAATTGATATTTAAAATTTTAATTATTAGATTAAGACATTTGTTTTTGATAGATTAATTTCTCTTTTTTAAACAACTTTTATTTCAAACTAATGTATCGTAGAAAATACAATTCTAGCTCAATAAGTAATACATGCTACGAAGAAAAAGAAAGGAAGAGATGCTCTAATGGGACCAAAAATTGATATGAATAAGTTTAATGACAAAATGGAATGGGAATTGATATTGTTATTATGAGAAAATTAGGATTATTTGATAATTTCTATCATTTGATCAAATAATGTACTCAATACTTTTAAATGGTTTGAAGTTTGAAAAAATATTAACTTCTAGAGGTTTAAGATAATGAGATCTAATTTCATTTTGTCTTTTTATTATTGTTGCTTAAGTTTTATTAAGATTAATAAGAAGAGCGAAGTCAAATAATCAAATTCATGGAACCAAGGTTTCAAGAAATGTAATTCCAATTACTCAATAACCAAATCTAACTAAATATGTTTTATTCTTCTCCAAAAATCTTAATAACCAAATAAAAACTTTCTTGGTGAACGTGTTAAATAATTAACAAACAAATATCTCTATCATTCATTTGGGTAATTTGTTGTTCATTCCGAAAAACAAAACCATGAAATTTAAAAAAATCATTGATGTGATAATTGCCAAAATTGAAATATGGTGATCAAAATTTCTCTCAAATGTTGGGAAAGCTACTCTTATTAGATCTGATATTCAAGCTTCACCAATTTATACTGAGTAACTTCCAAGTTCTTAAAACTATTTGTAATAGCGTTGATGCCTTAGAAAATTTTGGTGGAATGTTAACAGTAACCAAAAATGTATTTTTTTTTTTTTACAAATTGAAAAGATATCTGTAAACCAAAAGAATTGAGAAGTTTGAGCTTTAAATCTTTTCTGATATGAATAAAGCTTTATTGACAAAAGTTGTATGGCACCTGGTTTCTAAATTTGGATAAAATTTGAGTTAAGATCCTATAATAGAAATATTGTCACTTAAATTCCTTTCTATATCTAAACCCAAAGCTTACAAATTCTTTTGTTTGGAAAAGTATTTGTGATATTAGAGAGCATTTAATTAATAGCCTTTAAAATGCCTAACTTTAAGTCTAAAATTTTGTACAATATGTTGATGTATGTAGAACAATTTAAGTGTAAAAGATTTGTGTGATGTAAGTGGATGGATTTGGTTGTTAATCCATTCATTTTTTGATGTTACAATGGTCAATTAATCGATTAGTAGACTTATGAGTTCAAATAATTTATTACCCAATTAAATAATATGGATTCCAAATAAGTTGAGAGTTTTTTGGGTTGGTTTTGCGTACTCTCTAATTGTAAAAGAAGAAAAGGATATAGGCCCTCTAAATTTGTGGAAATCAATCTAGACTGCGAAGATACACTAAAGGCATAAACTATTCTTATGGAAATTGAGTATGATTTTTTTGACTGTTAAACATAATCTTGTAAAATTTAATTTAATACTCATATCAATGAAGAATATCCTCTATGCAATAGAGGCATTGAATTAATTGAACATCTTTTTCTTAGTTGTGAGTTAGTTAAGATACTTTGGATTGCATGATTTGATGCTATCAATCTTATAATAGTTTTTAAAATGTTGACATCAAAAAGATTTTTACAACTTTGTTTAGACCTCTAAAGTCCTTCATTAATAATAATATTGATTTAAAATAGGATCTCATCTTGGCTCTTTCGTTAACTTGGACTGCTATATGGAAAATGAGAAATATTGAAAAAGTTTTTCAAGAAAAATCCTTGAATCTGCATTGTTGTGTCATATTTTTGAAAAATTCTTTTAAATTCAATTTTGATGCTACATACTTGGATGATTCCAGTACTTCTGTTGTAATTACAAGAGATCATTTTGGTAATTCAATAGGAATTTGGTATAAACGGTTAATGGTATAAGTGCTTAAGTGGTAGAACCATAAGCCTTATCCCTTGCAATTGGTCTTGCTAAAGCAATTGGTAAAAAGGTCATAATTGAAGGAGATTGCAAATCTATTATTGATTACATGAACAATCAAGATAATTCAACATCTTAAGAATCAAAACAATTTTTAGATGAAGCAAAGATGTTATTCAAACACTTCAACATCATAATGATTAATTGGGTTCCTAGAGAAAACAATTAGGTGGCTTACGAAATTACTAGTGGGTTGATTCTCATAAAATACAAGTAAGTTTTCGTGAATCTAATTATGTAGTTTTTATTTGTAATTTAATTTTAATAGATGCTTGTAATATGATCTACCTTGATATATAATATAATGATGTATATATATCTAAAAAAATCATTAGATGATTTATTAAATGTATAATTATATATATGAAATGTGATATAATTGTGTAAAATGGGCTAAGGGACCTAAGTCCAACCCACTCACTTGCCCATATATTACAAAAAGAAATACATTTAAGTACATATATAATTTGAAACAATCAAAAATAAGTCTATCAATATAGGTACCGTGGAATGATTTTTTTTTAAGTGAGTTAGTTGATTGTTCTTAAAAATTAATGCATAATTTTTTAAAAGGTTTCTCAAGAACATTTTAGGTACAATCAACTTAAGTTATAAATACAACTGTTAACGATATCAAAATACTTTTAAGTGAAGTTAACTACATGCTTGTTGATTATATTTATAACATATAATTACTAAGTTAATATTTGTACCTGAAGATATCAAACACACTTTACTACTATGTGAGTGAATGGTAACTAAGAAAACCAATGCTCTCATTGCATGAAGATATCAAACACACTTTACTACTATGTGAGTGAATGGTAACTAAGAAAACCAATGCTCTCGTTGCACCATCACCCTTTTTGATGCTCAAGTCAAGAGCATCCCACCACACCTTCGACAATCTAACCAAAACTCCTGCAATGATCGCTAATGACCATACCACAACATTAGTAGCCAACATTAGGCAACTACCATAGGTAGAAGTATATGCGATATGTTGCATATAATTTTTGATGTAGGTGTAATATGTTACATATAACTGTAGAGATAGATGTAACATGTTATAAATAAAAAAGTATACTACGTAATGTATTACATGCAAAAATATAAGTATATATAACGTATTATACAATGAACAAATTCTCAAACAAAACATTATTCATACCTAAAGCAAATGTGAACATCATGTTTTTTTTTATTGGAATGTTTTTCGGAAAAAATAATTTTTTTGTCAACAAAAATTGAAAAAGATATTGTTATCGGTAAACAAAAATTTTAATCAATAAGAAACTTATGATATTAGTAATTTACTTGTAATAAGTAGAACACGAATTTATATCCTTGAAGCGAGAAACAATTATTAGAATATTTGGGTTTTTAAGTCTTGTCTCCCAACTGTGATGAATGAAATGTGTGGACGTTCATGTAATCTCCAAGTGGATCAAAAACTCATTTAGTTTCCTAACTAGAACCCCTAATACGTGACCTATATGTGTTTCTGAGAACATAACAATACCAATCAAGAAATAATTTCATTCTCACAAAAGTGTCTGGGCAATTTTGTATTTAAATGATCTCCAAAACCTAGTACAAGTTGATTGGAGATATGACTCATTATCCTTATCAACTTTGAGAGTTCTTCACTCAATCAAGTTGTGTATGGAATCCAATTTTCACTCTCTTAGGTTCTATGTAAAAAACTGTAAATGGGAATCCCACTCTCACTGAGTGTATCTAATTTAATCTAATTAAGTTTTTTTAATCTAACTATAAAATCCAATTTAACAATTACTAAAATGCATTTTCTTTTCCCACAATCTTTAAATGCCTAGCAAATATTTAAACTTTACATTTTAATATTTTAATTTATTCTTATAATTATTTAGCAAAATAAATAATATATAATTAATTTCATGAATTAAATAGCTATGAAAAAATTATTATTTTAATCTTGTATATTTATTTGAAATTTAACACCCTCATGAATGACCCAATCAATAAATGTGCATTTTAATGAAATAAATAATTAATTCCAAGTTAATTATTTATTTATCTCGAAAAACATCATTCAATCATTATTATAAAATATACTTCAGGACTAATGGTATTATAATTTCAAAATTTAATACAGCATTGATACATTAATTAATATTTTAATTAATTATCAGTCTTTTTTAATCTCATAGTTAATCTTTTTTAATCTCATAGTTACTCTTATGTGAACCTTAGACTGAACATTTGAATATATTTACTTCATCTAATGTATTTGAGTAATTCATAAATGTAACAATTACGTGTAGCTCAATCTTCTATAACTAATTCGTAAGATGAACGAGTTCATTAAGTTTGTTTTATCTCTTCTACTACATCTTTTGTTTGAGTACTTGTGCTCTAGATAATTATATTTTATGCTTCAACAGACTTCAGTACTCGTACTCATGCTCTCGTACATAGATCATGTAAAACAGACTGAATGAACTTAATTGTATTACAAACTGCCTGGGTTGCACCTAATTGGGATATAAATGGACTACTAATATATATACATAGTATTAGGTAAATATCAACTATGATATTTAAAAGTTTAGTCTTAGGTTTATATTTAGAGTAACATTGAGATTAATAAATATTGAAAATTAGTTAAGGGGTTAATTAATGTATAAATTTTTTATTCAAGCTTGAATTCATAATTCTATATGTTTCCAAATTTGTACCATAACAAGGACGAATCATCTTACTTCTAAGATAATTATGTATAATTAATTAAATAATCAAAAAACACATTTATTTGTTATGCCATTTTATGAATGTCATAAATGTCAAATAAATATAAGGGTACAATGGTAATTTGACATAGCCATTTAATTCATATAATTAATTAAATTTTATTTAATTGGATTAAATAATTATTTGACTTAATTAAAAATATTGAAATAAAAATTAAATATTTCATGGCATTTAAATTATTGTGGTATAAGCAAGGAAATTTTAGTAAATATGAAATTAAATTTGGTACATGAATTTGTAGTATAATTTAATTGGATTAAGTTGTGGGACACAAGTAGGAGTGAGACTAGTAAATGTGGCATGGATGACATTAGTATGAGAATATATTCTCACAAGCACATAATTTCATTGTGTGTAGGATCCTACTTGGATATGATTTAAGAGTTCTACCCTAAATCAAACTAGGCCAAATGAAAACTATTTAAATATATCATATTCCCCACTCATGGCCAGCTAATCGTTATGAATTTTATAGAAAAATTTAAACACTCAATTGAGAGAATGTAAGACAAAATTCAACATAATGCCATACAATTCAAGATTGAATCTAAATTGTTGTTGGAGAACAATACTATTCACGTATAAGTGTGTAAGTCTTGTAATTCCTATTTTGTATTTCTTTTCATTCATTTGGGCAAAACACAGATTCATTTGTTATTTTACTTAGCATTTTATTTTCTTCTATGTAAGGTCAATTACTGGCGGTTCAATATTGGACAAACACACATAGTTGAAAAACTTTATATATTTGCACGTTACACATACCATTTATTGGTTGGAAGCATGAATTTAACATGTTAAGTTGTGTTTATGCTTTACGTTATTTTGTGTTGGTTTACATATTTTTGTGAAAAAGTACTTGGTAAATTTTTCAAACAAAAGTAATCATTTCGTAAGCTCGTCAAGGTGCTCATTGATGTGGTTGGCAAGGTAGTTAGCAAGAGGTTAGTGAGGTATTGCTACTATTGTCCTCTCTGTAATGGCTATGACCCTAAATTTTAGTTTAAAATTATATTCTAAGTTTCATATAATCAATACATTAAGGGATTTTTGCTATTGGTGATACAGTGAGTATTTTGCAAAAATCATTTTCAAGTGGGTTATTTAAAGTTGATATTAACACCAAGATGTAGTTTTCATACAGGTATATGTGTTAGGGATGTCTTTCACCTTATAATTTCACAAATACTAAACATTGGTAATTGGGCCACATTACGTGGTGGTGAGGCTTTGAAGGAGATCCAGATTTGGTGATCAAATCGCAGTTGCTATGCAGACAACAGTGAAGGAAGTTTAAGCACAATAGAGGGTACTGCTCCAATTGTTAGAGGTATTAGCTAAAATAGTCTTTAGGTTGTGAATTGTTTATTTGCTTTCCATAGTGAAATGCCTGCTATAGAGTGGTTACCCTAAGTAAGCTATGGATGTTACCACATAGGTGTGGATCCGATATGGGTTTACCACGTTATATTATCATGTTTGTATGAATGCATGTTGTTTTAGTACAATCAGGATTATATTCTAATATGTTCATACATAGAAGCATCTTATTATGACTGAAAAACCTTTCTTTCTTTTTTTGCAACTTTCAATCAACCACATGCTTTGTTGCTTTCTGTCTTTATTTTCTATCTATCATATCCTATCTCTTCATCTTTATTTCTATATTATTGATGTTATGCTATATGTTGATTATTAAACTTTATGTTTGAGTTGTTTAATATATCTAGTTGTTTCTTTCTCCAAGCATATTTGGTTGTATTGTGAATTATATACTTATTTTTAATCTTTGCAAGATTTAGGTGAGTTTTAAGAAGTTAGTATCTCCTTGTCACATTTATGCATTGACACACAAATTGTAAGTGCAAGGGTTGTGCAAATAATATAGTATATTTTAAGTACATATTTGTATCCCACAAAGAGTTTAATTGCTTTGCAATTGAGTAAAAATTGAATAATTTTAATACTATTTAGACAACAAAAAATAAGTTATAGAAAACTACCAAACTAATATCTAAAATTATTAAATTAATGCTAGACAATTATTAGAGAAAGATCTAGGAATCTTAATCCGTAATTTTCTAAACATGTGAATGATTAAAATTTTTCCATGTAATTGCCATAACAATCATAAGATCAATTGCATCTAAGTTAAGATATAATTTCTTTCTCAAGTAAACTATATACCATATATTATTCTACTATACTTTCATGCCAATCAAATTATATTCTACTCATTAAGCTTACAAATATCAATCTCATACATATGAATCATATATCTATACTTACAAACACCATGCATGTTGTTTAATCATAATAAACAATTAAATAATTATTTCAAATCTACGTAATTATTTCAATAGACTAATTGTTGCTAAACAATTAAAGTATGAAATCATATTAAATAATATAAATTAAATAACACTTATAAAGGTTCAAAAGAATCTATTCACATAATAGAAAATTGTGTTTATAAGATCCTAGACCATAAAATTTTGTCTCTATACATCTTGATGAAATCCCTAATTTAAGTATAAAAGATCAAGGAAATTACAAAAGATGAAGAAATCAATAAAATACAATCAATCTCTTATCTTTTATTGGCTTCATCTTCTACCTTCTCCAATCTCATTGCTTTTCTTGCTCTGATTTATAGTTCTTCTATATTATGATTCTTTTTCCTTAACTTTCTATATATTTCTCTCTCCTTGAATTATGGCCTCTCAGTAGTGTTTAAATGGCTCAAGAAACATTATAGCTTTGATCTAACTGTTGAGATTGATAGTTGGATGTAAAAATAGGGCTAAAATGTCAATTATTCTTGGCCCAATTGATCAAGACCCTTGGTCAATCAATCTAAGTGTGTCATCGTTCATCCGTAGAGCACTCGATTGATGCTCGATCAATCGAACCAACTGGTTTGATCGATACCCTTTTTAGATTAATCTAACAATGCTTATCGTTCATCAATTTGGTGCCCTGATTCCTCGATTGATCAAATCCCTTCTTGATCTATTGATATATGGATTGATTTATCAAGGATTTTAATTCATATTTTCCATCGCAACTCTTTGAATGAATTCGATCGAAGCTAGACCGATCAAGTAGTCCTAAATTGTCCCAATTTTCTCATTTTGCCTCTTTTTGATGTCATTTCGCCTACATTGACGTAACTAAATATAAGATAGGCATTTTCCACAATATTTATCTCAAAATAAGATAAGTAGCTAGCTTGAAGTGGATAAATGACACTACTTTCATGGATTTATCATATCCTCAAACTTGACTTTTACTTGTTTTCAAGAAAAGCTAAGTATAAACTAAATAGCTAAACTAGAAAGACATGGATATCATATTCATAAAAATGTCTCATCCAATACATGCATTTTTGATAAAAAAAAATATTGCCTTCAAATATTGCACAATTAATTCATATGTGTGTAACTTGCAAATGATATAATTCAATGCACTCAAGAGATTGACTTATATGAGCATGCCATTAGATTATAGTCTTAATATATTTCATAAGTATACTTTTCACATACTTCGCCACTAATGTAGATTGTATATAGTTTGATATCAAAAGGATTTAAAAGCTTGTATAGTTAGGCTTAGGTGGAGGTAGATAAATAGATATAATTAGGCTTAAATTCACACTTAAGTTTACTTTTTATTATCATGAAATTGAGTTTTCCTTTTCAATAACTTAGTGCATCATTTTTTATTTTTTTTCCTTTCTTTCCACATTTATTTTTTTTTTTGCAACTCAACATCCTTAAATTTTTTTTTAAGTGTATTTATTTTCTTTTCTTTATGAGGATAGTGAAGTTGAAAGTTTATCTTTTCTTTTTGTTTTATTTTTTATTTATTCGATGCATCATCTTTCATCTAACTTTTTAACATTACACATGATTTCACATACAAGCTAAATTTGTTCAATGATACCCAAAAGATTGCTCAAGTGTATGAATCACTTGTAAAAAGCAACAAGTATACTCTTAAGATCGTCTCTCAAAGAATTACGGTGGTTTTATAAAGTTAAAATATTTTCTAATATAGTTAAGAAAAATAATTCATAAACATTCTAACAAATTGTGAGTTTGTATAATAGAGTTGTACATTCTAAATTAAATTATATCTAAAGAAAATAAATAAATTAAATAGAGTAAATTAAAGCTATAAATTAAAACAAGTAAATTAAACTACAGTCAATCCCAAGATGACATATGTATATAGAATTTTAGCAAGCATATGTCTTCATGGATACAACGAATTAAGTGATTTACATATAAGTTAGATTTACTAATTTATTTTATTTTTAAATAAAACTCCTATGATCATAGTGAGTTTCCAATGATATTCAATTAATCAATTCTTTTTTGGTCGAGGTTAAAATTGATTAATTAGTAAATTAAGAAATATATATGCACCAAAATCTTCAATTGAGTAGTAACTTCCTTTGGTAAGGCTTGAAATTAAAATTGATAAACCTATGGTAGACATATTATTTAATTATAAATCAAAAT
Source organism: Hippophae rhamnoides (assembly GCA_033030585.1). Taxonomy (NCBI): domain Eukaryota; kingdom Viridiplantae; phylum Streptophyta; class Magnoliopsida; order Rosales; family Elaeagnaceae; genus Hippophae; species Hippophae rhamnoides. Next base: position 32,593,130 of record CM065431.1, on the reverse strand, counting down.
TTATCTCATCTTTAATTTATAATTAAATTTATTTTTCAACCATCTAATTTAATACAAATCAATGAAATTAAAATAGACTCTTATTTATTTTGCAATCTTTGCACATATAATGCGACTAATACTTAATTCTAAAATATTTTCTTTAATCATAAATTAGGATTTTGTTTATCATTAATTTATAACTAAATATATAAAGATTGTGAATGAGAAATAAATATAAAACTTTTATTTATTTAAATAATAAAATTTCCTTTCCAATCATTATAGGCAAAGACTAAAATCCTAAATACAAATTTAACTAATCATAGCTAAATTAATAAAAATCAATTTTATTATGAAAGAAATTAGAATAAGAAATAGATAAAAGATGCAACAAATAAAAATAACCTTCTTGTTGAAGATGATTCCAGATCTTTGAACAAGTTGTCAATTGCTTCTCTAAATTCTTGTATCTTCTTCGATATCTATTTATGGTGGTGGAATGATTGACCTAAATTCTACACTAAAATAAAATAAACTATTTAGATGGCTACTCCTAAAATTATCAAATGAATAAAATCTAGAGGCTAAGTGCTTGTTTATAAAAAAAAATGCATGTACAGAAAGCTGCGGGTTGTTTTAATGAAAGAGCATCGTGACACAAGGTTTTCTCAGCTTTGCTCAATTTCAAACCAAGAGGGTCGCATCACAGCCAACTTTAATCTATGATTTAACACATGTTACTTACCATGTCTATTTATTTCATCTGGAATAGAGTATGCCATGGCACACATATTTTTCACCACTGCATACATCACTTTTCTTCAAAATTTCCTTGTACACCTTAAAAAATGATTAGTTCTTCATGTAAAGCTTACATGCCTTAATATTCGAAGCTCATATGGTGAAAATGTAGTGCTTTAAATTTCATTCTTTGAAGCTAAAAATACCTAAAATACAACAAAATATACCTATAATTCCGAACAGATAGGTTTGCATAAATATTAATATAAACATGCTATAATCAAATCTATTTATCACTTTTAAGTACAATAATATTATCAAACATGAGTGTTTTTCAAGCAATTATCACAACTTTCAACAAGCTTCGCTAGCCTCTTTCAAGGAGAGTGATATAAAAACTAGAAACAAAAAATAAATAAACTATACTAAACTAAACTAAATAATTTACATAGATTGATATGGTTTTATTTAGTAATTTACATAGATTGATATGGTTTTATTTAGTATATGCAACAAGCTTTTAAACCCTTAGGTTGTCCTAGTTTATGAGTATAAGTCTCATGAGGACTTTCAGTAATGACACCCACAAATATCCTATATTGCAAAAACTAAAAATAATAATTTAAATGGAAAAATAAAAACTAAAACTCAAAATAATAAAATTAAAATTAAAATAAACAAACTTCTCATGCTTTAATTTATTTTCAGTTCATAATCAAAATCTCTAACAAAAGTTAATTCAACATACAAAGGATCACATTTTATTGTTCAAATCAATACTCATAACAAATTAATGTTCCATTACAAAAGTATATCAATTTTAACTCACCCAATCCTAGTGTTAATAATCCAAATTCACTGTCTCTAATCTCACAAGATATTCTCTCAATTTTACATTGATCCTATGGGTTCAAGCACTCATCAAGGTATATGCAAATATAAATTATATAAATAATAAAAAATAGGTTTGCATATGGTAAATAAGAAAAGCTCAAATATGCATAACATTGATCTCATGAAAGGATTCAAGTGCTAGAATTTATGAATATATCACATTACTAATTTTATGCTTCAATCAAAATCATCAAGTAAAATTTTTAAGTATGTGCCTCAAGATGAATGAAAATACAATTGAATTTAAGAGAGGAATTTCTTATTATTTGGTAATAACCATCTCACTTCTTTAAGAATTTAGGATCACATTATTTTGGAGTTATACTATTTTTTTTTATTTTAAGAGAATGAAATATATGTGTGTGTGTGTGTACACGCGTACGTGTGTAATAGTGACTGGCTATTTTGGCTTTTTTAAGGGAACCACATATATATCTTTTTACTAGAAGTTAAGCATGAACGAAGATAGGCACACACTTTAATTTTTACTCAAATCATTTAATCTAAGCAATACAAAACCTATAGAGATTATCTAATAATTTGAAATAATAAAAAAGTGATTAAAGGAGTAGAAGAAAAATCATCATTTAGAAATAATGATATAGGCTCAAAATTATCTCACAAGGTAGTCTCTACTATTTCATTTCTAAACACCAATTTTGTGTTAATCTCAATCTCAACATCCAAGCATGAAACACAAATTATGAATAAAAGAAACTAATTCTTAAAATAATTCATGACATGTTTAAGACATCAAACAAAAAGTGCAAAGACTCAATCATTTACTTTAAATTAACTAAAAGCATGATCATTTTTCAAAACAATTCTAGTGGACCTAAATATCCCTAAACAACTAAATAAACAAAATAATAACAAACACATTTTAAGTCCCATTGTACTTGTGTCTGTACATTTTCTTCCAATGTACAAAACACGACTTCTATTTATTTTACTTAGTGTATCTGTCTTCCTCTATGTAAGGTTAGTTACCATTGATCAATAATACACACACACACATAGTTAGGTATACTTTGTATGAGAGCATGTTTACACACTCCAAGGGGTAGTCATAGTGTGCATGCTAGGTTGAGAACATGCTCGCTCATTGATGTTGTTGCTTGTATTTTTGTTTCATTTCAAATGCGAGTATTTTTGGAAGAAAATAAACTATATTTTTTAGCACCTTGCCAATAAGCTACCAACAAGCTTTCCACCACCCTCACCACTACGTTTGGTGAGGTGGTCGGCCTAGACTTTATAAATATCTCTACTTCTCTCAACTCTTTATCCATTATTTTAGTATCAAAACTCTACCAAAATTCACATTGAGATTTATACCAATTATTTAAATTATGTGGGTTATTTTGTGCTTAGTTATCAAATCACTTTGTGTGTGGACACGTGGTTTGACTATATATCTTTCGTACATGATTTAAGTTCTATGGTGGATTGTGTGTCCCTAGAAGTCGCTAGTGATTACGCTTCTTGTACTAATCTAGGTTTACCATTCACACCACACACACACACACACATAACATCCATTATGAAAACTTAAATCCAATTGATACTTATTCTAATTTCAATATAAGAAAAAAAAGATGAATTAGATAACTTAATGGAGGCTTACCAACATTTAGCAGAGAGATGACACACGACGGCAAATGATAACGAGTACGAAAGAAAGAACTGGATTGTGCGAGGGAAATGGAAAAAGCAAGTGAATCACATAACTACTATATCATGATCAACAAGGAATTTAGATTTGGAATATTGAATGGGACATGAAATGTTTTTAGGTTTATAGAAATCGATTATTGTGCGCCGTTAACAAGAAGAAGGCAACTTTTGCAATGCAATATTAACAACAATACAATGACATTTACAACAATAAATGGAATTTCAAATGCATGCCTTTAATATTTATTGATTTTAAGGGTGATTAATAAACATTCCTTTTATTATTAAATGCCTTTTGTTAGTTTTAATAGCATTGTTTTTACTTCTACGAGCTCTCAAATATATACACTCAAAAATGAACAAATGCTACCTATTGATAAAATTGTAGTAGTATTAATAATTTGGTTGTTTATCTTAAATAATTCCTCAAGGAAAAGGAAGACTTGATTATTTCCTTGAAAGATAAACTCAGCATGTAGGAGAAGGAACTGGTACATACCTACATTGATGTCGACAAAATGACTACGGATGCAAAAATGTTAAAGGAAATGATTAGCAATATCAATTTTTATGGTGAAAAACATGGAATTGGTTATAATTAAAGGATTTCTACTTCTAAAGTGGGTACCACTAAGCTTGTCAAAGCTTTCAATCGAGGGCTAAATTTGAAGTCTGTTTATGTTTCTTTAGTTGGATTTCTTTAGAGGGTGAACCCCTCACCTAAGGCTAGCCCTTCCCATCGCTCTAGTAGTGGTCTACTACCTCTACCTACTATAATTCCTACTTGTCACCACTATGGTGAACTTGGGTATTTGAGATGACACTGTGAGAAATTGACTTCTCATCCTTATGTGAAAGTCAATATGAGCCTTTTCCACTATGGGTATGTATGATACCCTCTTTTTTTACCATATCATTCCATGTATGTGTTAATTATTAGTAAAATTAGGTCTCTGTGCAAAAATTGTTGAATTAGTGGTTATGCATTTCATGTATGTCTTTGTATTTCTTACTGTAATTTCTATTAGGGTAGGGCATTTTGTGTACCTATTAAGTGTCAAGTATGTATAATGAGTCATTTGTGGTATTGAATGGAAGACATATTTGTTATGCTTGGATGAAGTTTGATCAAATCTTTCCTTATGGTGGTCTCTGATAAACCTCTTTATTTTCATGGCCATGTATTGTTGAATTAGTCTATATTTGTGATAACTGTATTTTATACAGTTATTTTCGTCTATTTTATTAATTATAATTGCTATATTGTTTACATTTTTAGTTAATTTTTAATTAATTTAATTAATATTTACTATTAGTTTTTAATAAATATATTTTCAAGAAAATTAATGAATTTGAATAAAAAAAGGACTTAATTGCAATTATTAAAAGTTTAATTGCAAATATCAAAAGATTAGAAGTTAATTTGAATTAAATTTGTGGGTCAAAATGCAATTAATGAAAGTTGATTTTTCTGTGCAGGAGAAAGAGGCCACTCGCGCCATTTACAATGCCTAACACCCACCGTTCGATCGTTCAATCAACAGTCAAGTTCTGGAGCGTGGAATCAATATGCGACAAAAGAGAGTGGACCCGGTTTTCCTGGACGCACATTGCTCGGTGCCTAGTGGGGCCCATCTACCGCGCAGGCTGGCGTGCAGGGTGGGACCCACGTGTCGACTGCGCAGAATCCTCTCCCGAGGTGCATCTCATCGCTCACCGTTGGATCAAGTTGAACGGTCCAGATTTACGGGTGTGTAATCAAGCTGTTGCACACCGAGTAGCTCACGTACACTCTCGTGAGACGGGGTTCATTGCATCAGAGTGCACCATCGCATTCCACGGAATAAGAAGCAGCCACATGTTTCCTCAATCATCCAGCCAATAATTTGACGACACGTGGCATGAATTTGGTAAAATAAAAACGTAGAAACGATGCCCACTTACCTGCTCCTTCTGCGTTGCCCACGTGTCACTCTCAACTATCGCGCACTTCCAGTGCGCTCTTATCCCGTGCTATGCGGTACATGGAAGCAGCGTGCGCTCTCGTGTTCCACCTAATACGAAGCTGCCACGTGTTCCCTTAATCTTTCAGCCAATTATATTGCGACACGTGGCATACATTTTGTGAAATCAAAACATAGAAATTTGTGCACTCTTTATTCTCTCCACGCGTTTAGCTTTTATTATGCTCAATATTTCTATCTTTGAGAGGTATTTTTTTTTAAAAAATAGTTGTCTAGTGGGGATATGTTTAGGACACGAGAAAAGAAGAGAGTTTTTAGTTTTTAGTTTTCATTTTTCCATTTTTCACTTCAATTTTCAGTTTCTCTCTCTGTGTTCTCTACAACACGCAGAACCATTATTTTATATTTTGATTTTTTGTTTTCTTAGGAAATAGAGAGAAAGAAGACAACGAAGAAGAAGGAAATGGAAGAATTTATTTTTCATTGAGGAATCATGAAAGAGTTTTTCCTAATCTTTGTCTTTTAATTTTATTTGTCTGAAATGTGTGATTACTGTTGTGTTGTAATTTTAATTTCTGCTATGAACTAATTTATTGGTTCTAGGGTTGCAGTGTAGCTTAAATTATGAAACTTGAAGTAATTATTTTTGAATGATTTATCGAACAGTTTTAAGTTGTTTATTTTATCTGTTCTTAATGCTTTTAATTATCAGAAGATTAATTAATTGATCTGTGACACTTAAATAAACTTGGAAAAGGCATTTTTGTGTTGCTCGTGATAAAATAACATATATATTAAGGGATAGGAATATACTTTTATTGTATATGTAACTATTTGAGAACTTAGAACTTAATAAATGTGGTTGAATTTAATTCTCATAGGAATATAGGAATTATTTTAACAAGATGTGTCTGTATGGAGCTCGGAAGAGATATATGGATAAATTAGGAGTTCTTCGTTAACAACTTAAAATACAAGAACATAAATCAAGAGAAAATAAAATGATTCAAGTGGATTAATTTGGTGAAACTGAAATCCTAGAATTTTCTTACAAACTATTATAAAAATTAGTTAGTCAAATTGCATCAAATTATCGATTGTTTGGATAAAATTAGGTTGAAATAATTTTAGTAATTAACGAACACTAGTAACAAATCTCCATGAGAATGATATTTTACTTATCATATTATTACTTGTGATCGTGTATACTTGCACGTTTTATATTCTCTAAAAGTGACAACAATTTGCTTAGTCACATTGGTCTGGTAAACCTGATATGAGCTTTCTCATGAAGTAATAACATTTATGTTTGTCTATTTTATATACCTTCTCATGTTATATTTTCTATATGTATGAACACACCGTCTTCGTTGTATGATGTTATATATATAGGGAGAGAGAGAAGGACATTATATGTAACTTTTTTATAGGGAAAATAAGTTTATAGAAATATATACTTTGTGATCTCATGCACAAGTTTCCTATTGGTTGCCTCTTTATGATATTGTACTAATTAGGTTAAAGTTTATACAAGTTCATTAAAGGTACATATTATAAAAACCAAACTTCCTTTATGTAGCAACTTCATATACATGTTAAATAACTTATTTTCTTATTCTATAGATTTATTGAATTTGTGTTACGTTCTAACTTCTTACTTTATTGTGAAAAGAGGCCAAATAAATTGAAATATGATGTATGTGGTCATAGTGTATATATATATATATATATATTCTTTTACCGGTATAGAAAATATGGATCTTATGGAAATGTGCAAACCATGTGAAAAGTTGATTGTTAACTTCATGCTTAATTTTCATGAACAAGTTTTGAAGTATAAATTTTTTTTATAACCAACACATGTTTTATGTCATTTAAAATGGATAAGTCTTGGATGCATAAGCCAATATTTTCACAAGATTATTTAGAAGGAGTTGAAACGTTTTTGAATTTTGCTTAGTTGAATGAACAGACGATGAGTCTATTTGATGTCTTTGCAATGATTTCATAAACATAGAATTTGAAAAAATTGATGATATATGAGATTATCTTATTTGTAATGGGATTGTTCGAACTTATACAAATTGTTATATGCATAGAGAACCCCTAATTCAAGAGGATGATGAAACAAAAACACAACTGAATCGTCGGTTCAAATCCACAGATATGGAGGATTCCCCTATTGAAATGGTAAATGCAATAGAAAATGAACCCAACATAAATCTTGATGAATTTAACAAGTTGTTAGAAGTTGGAGAGAAATTGATTTATCCCGATTGCACAAGTTTCACCAAGTTGTCTACAATAGTGAATTTATACAACCTTAAAGCAAAACATAGATTCTTTGATGTCGGGTTCACAGCTATATTAAACTTAGTTCATAAAGTGTTCATAAAGATAAATGAGTTGCCTATTTCGACATATGAAGTGAAAAAAACATTGAGTAAGTTTGGTATGGAGTATATAAAGAGTCACACTTGTCCAAATGATTATCCTTTATAGGAAACAATATAAAAATGCTACTCAATGTCTAGAATGTGGTACTTCAAGGTGGAATCCTACATCAAATGGTAATGAAGTAAAAAGAGTGCTGACTAAAGTGCTTTGGTACTCTCCACTAATACCTCATTTTAAAAGAATGTTTAAAAGTAAATAGACATCAAAGATGTTGACGTGGCATGCATATAACAAATCCATAGATAGTATTTTGCATAATCTAATAGATTCCCCGTGTTGGAAGGTAGTAGATGAAAAGTGGCCAAATTTTGGGTTAAAGCCTAGGAATTTGTGTCTTGCTATTTGTTGGTCGGTGATTAATATCACATATAACCTTTTCCTTGTTCATTTAAGTAATAGATACATTTTTGGTTGGTGATTACTATCACATATAACCTTCCTCCTTGGTTATGCATGAAAAGGAAGTTTATGATGATTTCCGTGTTACTTTCTGGACCAAAACAGTCGGGTAATGAAATTGATGTCTACTTAAAGCCTCTTATTGATGACTTAAAGAAACTTTAGGATGAAGGAATTGATATGTATGACTTATACAAAGAAGAGTACTTCAATCTTAAAGCAGTGGTATTATGGATAATAAATGATTTTCCTGCTTATGGAAATTTGTGTGGATATGTGACCAAGGGGTACAGTGCATGTCCAGTGTATTGGGAAAACTTGTGCTCAATATCTATTACATTCAAAAAGATTTATTTTGTTGTACATACTTGATTCTTGCCAAAAAGGCATAAGTTTCAATCTTGAAAGAAAGTTGTAAATGATAATGAAGAAGAAGATACTCCAGTACCCTTTTAGGGAGAAGTGTTACATAAATTACAGGGTATAACCTTTAAGAAGTTGGAAAAATGGGACTTAGTACTGAAAGAAATGGCTAAATTACAAGGAATATTAAGAGGAAAAGGAGAAGGAAAAAGAAACGCAAAAAGAAAAAGGTAGTCTAGAGAAAAGAAAATTCGAAATGATTACAAAGAAGAAGATAAAAAATGAAAATGGTGACAAATGTTAGAAGAAGATGTCAATCTTTTGGAAGTTTCCTTATTGGAAAACATTGTCTATACACCATATACTAGATATGATGCACATAGAAAAGAATGTATGTGATACTCTAATTGAAACACTTATTGATATTCCTTTTAAAACAAAGGATGGTATTATTGCCAATATGGATCTAAAAGAATTGGGAATTAGAAAAGAACTAGCTCCAATTAACAAGGGATCATGTGTCAAGTTGCATCTTACTTGTTTTACACTTTATACGGATTAAAAGATAACATTTTGAGAATGTTTATTGGTATTGAAAGTTCCTAAAGGTTACTCATCAAATATTAAAGACCTAGCATCAATGAAAGACTTAAAGTTATTTGGTTTAAAATCACATGATTGTCATGCTCTTATGAAACAATTGTTGCTGGTGGCAATTAGATCAATTCTTCCAAAGCAAGTTCGTCATGAAATCACTCGTCTTTTTTTTCTTCTATTCCATTTGCAAGAAAACAATTGTAGAAGTTGAGCTACATAAACTATAAGTTAAACTTGTTGAGACATTGTGCTTACTTGAAAAATATTTTTCACCTTCATTTTTGACATCATGGTTCACTTAACTATTCACCTTATTAGAGAAGTACAGTTATGTGGTCCTATATACATGCGATGGATGCATCCATTTGAAAGATTCATGAAGTTTTTGAAAGGTTATGCTTGTAACCATAATCGACCAGAAGGGTGCATAGTTTAGTGTTATAATGTAGAAGAAGTTATTGAGTTTTGCTCTAAGTACCTATCTGGTGTATCCACAATTGGAATTCCTCAGCCTAGGTTTTCATTAGGTGGTGGTTTAGAGGATATTGGTGAACCAATAAGTTCAGGCTCAGTTGAAACCATCATACAAGTTCAATGGGAACAAAGCCATTGTTTGGTGCTTGAAACAATAATGAGATTAAACCATACGTACGGTAAAAATGGTGTTATTTATTATACATTTCATAATTTCTTAAATTATATTTTCATATGTTCACTCACATTAGTCTTAAACCATACATATGGTAAAAATGGTGTATATGGATATGTTAAAGGCAAATCCTTAGAACAGGAGAAAAGGAGAGAAATGGTTTCAAGATGAACATAATCATAATTTTATTTATTGGTTTCGAGATAAAGTTATAGATGAGTTAAGTGTCCCTAATAATTCCATTACAGAAACTATAAGGTGGCTAGAAATGGGTCATGGTATAATGTTATCAAGTATCCTAGATATGTTATAAATGGTTTTCGATTTACAACAAAGGTAAGGGGTGAAATTCATATTAATCAAAATAGTAGGGTTGTGGTAAATGCTTAAGCTTTGCAATTTGCAAGTTCTAAGGATAAGAACCCAGTATTATCTGAAAGGATGTAGTATGAAGTTATTCAAGAATTTTGGGAGTTAGAATACCATATGTTTTGTGTTCCAATATTCTTGTGTGACTGGGTTAAGGATAATCAAAATGCAATTTGTAAGAGCGATTTAGGATTGACTCTTGTTAACCTTGGTAAGATAGGTCATCGAGATGACCTAATCATCATGGCTTCCTATGTTAACGAAGTATTCTATGTAGAAGATCCTATAGACACAAAGTGGTCAGTTGTGTTGATACCGCCTCAGCAAGATTTTTATCACAAATAGGAAGAATTAAATGAAATTTTGCCTGATCATGGATCCTTTGTAAGAAATATACCTAACTTAAATAATGCTAATATTGAAAAAGATGATAATTTAATATATAAGCACAATGATTGTGAGCCAACTTGGATTGATCGAGTAAGTTAATATTTTCTTTATTTGCAATGTTTTTGTTAGGTATGCATCTTAAACAATATTATATGTTTGTTTCTATTTACAAATTACATTTATAATTCTAATTTTATTATTTCTTTTCAATTATGCATATATATATATATATATATATTCATTTATTATTTGAATTTTTTGTCTGTAGGTATATGGATCCTAATGAGATTGTTGACAATCTTGAAAAAGATGAAAGAGTTAGGAACCAATATAACTCCTCTCATAAGGAGAGTTCTATGAATGATGATATTTCTTCAGATATGGATAGTTCTTTTGATAAGGAAAGACCATCTAAAAGAAGGAAAAAAGAAAGTTTAAAAAAGAGGTATAACAAAGATAAAGAAAATTTCTAAATCAAAGTAAACTGAAAAAATTACAATTGAATTTGATAATGAATGCAACCTAATTGGAAAGAAGGGATAAAAAAATGATTAGTTGGATATGTGTGTTAAGAAAAATAATGATTAGGATTGTTTATAATGATTAGTAGAAGGAAGTTTTTGAAGCAAAAAAAGACATGATATGGGCAACATGGATTGTAAGAAGACATATTTCACTTGTACTATTTTGTCCTTATTTAGTTATAATACTCATTACGTGTGAATTTATAGGAAAAATACAATCTTCCAAAGGCATACAAATGGAAGTGCATTAAGATGGTCACTTTGGGATGGAAGACATTCAAAAAGCATTTGAGGAAAAAATACATTAACCCATGGACCCATTGAATGAGAAGAAGCTATACAAACCACTTAAGAAGTATGAATGGGTACACAACAATTGTCATGCGTTTATGAATTACATATGATATAAGAAATTCAAGGTATTATTGAACATAAAAGTATAAGTATTATCATTTAATACTTTTTGTTATATGCCCCAACAAATTTTTATATATGTGCTCTTATTAGAAATCAAGTTGTGAACATGATAAGTATAATCATCATACAGGAAGAATGGGGTTTTCCAACTTGAAAATTCAATTTGTGAGTTATTAAAATTTATGTTTGAATGATAATTAGTCATTTTTTGGATATGCAATGTTTTTGTAACTCATTATCCATATCTATAGGAGTCAAAAAGTGGTGGCATAAAAATTTGACAATATCATGTATTTATTACAGCTAACACTCCTAAAGAAAGAGAGTTCAAAAGTAAACAAGTTCAAGATAAAGTAGAAAAAGTGGTAATTATTAAAAATTTTGGCTAACCTTTTTTCTGTTTAGCAGTTGAAGAAACTCTTTGTTTTTGTTTCATCAAGAAAAATTTGTAAATTTTCAAGAGAAACTCGCTAAGTTTCATCCAAAATGTTAGATAATATGTTATGATTAACCAATTATATTTATGATTATTATTTTATGTGTGAATTGTTTTAGAGTAAAATGCAAGATAAGATTGACCGTGGTGAGATTGAAGAAGATATGGGTATGGATGCAATGGTGATGGCATTAAGGAATGACCATCCAAGTCATCTTAAAGGATGCTCACAACATACAACATACATTCAATATTTTGGCATGCCTAGAAATTGCACTAATAATCCCTCCAATGAAATGTTAAAAGTCCTAAATGAGATGATGTCAATGAAGGAAAATATTACAAGCTATGATATCATGAAGGTAGAGATGGATGCACTCAGAGCTGAGTTATTGGGGGATAGGAGTGTAGGACATTCATGCCATTATCCCAAACAAAATCATCCAATTGATAGTTCCCATGAGACTCCATGTATAAAAGAAATAACACCTACATGTATAACACACATCCAACAAATTTCCACTCCTCCTTATATGCCTTCATTTCATTGGGATTAGTTGTAAGTAATCTTCAATATTCAGTCATTTTCATATTTTCATTTTGATTTGTATGGTGTTGGAGTGATAGTATATATGTTTGTTATAATACTTTATAGGGAAGAAATTGTTTACTTGTATATGAGACACCATCTCGTAATGTGGCACGTGGGATGGTAGGTGATTCCTCTAGTATTTGTCATGGACAACCTTTGAATAGGACTTGGAAGGTTTCCATTGTGGATGATGTTGAAAAGAATTGTCCCTTACCTATTCCAACAAGGGAACATAATACAGTTATGGAAGCAATCAATTCATTTGTTGCTTAGCCACCGCATCTCGTCATATTAGGAAAAGATTTAGTGAGGATATTTTCCTTACCTTTTATATATTGTTTTCATTGTTGATTAATTTAAAAATATATTCTAATTTTATTAGATTTCTTCATATTGTGAATAAATAGAGTTTGAGCAAGGAGAAATCAAAGTTATCTATTACCAGTGGCAACAAAAAAGGAAGCTCAGAGGAGAAACCAATAGACAAAATAGCTTCTAAGAAGCCTGCTTTGCTACAAAAAAAACAATTTCATATACATATGAACAAACTAGTGGTTTTTCTATCCATGTTAGATTTCTTATAGTTGCATGCTCATTTGCATCTTAAATTAATGATCTTGCTATTAAAGTTTCAATAGAAGTTCATATCTTAGGCAATGAACTCCCTATTTTTCTATCAGTTGAGTGTGTAGAATAATTTTACACCGAGGTGGAAATTGGATATTCAGTTGTCAAATTGTGAATACGGTTAATTTATTTGATTTTAATTCAGTTTTAATTTTATGCATCTTTATTATGATTGTTATTTTGTCATTAATTTGTGAACCTTTTTCATAGGAGATACTATGACAAGTTTATAAAGAAACATTTAAATGATGTGATTAGATTCATTGACCCAAGTTGGTTATATGTCATTAAGAAGAACAGGACACATACTCAAATTGCTAAACAAGTGTTTGAAAGGATGCAAAATACTAAAGAGGGAGATAAGTGGATTATTCCATATAATGGAGAGTAAGTGGATTTTACAACATTTATGAAAAAGTATGTTATGTAATGAAAGGAATTTACCAATATATATCTTATTATAAATTGATGTAGGTACCATTGGATCTTAATTGTGTATGAGCCATTCAAAAATACCATTTATTATTTGGATTTAATGCGGGGTAAAGTGTTCTCCGATATTGAAAACATTATGAATGAGTAAGTTATATTTTTTTTATTAATTTAATGTTTTTGAAAACATTAAGTTTAATCACAAGTAACTCTTATTTATTTTTCCTTCATTATATAGAGTTCATATTATGTTGAATGGTTATCAAAATTGAAGGGCTCAAGGTTTTCCAATATAGTATAGAATGAAAGTATGTTATAAATGCATGGTTTATTAAACTCTTTAACTTCAACCTTGTTAGATTTTTCATAAATATGTATATTCACTAAAAGTACTTACACTATTTATTGATAATATCTATGTAATATCTTTTTAATTAGATTATATTAAGCTTATAATTGAATTTTTGTTCTAATGTATAGTGTCCTAAGCAAAATGATTTGGTAACTTATGGGTATTATGTCCTTATGTTTATGATGATAATTATTTCCAATCCAATTGCTTCTATGATTGACTTGGTAATAATTTAAGTAATATTTTGTATTTTATTTTCTTGTTTTAATTTTGATTTTGATTTTAATTTTAATTTTGATTTTTAATTTATTCTTTATAGGTGGTTAGCTAACAATAATTTAAAATGTGTATACATTAAAGCTTAATCATGAAGGAATTTACACTGATACAGAAGTTGATGAGATGCGGAATGAGTGAGCATAATTCACAAATCGATTCTTACAACTATAACTCACCATTTAGTCAAATAAAAAACTAAGGTGAATATTTATATAGCTAATTTCATGTTATATTTGATGAAAGAGAACTGAGAACTGATGAGTGCTCAAAAAGCACTAAAATAACCATGATTTTATGCACATTAATTGATTAAAAATATATATATTTATATGTTTTATCATATATTTATATAAATTTGTCTTTTTCGGAATCACGGGTATTTTTATTGTTTTTCAGGTATTTTGGCTTAAAAACGCAATTTAAAGACTCAAATAAGAATACTTGAAGCAATACATCACAAATATATTAATAAATAAGTGGGAAAAGGTCAACAAACATGGAAAAATTGGACAAAATGGGACGAAAAGGTCAAAAATGTCAAAAAGATGGAAAATCATACGCCACATACCTCACCGCTGCAAGCCCGACGCCTCCGGGCCAATACCGCGCTCAGTCACGCCCATGCTGCACGCGTCGCAGGCGTTGATTTCTATCCGCACAAGCCGTGGCAACAAGGCTGGCATCGCGCTCACGCTGCTAGCCGCCTTCAAAGCGCCCAACCGCACGCCTAACGTTGCTTTCACCCCATTTTTCACGCAGCAGTTCGCGTGACGCCACGCTGACGTCATTGATGACCTGCATTTCCATTACACGCTTTTTTAATTTTTTTAATATTTTTTTAACATTTTTTTACTCATTGTTTCTCTCCATCCTCACCTATAAATACCCCCATTCCCTTCACTTTCAAATCACACCTCAAAACCACACTTCTCTCTTCTTTCTTTCTCTCATTTCTTAGTTTTTGAGTTTTTCTTAGTTTTTAGCTTTTCTTAGTTTCTAAGCTTTTTCTTAGTTTTTCTCTTAGTTTTTAGTTCAATTCTTCTTAGTTTTAGAGTTCTTCTTTTCGAGAGGAACTTGTAATGTTTTTGTAATAATTTAGATTTTTGATTCAATAAATGGAAGTGCAAATTCGGCCGAGGTTTTCTAGCAACGGGAATAGCGTCAAGCCTTGTAAGGATTTTATTTTCTTTACGCTTATTTTTATGCTTTATTCTTACATGTTATATTTAATTTGTCCGTGATTAAATTTAACTGCTATTGCTTTATAATCATGATATAATAATAACGTTGTTATGCTTGCATAAATATTAAATAGGTAAAAATTTCTAAAATGAATTGATTTTATTTTTTATTCAAGATTTTATATTAAGGATGTTAGAGAGAAATATATTATTTTTCATTACAAACTTAAATCTGAAAATTAGATTTTAAGGTTTAGTTATCCGGTCTGATTTAGAGTAGTGCTCTTTTATTTGTTGGTACAATCGGCCGGTAGTTAGAGTGAAGCTCTATTTCAAAAGTTTTTATAAGAATTATTATGTGAAAATGTATTGACAACATGTTTTCAATAGTGGTTTTAAAACTTTAAAATTTAGTACTCGGATAACTAAATTCTTAGGTTTAATTTGGACACCTTGAATAAAGTTTAAACTGTCTAACCCCACCAAAGGTGGCATTTAAATGGTTCATTTTCAATCTCTTAGAAAAAGGAATTAATTTAATTAACCAAATTAGTTATCAACCACACCCATAGGTGTTAATTGATTTGTTTAGTTAACAAAGAATATCTAACCCCACCAAAGGTATACTCATACAAAAAAGAGAGAATCAATAAAATATCAATTTATATCTTTAATAACCTAGATAATACAGCAAAGATAATTAATTTAGTTATTATTTCCATAAATACTCCACTAATATAAATGATAAAATTTGCATGAACATTTATTGAATCTGTATTTATATTTATTTTTAGATAAATATTTATTGAATTTGTATCTATGTTTATTTTTTATGTTTTTTTTAGATTATATTTAATTAATCTGTATATATGTTTATTTTATGTTATTTATTTAGGAACACAAAAACCAAACTATCGTGACAGGATGTTTAGGATTTAATTTCATTTTTAAAAGTTTGAATAATAAATTAAAAACCGCATACATTCCTTCCTTAGATCGACCTTGGGAGTATACTTATCATTTTATATGAAATGATTCGTGCACTTGCGAGAGTTTTACAAATATTAAAACCAAAGTATTTGCGAGAATCGGCGATGCCGGTTTTCGTTCATCAAGAACTAAGAACTACATATATATGATCAGAATATGCACTTCATGCATGGGTGGTGTGAAATGATCAAGAATTGCGTATATATGTTCAGCATATGAACTTCATTCATATTCTTTTGGTTGTTTTATTTTCCTGATAATTGCATATATACTTATGGGAATTGAGAATTAAGAACTGAAAACTATATATATGTGTTTGTTTAGCATGTGCACTTTATGCATGGATGGTATGAACCGATCAAGAAGAACTGCATATATATGTTTAGTATGTACACTTTATTCATATTCTTTTGGTTGTTTTATTTTCCTGAGAACTGTATATATATTTTCCTGCTCAACTGCATATATATGTTTAGTATGTACACTTTATTCATATTCTTTTGGTTGTTTTATTTTCCTGAGAACTGTATATATATTTTCCTGCTCAACTGCATATAACGCCATTAATTCAAATGAAATTGGCATTACTTCTCAAACAAAATTGGCATAGCGAATTCAAAAATCTTGATCAAAACTGGCATAGAGGGAATTAACCCAGTTTTTATGGAATTAGGATAATTTTTGGGTTACTATTTTATTGATAGTTCTTTACTAACCCTGGTTTCTTTTTATTATTTTTCCTGACACTACTATCTCCTTTTGAAGCTTTTTATAATAATGATAATAATACTGCTGTTGTTATTGATATAGGCACTACTAATTTCGTTGATTTGTCTCACAAGTTTTTGTATTATAGTGCTAGAAATTTACTTGGAGGCTAGATATGCATTCCATCTTTCACTCTTGAATAGGTTCAAGAATTTACTCTGGGCCATTTATTGTATATATAGGAATAGACATAGATTCAAGAACTTATTAATCTAAGGTACTACTTAT
Organism: Hippophae rhamnoides; assembly: GCA_033030585.1. Taxonomy (NCBI): domain Eukaryota; kingdom Viridiplantae; phylum Streptophyta; class Magnoliopsida; order Rosales; family Elaeagnaceae; genus Hippophae; species Hippophae rhamnoides. The sequence goes on along the minus strand of CM065431.1, from coordinate 32,575,822 downwards.
ATTCATGGAAAGAGGATGTTGTTATGCTTATAGTAGATGTTTTTTATGAGGAAATTAGCAATGTACATAGTAGATGTTGTCAAGGAAGAAGATTGTGAAGAAAAGCATGACAATGTGCCATGCAAAATATCTTTTATATTGATTTAGATTGTAGACAATTTGATTAGTTATATTAGTAAATTTTTTGCATGTATTTTATATTTTGGAACACTTTAATTAGCTAGTTATAGTAAGGTTTTTTTTATGATTTAGTGTATATATAAACTCTTAATTAATGTAATTTCCCTCTTAAGTTTCATATAATGACTTTTAATTTTCTCAATGTTTCAATTTATTTTAATTTATATTAAAAATGGGGTTAATTGAGATGTATATGGTCATGGTTTAAGTGTAGCCGAGACAATAGACATCATTTGGTTATATGTCTATGGTCTCGGTGTTTTAAAGACCATGGCCATAGGTAACAGTCTATGGTCTCTCTCATGGATGACTTGTTTGGATTTTCTAGAAATTTTAAACAAAACAAACCACGAATTCCATACTTTTCATGCTCATATGACTTAGAGACTATTTCCTGACTCAATAGCCCCTCACAAATTCTTTAAATCGAGTAATGTTGTTTGATCACTAGTTTTGGATGATTTGTTAGGGTTAAGTTGTTTTCTTCCTTTCTCTCTTTGAATGTAATTCTTATATATTTAAATTTATGTTATTTTGTTCGTTATCTTCATGTTTCTTATTTTTCTGTTCATGCATATCTCTCTATTTCTCTTTGTTTCTTTGTCTTGCATAGTATGTTGACTGTTTTACTTGCTTCTATTCCCAACTATTTGACCCATTACTAGTTTTCTACCCCGCTTTTTGCTTACTTCTTATTTTATGGCTATTTGCATGAGCATTATGACACATATTTTCATTAAGTAGTGCCAAACTATTAGGATTTTCTTTCTATTGCCATGTCATTCTTATGTCATGTAATATAGAATGTATCTTATCTATTTTACTAGGTTCTCTATTCCTGTACCTAATATGTCATTTATTGATTTTTTATTTGTTTATTTTTGCATCATGTCCACCTTTTTCATGCTTGTTCTTTTGCTATGCTTTAGTTGTTTCCTTGAAGCTAACTAAGGTGTAATTACAAGCTTATTTTTGTGAGTGTTTCTCTATTCTATTCATATTTTGGTTTTCTATGTACATTTTTATGTCATAAAAATTACTTATATGTCTTTAGGACTGTTGACCTATTTACATTGTTGCAACTAAACATGTGTGTTTTGTTTGCATTCCTGGTGTTTGGGATGTTGACCCTATCTAAGCATGTCATTTATTTCTATGTTGAAACATGTGGCTTTCTCACTTGCTTAGTGGTTTTAATAGAATCCCTTGTCTCTTCCTTCTCTTAAGGATATTACTTGTACTGTTAACTAAATTTCTTCTTTCTCCTAACTAGCGATGATGTGAGTATTGGTGTTAATCTCGTTTGAGGTACTTTTCCCTTTTTCTTGGACTATGATCTGCTTTGAGACCTTCCTTGTTATCTCTCTTGTTAGTTATTATTGTTATGCTTTGTGAGACTAACGAATTTACTCTTTGCTAAATTATTGCATGTAAAGTGAATTTTAGAGGGACCATGTTGATACATGGTTAGTGTGCATTTGTCTTAAATTGAAAAATGGATGTTTTAACATGTGTATTTCTTGAGAGTATATATGACTAAATTTTTCTTGTTCATTTTATCTGAAATGCACTTTTGTTTTTGCACATACTATAACTTTTGTGAATTTGTACAGTTATTTTGATATGCTTATATGGATCTCATGCTTTGATTGTGTGTATGTCTGTAACAAGCTCTAGAATCCTCTTTAGTGTCTCTTGAGGCAAAAGTCTAAGCACACTTAGATAGAGAAAGGATTTAGGCTTTCTTTGGATCGTTTAAACTTTTCAAGTCACCAATTTTTACTTGTCCTTAGTTACCCCCTTTGAGCCATTATGTTATCCCTTCATTTCCTTGCACCTAAATATAGGCTTAGCCCAAATGTATATTCCCACTTACCTTATACACCCTTTATTAAGCATGTTTGTTTTAGGATACTCTATTTTACCCTCTTGGTTTCTATCAAAAAAATTAAGCAATATAGAAAATTTTGGAGGAAAGATGGAGAAAAGAAAAATAAAATTAAGTGTTGATGATTGTTCATTTCATAGACAAAAGGAATGAAGAAAGAAAAGAAAAGAAAGTAAAATGATGAGGAGTATGAAAAGAAAGTAGTGCATAAATTGCTAAATTTTTTGTATTGTTCTTACTACATCATTGGTTGAAATTTGAGAAGTAAAGAGAAAAGAACTCATGTTTAAGGGTATATATGTTATGAACATGAACTTATTTATTTGAATTGGATCGGCAAAGGTGTGTTTGAGCCTAAATGACACCTCACTCCTACCCAAACCTCAGCCTATCATTGCAAGCTTTGGAAGACCTATTGATTTCATATAGGTTGGTGCCTACATTAGTGGAGAGAGAGGCTAAATATGGACATATGAAGTTTGTTTCTACTTAAGTCTATATTTATATTTTCTTGATTCACATAAGCATGTCTTAATGGCATATAATATATCACACAAGAGTATGTCATCAAAAATTTAGTCATACCCTTACATGAATACATCATGGATTGATGGGCAGGTGGATATTTTTGTTTAATGTATTGATTAATCTCTAATGACTCTCTAGTTCTTTGAACATGCTTAGTTTTCTTCCCTCTTTTTATATTACTTGTTTTCTAGTATGTGTAGATGGTTCTATTTTGAGGGAGTTTTAAGAGTATAATGCATAACATGTTTATTTCCTCATGCATAATTTTAAGGGAAGAGGTGTGCATCAATTATATGTTTTGAGGGAAAGTTTTGTATTTTTTTTACTTCCTATTGCTTGTCTTGTTTATAAGTTATTGTTGCTATCATGTTCATGTGGTGCTTCCTTCTCTTTTAAATCACTTTGTATGAATGATGCATAAATAGGATTGTAACTATGACATATTGCATGCATTGTATGCAATCTCTTGTTTCACATGTCCATCTATGTGTTTACCTACTTCCCTATTGTAGTGAGTTATTGCTTATTTCTTGTATTGCATACTTTTACCTTGTTGTTGTCTCGATGTTATTTTGTGTCTTTTTTGCATGACTACATATGTTTCTTCTTATTGGGTTTTCTCTAATCTTTTTACAGCGTAGTATTTATGTTAGAATTACTGAATTTTTGTATACCTTCATTCCCTCATATAGAGGCTTGGTATGTTGCATACTGTATGTATGTTTGCTTTTACTTTCCATGTCAAAAAAAGGGATAAGAATGTGCACAACTTAGTATTTGTTTCCATGTTGTGTTGTACATGGGTGGTGAGTGTAAGATTGCATTACATATATTGTTTCCTAACTTGTATGCATTTAGGGGGAGTGTTGCATGAAGTCAGAGGGAGTGGTGTACTTTACATGTGCTTTTGCCTATCATGTTTACCTGTATACGAGTAATACGATAGTTTATGGTTAGACTATATGTTATTTTTACATGATACGTTCACGAGGTATGTGTTTGTTTCATGTATATAGGTTACACGTGTCGATTGAAGTCATCGAGATTCATTTGTGTTGTGTGTTATGGTGCTGAGACCCTTGTGTTTTCAAAATGACAGAGTGGATGAGTTATTACATAAAGATGAATGGAGCACACAAGATGGCTACACTTGGTTTAGTTGTGTCTTTCAGTGTTGAGTATGCATCGATATTTTTCTCATAGGAATAAACATCTTTAGGTATCTTCATAATCATCTCATGACATATATGAGTATGTATTTACTTATGAAGTGTTTTGACATGAAAAGACAAAGGGGGAGAATGTAAGTCCCATTGTACTAGTGTTTGAGTCTTAGCTTTTTGTGTACAAAGCACGATGTTAGTTTATTTTGCTTAGTGTATCTGTCTTCCTCTGTGTATAGTTGGTTAATACAGATCAATAACACATACACACATATAGTTAGGTATACTTTATATGTGAGCATGTTTACACATATCACAGGGGTTGGTTGTCATAGTGTGCATACTACATTGAGAGTTGTGATTTTTGACGAGAGTGCAAACAAGTCGATGTTATTGCTCCTATTTTTGGTTCGTTTTAGGTGAAAGTATTTATCGATTTTACTTGGCATTTTTTAAACAAAAAAAATATTTTTTTAGCACCTCGCCATAAAATTTGGCGAGGTGGCTGGTCAAGGCTCTTTAATTTCAACTCTTTACCTATTATTTTAATATTGAAACCCTGTCAAAATTCTCATTGAGATTTATATCCATTATTTAAATTATTTTGGAGAGATTACATATTAATGTGGTTCATTTTGAGCTTAGTTATGAAATTATTTTTTGTATGGGTACGTGATTTTCTTGTGTGTCTCCCATACATGATTTGTGTTCTATGGTGGACTATGTATCCCCTCAAATTCATTAGTGGTTACACTTCTTATTATAGATCTGGATTTACCAATCACACCACATTGGGTGGTGTTAGATGTAGAGGAAAGCTGGGTTCGCATGTTGAATCAAGTTGTTGCAGAATCAACAAGTAGGATTAATAGTGGGTAGTTCGGACAGAGGTCCCAACTGATAGAGACAATAATGGTTTTATTTTCTATCAAAGTTGTAAATTATTTTTTGTTTAGTGAATTATTTGCTGCTGAGTAGTTACCTTAAGCAAAATGAGGATGTTGCCATATAGATATAGTCTTTACATGAGTTTATCTCGTTATATCACCTGTTATGCATGATCAATTATTGAGCTCGTATAATCTAAATTTGTTGTGTATATGTTTCAATATATTAAAGCATAAAATTTGATTGAAAAACATTTATTATTTACTTGCTTTCTGTTTTGATATATAATATATGTTATTATAAGTTATCTATATTATATTATTTGTGCTTCTGCTATATGTACAGCTTAGAAATGTTAAAACACTGTACTAGTCATAAATTACATTTGATCAAATAGTTATGAATTTAACATTTCTAAATAAAATAAAAATGGTTCACATTAAAGAAATAATAATAAATAAAAAAGTACATAAACAAATCTAAAACATAGACTTGAACTTAGTCCTCCAATGTGAGAAAATTGGGATCGGGGAAGATTAAGAAAAAAATTATGTGAATCTTATTTGAAATACATATTATAGGGTTTGCAGTGTAAAAATTCATCCCAAGCCGCAACACACTTAGTTTCATTTCCCTGAGCAAAAAATATAAACCAGCATATTCAAATATGAACCTGTGTGCCATGGCCTAGAAAACATTTATATTGCACCTCAAAAAGTTTTCTTTTAATCAAATTTTATCCCTAAAGTCCCATATCGCGATTAGCATAAAAACCATGTCCTCAAGTAGAATTGTTTTTTACTAAAATAATACTAAGTATTAAATTAAAATAAATACTAAATAATTTCAATAAAAGAAAAAATAAATAAATAAAAGCATATCAAAATAAACAAAAATAAACAAGAAAGTAAAATAATTAAAACAAAGAAAAATAATAAAAATAAAAATCAAAGACAAAAATCAAAGAAAAAAAACAAAAGAAAAAAAAATAAACAAGACTATACAAAAATAAATAACAAATAAAATAAAATAAATAATAACAAAATAAATAATAGATAAAATAAATGAAACAAATAAAAGAAAATAACATAAGAAATAAAAAGATGTAAAGAATAAAATAAACAACAAAAAAAATAAAAAAAATAACCAATAAAATAAAATAAATATGAAAAACAAATAAATAAGAGAAAAGAAGTAAAAATAAAAATAAATGAAAATATTTAACTTATTTTTTAATTTTTAATTTAAATAACTTACAAATATTCATAAAAATCACAGAAGAAAAATAACAAATATTTACAAAATCAAGAAATAAAAATAAAATCCCAAAAATATCCTAAAAATAATTACAAAGAAAAAAACTAAATAGTTTAAAATGCCAATTATCCGTTAGTGGTGTTAAAAGCTTGATAGTGAAGTTTGATATTTATAAAAAGCTTTCAAATATACGAATCACTTGTAAAACAACGACAAGTATACTCCTAAGATCATTTTTCAAGGAATTATAGTGGTTTTTAAAAGTTAAATTATTTTCTAATATAGCTTAGAAAAATAATTCCTAAACATTGACAATTTGTTGGTTTGTAGAATAGAATTATAAATTCTAAATTAAGTTATATCAAAAAAAGTAAATAAAAGCGAGTAAATTAAAACAATAAATTAAAGTAGTAAATGAAAGCCAGTAAATTAAACTATAGTCGAACCTAAGATGATGGATTTATATGGGATTTTAGCGAGTAGAACCTTTCATGGACAGAACAAATTAAGTTACTTAAATATAAGTTTGATTTATTGATTTATTTTCTTTTTAAGTAAACCCTCTATAATGATGGTGGGTTCCTAATGATATTTAATTAATCAATTCTTCCTTGACTAGGGTTTAAATTGATTAATTGATAAACTAAATATATATATATATGCATCAAAATTTTCAATTAATTAATAACTTCATTTGGTTGGCCTGAAATTAAAAATTGGTAAACCAAATCTTGATTTATAATTAAAGAATTTATCAAGATTTGGTAATTATAAATCAAAATTTGATTCATCTTTAATTTATAATAAAAATTATTTTTCAAACATCTAATTTAATATAAATCAATGAAATTAAAATATACTCTTATTAATTTTGCATAACTAAGTACAAATGATGTGTTCAATGCTTAATTCTAAAACATTTTTCTTTAATTATAAGTCAAAATTTGGTCAATTATTAATTTATTATTAAAGATCTGTAGATTCTAAATAAGAAATAAATCTAAAACTTCTATTTATTTAAATCACAAAAATGTTGTTTCAATCATTGGAGGCAAAGACTAAAATCACATATATAGATTTAGCCAATCATAGTTAAATTAACAAAATTTAAGTTAACTATGAAAAACATTAGAATATAAAAAGAGTTCAAAGATATAACAAATAAAAATACCCCTTTTGTGGAAGACGATTTCAAATCTCTGAACAAGTTGTCATTAGCTTATCCAAATCCTTGTATGTACTTCACAATTAGGAGGTTCTTTGTGTATCTATATATGATGGTAAAATGATTGACCTAAATTCTACACTAAACTAAACTATTTGATGACTACTCCTAAAATTATCAAATGAAAGTTGAGTAAAAACTATAAGCTAAGTACTTACTTATATGAAAAACAATATGGGTACAAAAGGCTTCAAGTCGTTTTAATGAAGTTGTGTTGTGGCACAAACTTTTCCATGCACAGTACAAGGTTTTTTTAGCTTCACCCAATTGTAAATTGAGAAGGTCTAGCTACAACCAACTTTAATCCATGCCGCAATACATGTTACTCAATATGCTTAGTTATTTCATCCTAAATAGAGTGCGCCACAACACAAATTTTTGCATCGTGGCATACTTCACTTTTCTTTAAAATCACTTTGCTCACTTTATAAATTGGTTGGTGCAAATAAAGTGCTTTAAGTTCATGTGTTGACAAGTTTATACATTTTGAAGTTAAAAAATCTGAAATACAATAAAACATACCTGTGATTCTAGACAAATAGATTTATATAAATATTGTTATAAATATGCTATAATCAAAACTAGTTGTCACATTTAAGTGCAATAAAATCACAGAATATGAGTATTTTTAAGCACTTATCATTGGAGTAAAAGTATACATTCAATTTAGGGCCAAGTGGGTGATCAAAATTTTATATATATATATATATATATTCAATGGTTATCTTGAAAGGATCAATCAATCCAACTATGGCCTAAGTTATCTCTCAAGGGATGATCATACAGATTCTAAAACATGAAAGACTCATATTATATAACATTATTCACATTAAGTGCTTTCCTAATAAGCTTATCAAAAAATCAATCACATGCATTGTGCATATATAATGAATTATTTCAATCAAAAACAAGCAAGCATACCACATGGTTAATGTAATCATCTTTATAGTTACATGATAGATTCCTATCATAATTGATATGTGTTATCTTGTTATTTATCTTAATTAAAAGAATGAATTGGGTTTTAATATCGTATTTTAACCTAGGTATTTCATAATTTGTGTTTCGGAATCAGAGGGTATGTTTTGATGTATTTCAAGTACTTTTACATTTAAAAGATACAAATGATAAAGGACGAATCAAATCCTCATAATTAGGGGCATAATTGTCATATAATGGAGGATATAAATGCAAAAATTTATACAAGATACATCAAGAAGGGGTCAAAATATTAAATTATCATAATTAGAGGTGTGTTGCGGCATAAGCATATATGGCTGTGGCACAACACTCTCAGGATGAATTTGCACAAAAATAGGAACAAGGTCGTGTTGCGACAAGAGTTGATGTGTGTCGTTGCCCGTGATGAAAGCTCAATAGCACTTAATATATCATGATTTTATACATGCTTTATTATTAAAAGGTTTGTATTTACCTAATTTTATTATTATTTTATAAAATCTATCTTTTCATAATCATGGGTATATTTTTTTATTTTTCAAGTATTTTAGCGTAAAAATATGAAAATGATCAATATTTGAATAAATACAGTTGATGTACTCCATTGCAATGCTCCAAACCAATAAAAATGATACAAGAAAATAATGAAACAAAATAGCACAGAACAATGTGTACCTCGATGTGGTGCGTTTGGATTCAATACAACTATCTCTAAACCTTCATGAGCAACAGTGTGGAAAATAAGCATGCTACCACACGAAGCACTCAGACTATGTATAAAGCTTGTATCAATTATGTGTATGCTGCAGCGTGGATTATTGTATGCTATTGCGATAACATAGCTGAGTAGATTTTTTGAACCTATAAATAGGACACTTATTTCATTGTATCAATAATTACTTATCCCTTATCCCTCATCCTTCTCATTTGTTTCATTTCTTTAGTTTCTAGTTTTTTTTCTTAGTTTAAAATTATTTTCTGGATTAAGAGTTGAAAATATTTTACTTTATATAATAGTTGTAAATCCAATTCAATAAATGTTCGATATTTCTTTGGGAGATTTTCAAAAATAATTCAAGAAAGCTATGTTGAGGTATATTTATATATTTTTTTCAGTTATTCTTTATGAGTTTTTTTACATGTTTTATTTAATTTTTTGATCAATTATTAAATTGAGCATGTATGGCTGAAAGTATAATGGAATGTTAGCAATGTTGTTATGCTTGTGAAATATTAACCAGGTAAAATATTTTTACAAAATTAAGTATTATTTTATATTCAAGAATTCTATAAAGTTTATTTCAGAAAATTTATTGATGTCATAATTTTCATTATAAACCTAAAATATGAAAGTTAGGTTTAATTATCTGAATCTGATTTAGAGTACTACTCTTTTATCATTGATTTGGTTACATGTATAGTTGAAGTATAAAATCTATTTCAAAGATTTTTATAAGAATTATTATTGAAAGATATACTGACGATATAACTTTGGTAATAGTTTTAAAATCTGAAAGTCATTTATCATATGGTTGAATTCTTGAACCTAATTTTGACACCTTGAATGAAGTTTAAATTGTCAAGCCCCCCCCCCCCCCCCCTAAGGAAGACAATTAAATGTTTTATTAATCTCTTAGAGAAGAATCAGAATTTAATAATAAAATTAATTAACAAGCCCTACCTAAGGATTTTAATTGGTTTATTATTGATAACGAAAATGATCCATGCCCTAGGATATCTTCATATAAAAAGAAGAGAATCGATAAACTTAATTCAAATCTTTCATTATCCATTCAATGTTGATCAAGCATGACCAACTAGTTAATACATCCCATAAATTCTCCACACATGGTAAATGTTTAAATGTCTGAATGTTTGTTGAATCTATCTTTATATTAATGTTATTATATTGGACTTTCAAACCCAAACTTTGTGACAAAATGTTTTGATTTTATTTTCATTTTTAAGAATTTGTTGAATAATTTAAAAATCACATTATTCCAATTTAGACCGATTGAGTATACTTATCATTATCTATAAGTGATTCATGTACTTGCAAAATTTTTATAAATTTTACAAAATTTGTACGCAATAATTTTTGTGCATTAAGTTTTTGTCACCGTTACTAGAGACTATCTTATGAGAATACATTTTAAGCCATTATATTTTCATTCTGAATGATGATATTTTTCTACTTTTTTAAATATTGTTCTTATAAATTTTATATTGTTAGATGATTTCCATAGATCTTTGCATTTAATGTAGGATTTTTACATCTAATAGAGTGTCATATATTTATTTTTATTACTTAAATTGAATAAGTTAAGTAGAAATCTAAATTATATGACTTTTTCTTCATTCATGCATTACTTATAAAAAAGAGACATATACGAGGTTACCCAAACCAATATAAAAGAAAAAGTCACAAATTAACCACCCACCTAATCTTTCAATATATGTACAATTTGTACATGAGTCTTTTCTTTAAAAAACTATATATCTCTAAAATCGAAAAAATAAAAATAAAAAGAGATAAAAAAATAATAAGAAAAAAAATGTATAATATAAACTATATACTATGACTTAATATCCTTCAAAGTGGTAAGAATTGACTAAATAGAAAAGAAAAATATAGGAAATAATTCTCCAATAAATTATTTGCATTTTGGTCATCTCTTAAAAGGCATATTATTTGAGATTTTTATTTGATTAATTTAATTGATGTATAAAAATGATATTTGATTTCTTTATAAAATCCTTTCATTTGATTTCTTTATAAAATCCTTTCATTTGATTTCTTTATAAAATCCTTTCATTTGATTTCTTTCATGAGATTAATATTATGCATAATTTTTGAGCCTTTTCTTCTTTACATAAATGTGAAACTATTAGTTCATTTTTATATATAAACTCTATTCGTATATATTAAATGAGTACTTGAGCTAATAGGATTAGTATATTTAAGAGTGTACCTTGTGAGGTTAGAATCAAGGCGAATTCAAATTTCTTAAATTGAGATTGGGTAAATTTCATATTAATATATTTTTTATTAAAATACGAAAGTGATTTTCAACTAATTATTATAGTATATCATGAATGTTAAGAATAATAAAATAACTTATGCTATAGATTTTTTTTGTACTATTAAAAGAGATTAAAAAGTATGAGAAATTTCGTATTTTTTATTTTTATTTTTACATTAGTTTAAATATTATTTTATTTGTTATTTGTTTTTAACTTTTACATTTTAATTGATGTTTGTGGGTATTATATCTGAAAATCCTCACAAGACTTAAACTCCTCCAGTAGGACAACCTAGGGATTTAAAGGCCTATTGTATATGCTAAATGCAACTGTGTCAATCATTGGAAATGATTTAGGATAGTTTAATTTTATTTTTGGTTTTTGTTTTTAATTTTTTGCCATTCTTGCTAAGAACTTAGCAAAAAGCTCGTTGGGGTTGGATGAGTGCTCAAAAGCACTCAATATATCGTGATTTTATGCATGATTTATGATTAAAAAGGTTTGTATTTACTCAATTTTATTATTATTTTATACAAATCTATCTTTTCAAAATCATGGGTATATTTTGTTATTTTTAAGGTATTTTAGCTTAAAAAGAAAAATTGATCAATACTTGAGGAAATACATTTAAGGCACTCCATTACAATGCTCCAAACCAATAAAAAATGATACAAGTCATGCAGAACAATATGTTTCGCAACGTGAAATTATTATGTGCCGTGGCACGGTGCTTTTGGATTCAACACAACTATCCCTAAACCTTCATGGTGTGGCATGGAAAATATACATGTTGCAACACAAGATGCTTGAAATGTGTATAAAGCGTGTATCAATTATGTACAAGCTATGACGTGGACTATTATGTGCCGCGGCTCCAACCCATCTGAGTAGATTTTATAAACTTATAAATAGGACACGTATTCCATTATATCAATAATTTCTTATCCCACATCCTTCTCATTCCTTTCATTTCTTTAGTTTTGAGTTTTTCATTTCTTAGATTAAAATACTTGTCTCTATTGAGAGCTAGAAAAATGGTAGTTTTTGTAATAGTTGTAAATCCAATTCAATAAAAGTTTGAAATTTCTTTTGGAGATTTTTCAAAAATAATTCAAGAAAAACATGTTGAGATATATTTATATATTCTTTTTAGTTATTTTTATGAATTATTTTTACATGCTATATTTAATTTTCTGATCAATTATTAAATTGAGCATGTCTAGTTGAAATTATAATGGAATATTAATAATGTTGTTATGGTTGTGAAATATTAATTAGGTAAAATATCTTTACAAAATTAAGTATTATTTTCTATTCAAGAATTCTATAAATTTTATTTCAAAAAAAATAGTGATATTAGAATTTTCATTATAAACCTAAAATATGAAAGTTAGAGTACTATTCTTTTATCATTGATTTGGTTCACAAGTATAGTTGGAGTATAAATTTTATTTCAAAGATTTTTATAAGAATTATTATTGAAAGATATAATGATGATATATCTTTTGTATTAATTTTAAAATCTAAAATTCATTTATTAGGTAGTTAAATTCTAGAACCTAATTTTAACACCTTGAATGAAGTTTAAATTGTCAGACTCCACTTAAGGAAGACAATTAAATGGTTTATTAATATCTTAGAGAATAAGAAGAAATTAATAATAAAATCAATTAACATGTCTCACCTAAGGATATTAAATGGTTTATTATTGATAACGAGAAAGATCCCTACCCTAGGATATTTTCATACAAAAATAAAAGAATCAATAATCTTAATTCAAATATTTAATAACCTATTTAACGTTGATCAAGCATAACCAACTAACTAATATATTCCATAAATTCTCCACATTATGTTAAATGTTTAAATGCCTGAACGTTTATTGAATTTATCTTTATTTTAATGTCATTAGGTTATACTTTCAAACCTAAATTTTGTGACATAATGTTTAGGTTTTATTTTCATTTTTAAGAATTTTTTGAATAATTTAAAAACCATATGATTCCTCTTTAGACCAACCTTGGGAGTATACTTATCATTTTTTATAAATAATTCATGCAATTGCACGTATTTTATAAATTTTACAAAATTCATGCGCAATCATTAGCCCATGCCATCATATTTGCACTCAAACACCTGATATCTAGTACGTGTCTATCCAAAATGTTCAAGATTTGTTTGATTGACATTTTAATTGATTTAAAATTTTGCAAATCCTAATCCCAACTACACTGTAACTATATCGTATCTCTTTTATTATAAATATGTACCTAGAGTTAACAAAATAGCAGTCATAGATTATAGGTACATATTTTAGAGAAAATACACTTAGGTCTATAGAGAAATTAAAGGCTAATGGAAAGATAGAGTTCAAGAGGTAATTAAGGAGTATTTCTTATTTTTCTTCTTGATTTCTACTATTTTAATTAGGATTATTTCAGAATCAATGCTAGCTAATTTATGTATGTAATTGTGAGCAATTTTCAAGCCTTAGACTATGATTTTTAATAAATAAAATGATATGGTGATTTGTAGATTCTTTGATTTTTGATGTGTTTGACTCTATGTTTAACTACCATAACCATACATGTATGAATTCGAGGGATCAACTAGTTTACTGCATGTATATGTTTAATGCTAGTTTAAGATGTTATTAGATTATTATTATGTAATTGTCATTATTATAATTCAAAGTGGTATCTTGTTACTTTATGACAATGTGATAATAGAGTTGATACCTTTGTTAAGGGTTACTAAGGATTGTAATCTTGCCTAATTTAGTTATCTCCTTTTCAGAACTTAATGCAATGAATAAATTATTTGGCAACTTTGAATAGGTTCTTCTAATTTAAGTTAATTTATGATGGTATTCTATTTCAATTACAAAGCGAGGCACATTTGAAGTCTTGTCTTAGTTGCATAGATTTTTCAAGCTAAAGTTCAGAATTCAAGGATAGTTCTAATTGTTTGAACATATGGCTTGACCTGGAGCCCGACCCATAAATACCTCGAGCCATCAACATGTTGCTCTAGGAAGACCCATTTTTGCCCACCCCCATAATGATAATCCTAGGGTGCCCTTGCCTATGTAGAAAAAACTTTAGGTATTGGAGTGTCAACCACTAGCTTGAGCCATGAAAGTGGTCGACCCTAAGTTAGATTATGTTTTTACATATGTACCCTCCTAACATACTACGATGTGTATCCATATATGATCGACACGTGAACATCTAATGTCTTATATATATAGGCATCATATATGATCCACACAATCCAATCTAAATTCTCTTAACTCCTCTTTATTTTTTCTCTCTAAAAATCAAATCATCAATACATTTTGGCCCCTATCGTGAGGCTCAAGACTTGAAGGTCAAACCTTAGCTTCTGTCCCTTTATTTTCAAGGACTCACCATAGTTTTGAAATAGAAACCTCGTAAGAAGATTGAGACTAGCAAATGAAATAGCATCTTTGTCTTTGGATTGTACCTTGCCATTCTATGAAGAGGCTCGAGTTGAGATCGATCCCCATCAAGAGTTGACACATAACTTCTTGTGCTAAGAAGGGAGCTCGAGGAGACCCGATGGAAAAATAGAGCATTTCTCTCACAATTAGGCCTAGAAGTTCTAACAGGTTGAGCCACCAACCTAGTTGATAAGTTTGGGCCAGCTCCTATTGTAAATGAGCCTACCTAGGTTGAGAGTGAAGAAAATAGTGTCCCTTATCCTAATGTAGAAGAGCTTAACAATGAATAATTACTACAAGAGTGAAAGAGCTGGGAGCCACGTTTCTAGCCATTGAAGGAAACAAATAGAAAGCAAGAAGAGGCCCTCAAAGAAACTAACAAAAGACAAGACAAAGGAAAATCATACTACGATGTCAATAGGGATTATGAGCAATTATATGTCTGTCATTTCTCCCATGAATTAGATAATAATGACCCCTAACTAAATTTAGTACTCCTAATTGTCCAAATTACCAAGGAATGAAGGATTTAGTAATTCACGTTCAACATTTCAAGAATGATATGGCTCTTATGAGCCTCACTTGAGACAAGAGAAGTGCTATAATGTACAAATTGTTTGCTGCCACTCTATATGTAAACTGTTTTCTACCATAACCTTATTCTCTCAATTTTCTAGGATGTTCATCACCAACTATGCCAGCAACAAGCCTATGAGGAAAGAATTACATCACCTTTTATCGATCACCTAGGCACGTGGAGAGTCTATTGAGGAATACATGAAAAGGTTCAAAGAAGAAAAGCTAGAAATATCAGACTGCTCTAACTTTATTATAATAGAAACTTTCAGATGAGGTCTATTAAGAAGTTCTGATTTATTCATTGAATTAACCAAAACAATTCCACAGAAAATAGAGGAAGCTTATGGAGAGGCTATAAAGTTTGTTAATTTGGAAAGGGAGATGGAATTGGACAAAAAGAACAAGGCCCACCAGAAAAGGAAAAAAAGGAGAATAATCTCGAACAGATCAAAGCAAGATAAAATGATTAGCAAAAATAAACACTTTGATTCAAATCATAAGGTGGGTGGTCAATGGCCAAGAAATAAGGGGGCCTTATGGTAGGTCATTATAACTTTTCAAAAGTTCACCTTTGAGAGTAAGTCTTGCCTAAGCTATATTGATGATGGAGAATGAGCAAAACATTAGGTGGCCATAAAAAATAAGGGCACCTCTTAGGGACACATCTAAGCGGTGTGCCTTTCATAAATATATAGGCCATGAAATGTGAAATTGTAGACATCTGAAGAAAGAAGTAGAAGATTTGTTATCTAGAGGGTATTTGGGTGACGTCTTGGGAAACAATCATAGAAGAGATGATCAAGAGCCCTACCATGAAACTGTGAGGCTATCTGCTCTACCAGGTAACGTGATAGAACTATACAACAAGGCTAATGTAAAGACCATCCATACTATACGTCGAGGACTTGGGTTCAATGGGATCTCCAATAATGCACGTAAAAGATAGGCTTGAGACTTATATGGATTACCACATGTTTATAATTTGGATAGAAGGATATCCCCTATTGAAAACACTTTCGCTAGTAAGGATGATACCTCAGCTACCCATGAAGACCATTTGGTAAACACCCTACTGATAGGATCCTGTGATATCTATCGAATCATGATTGATATTGGGAGATTTGTTGACCTTATTTTCCTATCGATTATGAAAGCTCTAGGTATAAAGGAATATGACATCATGACGAGAAAGCTACCCCTAGTGGGATTCAATAGTAGCATTACCTATATAGTTGAAATTGTGATATTTCTAGTCATGGCGATGGGATCTATAGTCATGAAAAACTTTACGGTGATTGATGTCCCATCCCATTACAATGCCATTTTGGGTATATCATGGATACATAAGATGAAAGCAATTCCATCTACTTTCCACCAAGTCATACTGAGGTAGGCATAAAAGAGATAAGGGAGACCAAGAAAAGGCTTGAGGTTGGTATAATGCTACAATGAGAGGGGTGCTTCTAAAGTAGCAATTATAGTATGGACCTTGTCAAAAAGGTCAGGGGTATATGCCTAGTGGATTCGATTGATTAATATGAAGTTCGAGATTTACCAGTTGAAGACAAAGGGGAAGACCACTCTCTAAAATTGAGCATTGACTTAACAATCAAAGTTAGGAAGCAACTATCTCAATTTCTAAAAGCCAACTTTGATATTTTTGCATGGAGGCCTATTGATATGCTTGTGATTGACCCAGAGATTATAACCCATAAATGTTGATCCAAAATCTAGACCTATCAAACAAAGGAGGAGAAAGTTCCAAAGAGAAAATAATGAAGTGATTAAAGGCCATGTCACCACACTTAAAGAGACGAAAGTTATTAGATAGGTAGATTAGCCGACCTGGTTGTCAAATATGATGCTGGTAAAAAAGGCTTATGGATCACCCTACATGTGTGTAGCCTTCATAGACTTGAATCATGCATGCCTACAGGCTAGTTTTCCCCTACTAAGCATTGATCATCTGGTCTATGCAACCATCAGGTTTACTTTAATAAGTTTCCTTGATGAATATTCTGGTTATCATCAAATCAAAATACACCCAAAGGATAAGGAGAAAACGTCTTTTATTACTGAGGAAAGGACCTTCCATTACACTCAAATGCCATTTGGTTTGAAGAATATGGGAGCTATGTATCAATATCTCCTCAATAAAATGTTTGTTGACCAATTGGGGAGGAATTTGGAAGTATATGTGGATGAAATGGTGATAAAGTCAATACAACCTATAAACCATGTCAAAGACTTGGAAGAAATATTTCACATAATTTGAAGGTATGGTATGAGATTAAACCCTAAAAAATGTGTTTTTACTGTTGCCTCAAGAAACTCCTAGGATATCTTGTATCTACTCGAGGAATTGAGGCCAATCCAGAAAAGATACAAGCTTTGGTCAACATGAAACCTCCTACTAATTTGAAAGGAATTCAGTAATTGAATGGGAGAATAGTGGTACTCAACATATTCATTTCCAAATGCACAGACTAGTTCTTACTATTCTTCAAAATGTTGAGAATGAATATATCAATTTTTTTGAACAAGTATTGTGACAAAGCTTTCCAAGGAATTAAATAGTAATTGAGCAAGCCTCCAGTCTTAGTCAGGCCCATTCTAGATGAAAAGCTTTATTTACATTTAGTTGTCATTCCTTAAACTTATAGTGCCATACTTCTTGCGAAAAGAAACAAGGTCCAACACCTCGTCTACTTCATTAACCAGATCCTAATAGATGCCCAAAGCAAATATCCAATAATTGATAAGTTGGCCTTTACTCTAAAAGTGATGGCACAAAAACTGAAACATTACTTCAGCTTACATACAATGGTAGTGCTCACATCAAAACCACTTAAGAGCGTGTTGACAATACCAGAGCTAGGGAAGACTGGCACATATTGCAATAAAGTTGGGAGAATATGATATCAAGTATATATCTAGAACTTCTATCAAAGTGCAAGAGCTAGCAAAGTTTCTTGTTAAGTTAACGAGTCACCCGAAGTCATAAATGAAGAAGTAAATGGTGAATTATAGGGCATAGATCAGAAGGAAATACCAATATCACAAGTATTTGTGGATGGCGCTTATAACTTTAATGGTGTCAAGCTAGGTGTAATCATAATAAACCATGATGAAAACTGCTTTGAACACCTTATCAAGATATACTTTCAAGTGACTAATAACATCACAAAATATGAGACAACTATATTTGGTGCTATGATTGCAAAGAAACTTGGAGCTAATAGTATTTCCTTGTGTAGTGATTCACCAGGCACGTTTGAGGCTAAAGATAGCAAGATGAGGAGATATTTAGAGAGGCTAAGAAAGGAATGCTCAAAATTTTCTGACTTTAAGATCAAGAAAATATAAAGAAATGAGAATGGTCATGCTAATGCTTTGGCTATGCTAGCTACAGTATACTAGGCCACCCATAGTTGGGTGATTTCTATAACAATCCTAACAGGCAATTTGGAAGAAGAAAAAAAATAGTCGGAAGCGCTGGTGAGGCCATCAACCCATGGTATACTCTTATCCTTAACTTCCTAAAAGAGGGATACCTACCTGAAGACTGGAAGCTGGAAAAAGAAATCAAGACTAAAGCAGGTCAGTACATGGTGCAAAACAACTAACTGATTGTACAAAAAAATAGCCCTTGGACTTGGGCTCTTATGCATAGTCAAAGAATGGTCTGAAAAAATCATCTTTGAAACCCACAAGGGAGATTGCAACTCCCTTTTAGGAGGAAGAAGGTTGTCCCTATAAATTATGAGACAAAGTTACTATTGGCTAACAATGTTAGCAGATTGAACGAGGTATACCTAGGCATATGATAAATGTCCGAGGTTCACCCCATTATCACATATGCCACCAACCACAATGATGGGGATATTTAGCACATGGCCCTTCTACAAATAGTGATTGGATATATTAAGACTCTTACCATAAGTAGTGGACCAAAAGAGGTTTTTACTGGTTGCAAAAGATTATTTCTCCAAATGGAATAAGATATAACCCCTAGGAAGAATAAGAGAGGAGTAGGTAATTTGATTTATTTGGAAGTCTATAGTTTTTCACTTCAGCTTACTCAAAGAGCTCGTTACCAATAATGGATGGCAGTTCATGGGTCGTAACATCAAAGAATTTACTTCCAAGTTCAACATTAAAATGTGCTATTCAATTCCATATTACCCACAAGCTAACAGTAAGGCAGAGTCTTTTAAGAAGTTGGTACTCAATTTATTAAAGGAAAAGTTGAAGGGTGCAAAAGGAAGATAGGTTGAGGAGATGCCTGGGGAATTATGGTCCATCAGGACTAGTCCTAGAGGCATTACTAAGGAGACACCCTTTCTGCTAGTGTATAGGACTATAGCTATGATACCAATTGAGATCAAAGTGCCAACTATAAGATCAACCCCAATAAAAGACCAATACACCTCAAATAGAGAAATTTACCTAGCAAAGGAAAAAATAAATGAAGCCTTGAAGAGAATGGTTAAGAAGAAAAGAAAGGTCATATATTATAAGAACAAAGCTGAACGCTTTAAATCTTTTGTCATAGTTAACTAGGTTATAAAAAGGGTCTTCCCTAACAAAAAATAGTGGATAGCTGAATAGTTGGGTGTAAATTGGGAAGACTCATATCAAATAAGGGTGGTGACACTAGGAGGGGCTTACTTATTGGAAAACATTGAGGGATCTAAAGATAGCATGAACTGGAATGCTTGACACTTTAAAAAACATCACTTATAATGTACTTCATTTTACCATTTTCAATGTATCACCTTATATATATATATATATATATATATATATATATATATATATGTAATAATTTTTGATGGGCAAGAAACCCTTTCCAAATATTCCATGTCATGAGTTAATCACCTCGATTAGGAACCAGATAGAGCCCTTTGATAGATGATGTTAAAGAGTTGATCACTTCAGTCACAGACCAAGTAGAGCACTCTCCCTTAAAATTCGATGTCATAAGTTGATCACCTTAGTTAAGAAATAGGTAGAATGCTTTGATGGATGATGTTAGAGAGTTTATTGCTTCGATCACAAACTAGGTAGAGAACTCTTCCTTAAAATTCCATGTCATGAGTTGATCATCTTGATCAAAGACCAGGCAGAACACTCACCCTTAAATATTTATGTCACGACTTGATCACCTCGGTCAGGAATCAGGTAGAGCACTCTAACAGATGATGTTAGAGAGTTTATCACCTCGGTCATAGACCAGTTAGAGCATTCATCCTTAAAGCTTCATGTCACAAGTTGATCACCTTGATAAAAAACTAGGTATATTGCTCTGACATATGGTGTTAGAAAGTTGATTGACTCGATCTAGAACTGGGTAAAGCACTTTGATTGATGATGTTGGAGAGTTAATGACCTTGGTCATAGACTAGGTAGAGCACTCTCCCTTAAAATTACAGGTCATAAGTTGATCACTTCGATCAAGAACTAGGTAGAGCACTCTCACAAATGATGTTAAAGAGTTGATCACCTTGGTCACAAACTTGGTTATAGATCAAGTAGACCACTCCAGCAATTGCCATATTTGACCTGCTCAAGCTACAATAATTGTACAGCTTAGACTAAAGGTTTATTACATTGATTGAGCTTCACAAGTTCATCCTATTAAAAATGAAGTTACATTGATCGAGCTTATAAAGCTTTAAAATTTATCCATAAAGAGCTCGATATCCCAAAATTACTAAAAATTCTTAAGACATTTGGATGCATGACTAGTGTCTGGGTCGTTTGCTTCCTCTACTAAGGTTAATAACTTAGCTTAGATCTTGAAAAATTTCTTATAGATATTAGTTCTACTTCAGTGGAGTCTAAGCTCGAGTTAACAATGGAATGTTCTAATTTCTCAGTAACACCCATCACATTGAGGAACACTCCTTCAGAGTGCTTCGTGTAAAATTTCACCCAATGGGATTCCCTGTCAACTAGAACAACCATTTTAGTTATGGCCCTTCTTTCACGAGCTCGAGTTTGGGATAGTTGATCCTTACAGGACTCAACCTCACACTTGATCTCTTCATAAAGAGAAAGCTTATCCTTATGGCTGGATAGCTTGGTCTTTAATTTCTCTACCTCAATCATGATCCTAGAATTCTCTAATTTTAAAGCTTAAGCTAAGTGCCTTTTTGTCACATCAAAGTCCATAAGGTGTGAACAAAAAAAATGGAGTGAATTTTTTAGGTTCTTCAAACAAAAAAGGATATTTGAATGACCAGTATCCTAATCCCTTTTTATAGTAAATGACATTGGGATAAACAATATGAAAAATTTCCTACAAGTTATGAAATGGGTCAACATCATAAATGAATACTATAAATGCATAAAAATACATACAATACATAAAATTCTCGAAATAATATTTTATTAAGGACAAAGTGTAATGGTTTATTAGAATTGCTTACACATATATAGAAGGAATGAGAAGTCTAGCCTTTTCAAACTAAATGGCCTCGAGCCCACTAAAGAACTAAGGATCCCTAGCTCCTTCCCAGCTTATTCATCTCTCATTCTGGGTCCACCATCACTTGCCTTAAAGTCTTTGTCCTAGTCATCACCCTCATTCTGGGTTTCTATAGGCGAGTACGATGGCATAGTTGGGATGTTGAGGATCTAATAATAGTATTAACAGAGTCCTTTCTTTTTTGGATTCCTTCTTGAGAGGGTCAATGGATAAGTTATAGTTGATTTCAATATATCATGGCTTCAAGGTTGCGCATTATCTTCTCTTTTTTACAAGAAAATTTTTCTTTGGAATCGTTAAGCTTGTGCTTACAAGCTTTAACCTCAGCCATGAGTCTTCTCTAAGGCTCCCCAAGCACCTTAAAGTTCCTCTAGTTTTCATTTAGCTCATGTATGGCCTTGGCAAATTTTTCCTCCTTATCGATGGCCTCGTACTCCCATTTTTTTGCCATTGCCAGTAACAAAACATTTTTGGCTCAGGTAGAGACATGCCCCTCTCTTTCTACCTCGAGCTTGTGCTTCAACTTTTCAACACCTCGAACTCTATTAAGCCCCTAAAAAAGTTGGGCTTGAAAATGAGGGAAACAAAACTCAATGTGAGAAAATTATAAACTAGAATGGAAAAAATAAAAGATCGAGATGATACTTACTTGATAGAAGGGTTTGTTGAGCATGACCCTAGAATCAACATCCTCGTATATGGCATCGAGCTACTTCTCATACCCCATATAAGAGAGGTTAGCCACATAATGGTCTAGACTATCTGGAGCTATACTCCTATACAAGGCCATGATCTTAACTTCTATAGTGAGGTCGTCAATAAAAAATTTTCCCTTCCTTGAGGCTCTTAAAGAAGGAGTAGTTGTTTTTTGGCTCAAGGTGATCACGGTCTTCTGGATGGTCAAATGTTTTTTTTTCTTTTTTGATTGAGTAGGAGTGGTCTCTTACCTAGAAGAATCGCTCCTCTTATTTCCTTTATAGGATCTTGTTCCTTGGAAGGTAGCTATGCATTTTTAGGAGCTCACTCCTTGTTTGGAAATAATGCTTTAAAGCAAGGCTAATAAGGTATCCATGTTAAACTCTATGATACCTACAAAAACAAAAAAGGAGGGGGTGTTAGATTTTAAAGGCTTGGGCTAAACAAAAATAGGCTATTACAAGTAAGCTCAAGGCTCGTTCACTATCATCAAGGAAAATTTCAAACCTCCCATAAAAGATAGTGGGAGTAACCTTGCACTTTCTGGGTGCTTGAGGTTTACAAATTACCCTATAGGGTGGCTCCACTAAGCACCATCTCATCAAACCACAAGCAATAAAGTACAGGGTGTTCAATAGTTTCCTCTATTGTGTTTTATCAGGTACATAGTTTTAGATATCATCTAATCATTGTTTAGCCTCCAGGCTCAAGGTCATGATAAGTGAACCTATATTCCTTATCACAAGTTTGGTGTTAACTTAGGTGCTCCCTATTATCCCCACATGACTATTTGATATTTCTCACCTACCAGACACATAGAAGAAGTACTCCTTCCAATTATTCTCATTGTTAGGGAGGATCACATTTATGACCCAGTATTGTTTAACTAACATATAAACCTTTCTTATGTTTGTGGGATTTTGCTTTAATACATATGCCTCATTGAACTTGGGCATTTCTAACTCGACCCCAAGATCTCTGCATATAAGGGTGATACATAGTAGGTACCTCTACCCATTTGGCATCAATTATCCTAGCATGAGTTACGTCCTTGCCAAGAACTTTCTTATGCAGGGGTATAGTGGGAATTTGACACCTAACCATAAGGCCTTTTTCTAAAACGCAGTGCATCTAGTTAGAGGTATAGCACTATTAAGAACACTCGAATTAGAGATCATTATTTGAATCAAGGAAGGAATATCATACATCTTTCTTACTGTCTCCTCATCCTGGAGAGCTAAACCATTGGGTTTCACCTTGGCCTCTCAATCTTTGGTTTGACCTATGGGTTCAATGGTGCCTTTCCTCTTGGATTTTTTCCTCCATGACTTATAGACCGCTATTTAGGTCTGAGGCATGTTTAACCTAATTGTAGGTGTGTTTTTCTAAGGTCAAAATGTAGACATATAAGGAGGAGGTTTAGACATTTCTTCTTCACACGAAGTGTTCATTTCACTTGAGGATCTTAATGCATCACTTTTTGCTTAACCCGAGTAGTTAGGGTATTGAGGGCTCTCCCAATAAGAAGAGCTCGAAGAGCATGAAGGTAGAAATACATTGCTAGTAGCCCTTGATGATACCTTTATATGCATGCTCTTTACAAAATATTATAAAGAAGAAAATGGTAGGGTATGAGGAGAGAGAAGTTACCTAAAGAGGAGTTTTTAAAGTAAAAGAGGAATGAATTTAAGGACCAACCTGAAAAGAAATCAGAGAAACTATTAAACTCAAGGATTGATCCTGAAAATCCTATGCAAAGTAAGTATGTGCCAAACTATTTTTATTACCACCAGAAGTTTTATGGAGTGAGTTGAAAAGACAGAAATTTTTGTTCTAGTTTCTATTCGATGTCTTGGAAATAATGAAATGAATAATGACTTGACTCCTTCTTATATAGAGTTGTAAATCGTCTCTCTTCAATTAACTGACAAGAATTTATTAGGGCATATCAAATGTTTCAAATTCACTAGCCGGTTGTTATTCTTCCATCCCTGTTAAAGAATTGAGCTGAAAGAATATGGGAACTCAATGTTTGAACATATGGATCGAACTGGAGCTTGACCCATGAACAAACCAAGCCATTAGACATGTTGCTCTAGCAAGAACCAACTTATGCCCACACCCACAATGATAATCATAGGGTGCCCTTCCTATGTAGAGTAACTTTGGGTATTGTAGGGTCAACAACTAGCTTGAGCCATGAAAGTGGTAGACCTTATGTTAGATTATGCTTTTACATATGTACCCTCCTAACATGTACCCATATATGATTGACACATGTATAAGTAATATGGTAAGAGACATTATATGAGACCAATACAATCCATTCTAAATTCTCTCACTTTTCTCTAGTTTCTCTCTCTAAAAATATTATCTTCTCAACACTAATATTGATTCATAATATAATTGGTTAGATTATAGGCTAGTGGTGAGGATAGTCTCATAATTGCATGTTGTTCTTAATCTATGTGCTCGTGTATTTTAGTTAATATTTTGTTTTTAGTTAAAAACAATTTTCAAGCCCTCCTTACTAATTTACTAACATGCTAATAAATAATAGTAATTATTGTAGCAATTCTCATGGGATCGACAACCTTTGCTCTTAATTTACTTATCACTTGTATAGTTTGATCATGTATACTTATGTATTTCTAAGCATATCAATAGTCAAGACAACTAATTCTATCATTGGGTTCATGTATTTTATATTAAGAATACATGAATTTGGTTTCAAGATATTCATCAATTTATACCCATATCTAAAAATAACACATCCTAAAAACATTTAAAAAGAAAAAATAAAAAAATAAAATTAAACAACATACTAGCTAAAATAAAAATGATAAACAATAGATAAAGTAAAGAACAAAGTTCCCTTCCCCACACTTGAGTTGCACATTGTCCCCAACGTGCAAATAGTAAAGGAATGTAATGAAAGACAAGAAAATTCCCTTAATAGTTGCACAATGTTCATGATCACCAAAGTTTTTTCAAGTATTATGTCATTGCTCTTTACTCTTATTCCCTAACAAAACAAGAAAAACATAAGTAATAAAAATGTTGGGTTTCATCCCAACAAGTATCACGTTTAACATCCTTAGCTAGGTGAATCCAAAAGTTTTTAAGATGTATCCACTAATGTTATCAATATTACTTCCATTGATAAAGAACCTCCAAATTTGTGTTTTGATCGGGGATCATTGATCATAAATCTATCTTTCTTGCTTTCAAGTTCAATGGATCCATGGCTTATCACCCTATCACAAATTCTAAAGGATCATTAGGAAACATGTCAAAATGCATATTGTTACCTAATTCATCAATAATATCTATCATTATTAGAAAATTTGATTCATCATTCTCAAGAATAAGAAAAATATTTTCAAGAAAAGATATAGTTTATTATGGATTAAGTAATAAATAAATATATATTGCTATTACAGATACAAAATGAAGATACAACATGCTATTAATTGACAAAGAAACCATTATAGATAAACTATAAAAAATTTCTTAGAAGGATAAAAAAAATTGAATGCATCCATTTAGAAGGAATCTAAATATTAATAAAAATACATTTTAGAGAAGAAATTGATACATCAATAAAATTGGTACTGCTAGATAATAGAATAATTAAAAATATACTTTTATTATGAATGATCCATGGAAATCTAGAATATCAAAAAATTAAAATTCATAGCATACCCTAAGTTTTTCATTAATATTAATTATAAAAATTTAAACTAAGTATTAAGTTTAGCTTATGAGTTTGAACGTAGAGATTTAATGAAAGAAGGAGATTATTAATTTTCAATATACTACATAATAGGATATTCATTAACAAATAACAATAATATTTTAATATATGAACAAAATGAATTCATATAAATAAATAAAACTTTCTAAGAAATTAGACAAATACTAAAACCAGAAATATTAGCAGAATTTGAAGTACCTAGAGAATGAAACTTAGATGTTAAAGAAAAACTTCTAACACCAAGAAAAAGTAATGTAACAAGGTTTTAGTTTATATACTCTCAAGAAGAAACCTCTAAAAAAGAAAGGGAGGTAACTGAACTAAAATAAGAAATTAGAGATATAAAGGATTTAATCTATAAAGTAATATTAAGAAGTGAATAATACCACTTTTCTCCCAATAATGTTAAAAAATAAAATAATATATATATATATATATAATTAGATAAAAATAGAAGACTAGGAAGCATATCAAGAAACCAAATAGCTATAATGAAATCTTTAATTTTTTTTAGTAGATGAAATAAATATAGCATAAGAGTCAAACATAAAATCTTTGTAAGATCTAAATGAAACACACACAAAAACATCTTAAAGAAGTGGGAGAATATGGTTATACTAAGAAACTACAACTAGACATATATAAATAATTTAAAGAATTAATAAGGGATATAAATAACATACTTAGAAACAACGAATTATAGGTTACAAGTTTGATCAATACGTAGGGTTAAAAGAAGAATCACCTAGGACATCATATGCATTGATACCTAGGAATGAGACATGAAAAAATGAGGAAACAATCCACATATAAAGAAGAAGTTATATTTTAGTGATCAATTAGTTAGCTTGTAAACCATAACAGATAAAGAACTAGGAAAATATTATGAGGAAAAGCTTTGCAAAAATAAAAAGGAATATGATATGACTATAATCAGTGAAATTGATTCCGAACTAAAAAATATAATTCCAAAAAATCATATGAAACCTATTACATTATCAATCTCTCATCAAGAAGGAGCATCTGACCCACGTAAAAATACTAAGAAAAAGACAAAATCTAGAAGAACCTGACATTCCTTATAGAGGAAAACTGATGAGCAAAATCGACAACGCCGATCCTACCAATATTTTGATTTTATATTTATAAAACTCTCGCAAGTACACGAATCATTTCATAGAAAATGATAAGTATACTCCCACGGTCGATCTAAGAAGGAATATATGTGGTTTTTAATTTATTATTCAAACTTTTAAAAATGAAATTAAATCCTAAACATCTTGTCAAGATATTTTGGTTTTTCTTTTCTAATCTAATGACATAATATAAATAAACATAGATGTGGATTCAATAAACATTTATGCAAATTTTATCTTTTATAATAGTAGAGTATATATGGATATAATAACTAAGTTAATTATACTTACTCATATTATTTAGGTTATTAAAGATATAAATTGATATTTATTGATTCTCTCTTTTTTATATGAATACCATCTTTGGGGAGGTTAGATATTCTTTATTAATTAAACAAATCAATTAACACTTATGGATGGGGTCGATAATCAATTCGGTTAATTAAATTAATTCTTTTTTTTTCTAAGAGATTGAAAATGAACCATTTAAATGCCACCATTGGTGGGGTTAGATAGTTAAAACTTTATTCAAGGTGTCCAAATTAAATCTAAGGATATAATTATTCGAGTACTAACTTTCAAATTTTGAAACCATTACTAAAAATGTATTGTTAATACATTCTCAAACAATAATTCTTATAAAAGCTTTTGAAATAGAGCTTCACTCTAACTACCTAGCAATTATACCAACAAATAAAATAGCAATACTCTAAATCAGATCGAATAACTAAACCTTAAAATCTAATTTTCATATATAAGTTTGTAATAAAATATAATATATGTCTCTCTAACATTCTTAATATAAAATCTTGAATAAAAAAAATCAATTCATTTTAGAGATTTTTACCTATTTAATATTTCGCAAGCATAATAACGTTATTATTATATCATGTTTATAAAGAGTCAGCACTATTAAATTTAATCATAAACAAATTAAATATAACATAAAAGAATAAAATATAAAAAATAACTGTAAAAAATTACAATACTTTGATGTTAATTTTGTTAAAGGA
Source organism: Hippophae rhamnoides (assembly GCA_033030585.1). NCBI lineage: Eukaryota > Viridiplantae > Streptophyta > Magnoliopsida > Rosales > Elaeagnaceae > Hippophae > Hippophae rhamnoides. The sequence goes on along the minus strand of CM065431.1, from coordinate 32,547,572 downwards.
AAACCTCCAAACGGATTTGAATTTTCATTTATTGAATCAAAAAGTTAATAATTTTAAAAAAATAACTAAATCTAATCAAAGAACATTAAAACTACAAAAAAATAAGAAATATAGAGAAAGAAAGAGATAAGAAGATGCTTTTGAAGTGTTTTTAGGGGTGTTTTGGTGTGGAGAGAATGAGGGTATTTATATGTGAGGAGAGGAAGAAAAAGTGGAGAAAAATGATAAAAAAATGAGAAAACGTGTATTAGGTGAATGATGACATCATCGTTGACGTAGGTAGTGGGGCATGGCAGCGCGCACGGACTGGGGAAATTTTGCGCAGATGGGTGGCAGCTTCAGTATTGTTAGGGCAATGCACGCTGACTTCGGTGTTTCTTTGGGCGATGCTGTGACACGTTGCTTAGAGCGGCTGGGCGCGCTGCGTGCATTGGCCAGTGCGGCTAGGCAGCCGCTTGTGCAATTTCGTCCTTTTTGTCCAATTTTCCATCTTTTTTTACTTTTCCTCATTTATTTTATCAATATATTTGTGATGGATTACCTCCAGTATTTTTTTCAAGTCTTTAAGTTATTTTTTAAGCGAAAATACCTGAAAAACAATAAAAATATCTATGATTCTGAAAAGACAAATTTATATAAAAATATGATAAAAACATATAAATATATATCTTTTTAATCAATTAAATTGCATAAAATCATGGTAATTTTAGTGCTTTTTAAGCACTCATCACAACCCCCAACCAACTTTTTGCTAGTCCCTTAGCAAGAGAAACGATAAAAACTAAAAATTAAACTATCCTAAATCACTTCCGTAGATTGACACGGTTGCATTTAGTATATATAACAATCTTTTAAACCCCTAGGTTGCCCTAGTGAACAAGTTTGAGTCTCGTGAGGGTTTTCAGTAATGATACTCACAAACATTAAACTAAATGTAAAAATTAAAAGAAATAATAAAAATAACAACTCGAAAACTAAAATTACAACAAAATCAAAAATTAACTTAAGAATAAAATAAAAGAAAACCACATGAAACATAATACAAAAATGTCTCATACTTGTTAATCTCCTTTAAGATCATAATTAAAATCTAAAGCATAAGTTATTTTAATCTTACTAAACTATCATGATTTATTATAATAATTAGTCAAAAATCATTTTCATATTTCATATAAAAAATGTAACAATTTAATTTCACCAAGCCAATTTTAGTGTCAGGAATACGAATTCGCTTCGACTCTATTCCTCACAAGTAAATGCTCTCAAAACACTAAATCATATGGGTTCAAATACTCATACTAATTTATATGCGAAAAATTTGATGTATAGAAATGAACTAATATGTTCATATGTATAAAGAATAAAGGTTCAAAGTGTTATTTAACGTTAATATAATGAAAGGAATCAGATGTATAAATTATAAAGATATCATATATAAAAATTATTTTCATGCATAAATCAAACTTATTAATAAAAACTTTCAAGATATATGCTTTTTGCAAATGACCAAAGTGCTATGACTTTTTAGAGAATTACTTCCTATGTTTTTCTTTTATAATTAGCTTTTACTCACAACTTTGTAGACAATGTGAGTCATATTATGTAGATTATACTATATATTCTTTATCTTTTTATTTTTTGCTGAAGATATTTTTCAATATATATATATTAGAAAGTAAACCCATGTACATATTGTACATTTTTATAGGATTTTGGTGAGTGGTTATATATATATATATTAGAAAGTAAACCCATGTACATATTGTACATTTTATATTGTACATTTTTATAGGATTTTTTGGTTAGTGGTTAATTTTGTAACTTTTTTGTTTGATTTTAGTTTAAGTAACCCCAAATATCTCTCTCTCTTTTTTTTTGCAAGAGTCATGCATGAATGAGTTAAAAGCATATACTATTAATTTATACTTAAATCATTTAATCTAAGCAAAAATAATAAAATAAATAAATATACGACACTCTATTAAGATGAAAGAAAAAATTCATACATCTAGTGCTAATACCTATAGAGATTATCTAAAAATTTGAAGAAATAAAAAATGTATTTGCAGTAGAAAAAATATATTTAACTCAGAATAAAGGAAATTAAGCTCAAATTATATCTCACAAGGGTAGTCTCCACTAAAAACACTAATTTTCACATCTTATCAAGAAATACTAGTTATGACAAAAACTAACTAATTACCAAAAAAAAAACTCCATGATATGTTTTCAAAAATTAATCTAATAGTGTAAAAGACTTAACTATTTACTTAAATTTAACTTAAAAAATGATAAATTTTTGTAAATTTTTTTTAAAACTAATTCTAAAATTCTAAAAATTATTAAAACTAGAGATAATATTCCACCAAAATTCAAACATCAAATAAATTATAAATATTATCTTTTAGATTTAGATTATATAAGAAATAAAAAAAAAAAAGATTTAGATGAATGGACTAGTGGGATGAGTGTAATCATACAAACTTCTCCAACTATACAATCAAACCCTTTAACTTGTATGATATTAATAGCTCATAAAATGTCAGGAAATATTAAATTTTGATTTACAAATTTAACAGAACAATAACATTTACAAATCCAAGGAAATGCTCTAATGTGTAAATAATACCTAGATATTGTAGTAAATGAGATATCTAAGGAATTTATTGAAGAAGAAAAATGTTGACATATTATTGAATCCACTGATTATGAAATTTATAAAGATAAATGAAATTTAACAAATAGGAAAATTTCATGTATTATCACAAGTTACCATTTTCTATGTAAGAAACTTATAAGTAAATGTTTTCTCAAAAACTACTTGAAACATTACATAAAACTATAACAGAATGATAAAATAAAAGGAATAGAAAAACTATACCATACACATTGGGAGGAATAATAAAAACTCTTAAAAATTGGATAATCATTAAATGCCAAGAAAGAGAAAAATATAAATAAATAAGAGAAAATTATGAAAACTTTGTGATACAATAGATTTTAGGATGCCAATGTAACATAAAAATTACAAACAAAAGTATAAAAATATAAAAAAATAAAAAAATTCAAAAGATACAAATTCAAAAAACATAACTTTTAAAAATATAAGAAAATGTATAACCAAGAACATTATAAAAATAAGATATTTTAGGAGAAAAATAGATAAGTCACTAGAAAGAAAACTTATTGCCCATTAGAAGAAAAAAAAAAGAAACGCAATCGGGTGGACATGGTTTGGTCAGGTTTGGTCCAAATTTTGTAAAATTTAAACAAATCAAATCGAATTGTTCATAAGTAACAAATTGGATCGAATCGAACCATTCAAACTATTCTAGTATGATTTGGTCTAGTTATAACATTTTAGAATATGAACACTAAAATATATATTAAACCAATTTTATATTATTACCAATCAAGCAATAGCTTGTTGGGTTTTGGCGTATTATTAATCACTTTTTTCCTTGTTTGAAACATGGTTATCTCAACAATAATAACATTTTTGCTTGTTTATCTACTCTCAATTAAAACAACAAAAGAAAAAGAAAAAGTTGTTATTTCTAAATATTGAACTTGGGAACACCATAATAAATGGTAATATATTTAGCCACTATGCTATATATAATATTATATTTGTAAAATGTAAATATAAATATAACAACATAAACAGTTCGGACTAGTTTGAATAATTTAATTTTTTTACAAATTGGACCTGATCAAATTTGGTAACAAATTGAAGTGGATTGTTAGAAAAAATCTAATTTTCTAATCCAGTCCAGTTTACTAGTTTTTTTTGTCCAGCCATAAATGCAAATTTTAGATTTATAATGAGGAAGGATAATATGCTAATGAATTCCCTAATAGGCTTCAATGTAAAAAAAGAATTTAAAACAAAATTTTCACAGAAAGTAAAAATATTGAAAGAAGCTTTTAAAATATAATTAGAACCAATAAAGGAATAAGATATAAATGATACTTGCAGTATTTATCTATTAGAAGAAATTGAAGAAGAAATAACTGACTCGAAATATAAATACTCTTCATTAGATAATAAATTATTTGTATTGTATCACAAATCCAAGCAATACTTACATTAAAGTAGGATTAAAATTTAAAGGTTATGCAAGTTACCATTTACACACATATATATATACTTATAGAAGCTAGTATATACGGAGCTAGTATATATGTGTTTCCAAAAGAACTTTGGAAACAAGCACCAAAAGATTTAATTATAAAATTGCTAATAATACTACAATAAATCTTAATAAAGTCTTAAAAGATACAAATATAATGATAGAAAGATAAAATTTTAATATTCCTACTATATATCAACAAGAAACAAAAGTTGATTTATTAATAGGAAATAACTTCATAAACCTATATCAACCCTTTGTACAATTTTTAGACAAAATAAATTTAACAATACTAGATAGCGAAGCCATCTATGTATCAAAAATAATAAAAGTTTTGACAATATCAAACTCAACTATTATATAACTACAAACAAACAAAAACATAGTGAGATCGATACAAAGCAAAAGCTTTATTTAGAAAATATTTCATTAGACATAAAAAAAATAAACAAAGCTATTTGTTCAATAAAATACAGGAAGATAATGCCTTAACAAGTATAAAAAAATGTTATACAAGGTTAGCTAAAAAAAGTCTATAGATCCTAAAATCAATAAGTCTAGAATAATATTAAGCATAAAACTCAAAGATTCTAACAAAGTCATAAGAATAAAATAAATGATTTATATTCTAAAGGATATATATGAATTTAAAAAATAAATTCAAAAATTGTTAGAATTAAAAGTTATAGTATTCAGTAATTAATCTCACATAAGCCTAACATTCTTAGTTGAACTGAGAAAAGAAAAAGAAAAGATAGAGAATGGTAATAAACTTAAAAACTTTGAATAAAGAAACCATTAATGATGGATGTTTTATTTCAAAGAAAGAAGATTTATTTTTCATTAATATAATGAAAGAAATACTTTTTAAATTTCGATTGCAAAAGTAGATTTTGATAAATAAGACTTGATGAAGAATCATAGAAATTAACAATATTTAGTTACCCATAAGGACAATTTCAATGAATAATTTTGGATTAAAATAAACACTAGCTATTTTTCAAAGACATATGCATAATATCTTCAAGAAACCACATTGCATTTGTAAGGTATATATTGATGACATTTTAATATTTAGTAATGACTTAAATAAACAATACTTAGATATTACTAATGTCTTATAAGAATACAAGAAATAAGGAATAGTTCTATCAGAAAAGAAGGCTGCAATACCCAAACAAAAATTAAGTATTTAAGATTAGAAATAGAGGATAAAAAGCATCATTTCCAACCTTATATACTAAATAGCATACAATGATTTTCTAGCAAAATTAAAGATAAAAATCAGTTACAAATGTTTTTAGGATGTTTGACTTATGCAGAAGCATACATCAAAAAATTAACAGAGATACAAAAACCATTACAGCATAAAATTAAAAAATATTATGTTTGGAAATGGACAAAATAGGATACATTGTATATGGACAAAGCAAAGGCATAAGTATAAAAAATTATCAACTTTATACCATTTAGATCCAAATGATAATAAAAACATATGTTTCATATAATTATTAGGGAACAGTTTTAAAAGTAAAAGTAGATGACAAAAATGAATATATTTGCAGATACACATTAGAATGCTTTCACAGTTCAAAATTAAATTATCATATTAATGAAAAAGAATATTTAGCTATTAAAAAAACTATAAATAAATTTACAATATATGTTATCAATTCAAGATATAATGTAAAAAAAATAATAATTTTTTTGAATATTTCTTGAGAACTAATATTTTAGTTGATTATAAGAACAATCAAATAATTATGTGAAACCAATGTTTCAATCATTATAATTTGATGTTGAACATTTACTAAGAAATCATAATAATTTAGTTGACGTATTTACTAGAGAATTATCACCACTAACCATTTTTGTTCTTGAATGAATGGTACATCTTGACATAGACACAAGACTAAAGAAAAAAGAAATCAAAATCCTATAAGACTAACTTGAGATATTATATCTTAAGAAATCCTTAAAGGATAAAATCAAATAGGCCAACCCCTCAGCTAAGCAATTAGAACTTTAAATGTTTAGACTCTAAAAGTGATAGATTAAACCCTCTATCCTAGATGAAAAGAAAGGAATCAAAATTCCTAAAGTAGGTGAAGGAGAAAATAATCTCCATATAGAGAAAAAGATGGAAAAACTCAATTAGAAAAATGAAGTAGAAAAGGAAGAATCTTCAAAGACTAAGCTTTATGTAATCTACAATGGTCCCAAACTAGGAATCTATACTAGTTGGCCAGAAGCTAGTAGAGTTATAGCATGCTTTAATGGAGTAATTCACAGATCACTCAGCAACAAGATAGATGCAGAATGTAGTTTTGCCATTATAGAATGCCAAAACTATTATCTCCTTTATAGATGGTGATGAGTGCTCAAAAAGCACTAAAATAACCATGATTTTATGCACATTAATTGATTAAAAATATATATATTTATATGTTTTATCATATATTTATATAAATTTGTCTTTTTCGGAATCACGGGTATTTTTATTGTTTATCAGGTATTTTGGCTTAAAAACGCAATTTAAAGACTCAAAGAAGAATACTTGAAGCAATACATCACAAATAAATTAATAAATAAGTGGGAAAAGGTCAACAAACATGGAAAAATTGGACAAAATGGGTCGAAAAGGTCAAAAATGTCAAAAGATGGAAAATCGCGCTAGCGCGGCTCGACGCTGTTTTCTCTATTTCAGCGCGGCTGGCACTCGTTTCACGCAGCTGAGTTGGCTACATACACACACGCCACCGGCCCAACACTTTTTGACCCATTTTTCACGTGCAAAGAACCCCCTATGACGCGTCATCCGACGTCATTGATGACCTCAAGATGTCCACTACACGTTTTTTATTTTTTTTAACATTTTTTTGCTCATTTTCTCTCTCCATCTTCACCTATAAATACCCCCCTTCCATTCACTTCAAAGCACACCTCAAAACCACACTTCTCTTTTCTTTCTTTCTCTCCATTTCTTAGTTTTTAGTTTTTTTTTAGTTTTTCTTATGTTTTAGCTAGTTTTTCTTATGTTTTAGCTAGTTTTTCTTAGTTTTAGAGTTCTTCCCTTTTTAGGGAAGAACTAGTTATGTTTTTGTAATATTTTAGCTTTTTGATTCAATAAATGGGAGTGCAAATTCCGCTTGGAGTTTTTCCAAAGAACGAATAGCGTCAAGTTCTGTAAGGATTTTATTTTCTTTACTGATTATTTTTATGCTTTATTCTTACATGTTATATTTAATTTGTCTGTGGTTAAATTTAACTGTCTGCTGTTTAGTAAACATGATGTAATAATGACGTTGTTATGCTTATAAATATTAAATAGGTAAAAATTTCTAAAATGAATTGATTTTATTTTTATTCATGATTTTATATTAAGAATGTTAGAGAGAAATATATTATTTTTCATTACAAACTTAAACCCGAAAATTAGATTTTAAGGTTTAGTTATCCTATCGATTTAGAGTAGTGCTCTTTTATTTGATGGTACAATCGCCTGTAGTTAGAGTGAAGCTCTATTTCAAAAGTTTTTATAAGAATTATTATCTCGAAAATGTATTGACGACATGTTTTCGGTAGTGGTTTTAAAACTTGAAAGTTAGTACTCGGATAACTAAATTCTTAGGTTTAATTTGGACACCTTGCATAAAGTTTAAATCTGTTTAACTCACCAAAGGTGGCATTTAAATGGTTCATTTTCAATCTCTTAGAAAAAGGAATTAATTTAATTAACCAAATTAGTTATCAACCCCACCCATAGGTGTTAATTGATTTGTTTAGTTAACAAAGAATATCTAACCCCACCAAAGGTGGTATTCATACAAAAAAGGGAGAATCAATAAATATCAGTTCATATCTTTAATAACCTAAATAATACGAGCAAGCATAATTAACTTAGTTATTATATCCATAAATACTCCACTATTTATAAAAGATAAAATTTGCATGAATGTTTATTGAATCTATGTTTAATTTTCTGTAATTAGATTAAAAACACAAAACTCAAAATATCGTGACAGGATGTTTAGGATTTAATTTCGTTTTTAAAAGTTTGAATAATAAATTAAGAACCACATACATTCCTTCCTTAGATCGACCTTGGGAGTATACTTATCATTTTCTACGAAATGATTCGTGCACTTGCGAGAGTTTTACAAATATTAAAACCAAAGTATTTGCGAGAATCGGCGATGCCGGTTTTCGCTCATCAGATGGCCAAGAAATATTTCTAAGCAGTACAACAATAAGATAGTCTTAGTAGAATGAAGTCACTAGGAAAAGTACTTATATCGATGATGTTTAGAGAAGCAACTAGCAACTTTATTATTTCAAAAGAAGAAAGAGACTAACACAGGAACCTTAAAGACAACAATGGTTTCGTTTGTATAACTTAGCTAGAAAATCTACTGAGGAACATCTCTATTATTTGAAGTTCTAGACTTCAGAGAAAGAATTCCTTGAAGGTAGCAAATTCAATATCTGAGGAGTAGATCCAGTATTTGTGTACAAAACATTTCATCCTGGGTTAATAGAAAGCTTGTATACAAGAAATAATTTACATGAGTTCAATTACTTTTCTGAGAACTTTGAGAAATCTATTAAAAATTTTAGAAAGAAAATAAGGCTATGGCTATTTATTTAAAAAAAAATTCAGATCATTTATGGATTGAAACTAGGAAATTTCAATAAGTCCATATCATTTCATTGAGCTTGGACTTGCCAACACCAAAAAGGAATTTAATCTAAAAAAAGTATGCATAGAACGTGGCTAGATGTTAGGTTAAATCTATTATGAATTGATAAATATTAACAATTCCTCTGAGATTAAAGTTAATCATTCATCAAGGAACGTGATTATCATTTCACAAAATAACCTGATTATCATCAAGGAAGATGGTGAAATGATTAGTAAATAAGAAGCTGTTTTCAATTGCAATGAATTGGAAGTATGTATGAAAAGCAAGAAGATATTCTTCCATTATGCCCAACAACAGGCTAGGGATTAAAAATACATTTATTGCACTCGAGATATGAAAGAAGATTTGGAGACTTCATCATCATAAGAATCAGTGTCGACAGTCAACTCTGAATTAATATAGGATTCATACACAAGAAATTGGCTCTTCAGATACATTATATAGGAGTTAATTAGGAAATTTAGATAAAATAGTGAAATATCACTTATGTAAAAGAGAACCTTTATGTTTATAAAAGGGAACTCTTATGTCAAATGGAGGCACACCTTTCGCACTCTCTTAAAAACCCATTCACTTGACTCTTATCTTTTATAATTTTCTATATAGAATAGACAACTAAAAACTTATTCAAAGTTTTTAATACTCTAGTTATAATAAACTATTATGATAAATAGAAATCTATCTTTAACAGAAAATTCATTTGTTTACATTATAACCTCAAATGAAACAATTGTGCTGGACTATTACTTGTGAGGCTAGCTATAATTACATGCTATAAGGAGTTAAAAATCTTTATTTTTTTTTAAATTTATTTACCAATCATATAATATTTTGAATAAATATTAAAGAAAATTATACTCAAGAAAAAAAATCAATAACTAATTTATATAAAAATAAAACAAAAAAAACCAGTGAAGAAATCTAAAAAATATTATATACCTTAAGGTATTTTATTGCATTTTAAAAAATCTATAAAAAAATTCAATATTAACATGAAAAGATTAAAAGTAATTAAAAATTTGTAAGTATTAATTGATTTTTTTTAAAATAAAAAAAATATATAATTTAGTAAAAGTATGAAGATTTCATAAATATGGAAACCAACTTACACATAATTATATTAAATGTAAAATAAAATAATAAAATATAAAAATTAAATTGTTAGTTATATAATGAAATTAATAAAAAAATTAAATTAAAGCAAATAAACAAATAAATCTAGCTAGAATATGATATAAGAGTCCTTTATGTTATTGGAGGTAAAATTTAATATTATTAATTATAAAAGTGTATATTTATTGTTAAAGTATAAATTAAAGATATACGATTAAAGATGGTTGAGCGTGGGGGGGGGGGGGGGCTCTTTGTTCAGCCACACAAGCAACGTCAGAAAAGGAATAACTAAATTTTTTTTAATTGGCAATTTATTTTGAAAAGACATATGTGAACAAAAACATTGAATAAGTGACTTTTTTTCTTTTAAAAAGTCAAGCTGGAGGTACGAATTTGCATCATGAAAGAGAAATAACCATTTGGATCTAATCGCCTTATTCTCAGAAGTGCAGTGTGGTGCGGAAGACTGAAGAAGATGGATCCAGAGAAAGAATCGATTAGGGAAGCGTCGGAAGAGGTGTCCAGGCAGTTCAAAACTCTAATCGACTCTCATGATTTGAATTACATCATGCAAATGCAGAATCTCATGTATTGTCTCTCTCTTTGCCTGAACAATCTGATATATGCTAATTTTGCAAAGCGAAGCACCACCTTCGAGCTCCAAAATGCACCCCCTCTTTGTTAATTTTGCAGACGTGCTTTTCATTTTTATCTAATCTGGTGTCATATTCTATGTAATCAGAATTATGCTTTATATTTGTGTTCAACTTTGTTTGTTAGCCTTTTATTATGGTAAGCAGTTGCCAGTTGTTCTTGAGCTATATCATGCCTGGCTCTGATTTAAGTTTATTAACTAGTTCCATTGGTGAAGTGGGTTAGCATCATTTCTTGAAGGGAGACTTCTTGATTAGCACTAATGCTTTGTCAGATCAGATGATTTCTCTTTTTCTTTTTCATTCACATGGCCTGCTATTTGCCTTGTCACATTTTCAAGATAAGCCCAAATAAAGTGGAGCGAGCTTGAATTAGAGTCTCCCTAATCAGCTTCATGTTGATGTTTTGATAACAAATAAATTTTTATTATAAACAATTAAATGAGTAAAATATATATGGGAATTTGAATGTTGTTAATTTTTTAATCTGGGGCGAAGGTGGGGATGGTTTATTGCTCCTTCTCTTGTTTATGTGCTGTGGCTTGCGCCAATCTGTTTTATGTTTTAGTTGACCTTTCATCAAGAAAATATAGGCTAAAATTTTAATTGAGAACAAAAATCTATTAAAATGGAATGCTTGAAGTTTTCAATTAGTAGATATAAGAGAAATTTTGTTGTCTTATCTGTATCTATGTGCCAGATGTGTTTTTCTCAAAAAGGGTTAAAAAGTCAGAATACATGGATAAAATGGAAGCTGAACTCCAGAATTTAACTTCAAGTTTTGCATCAGTTCTGATTATACATGTAAAAAATGGAATGTTCTGTTGTTGATTGGGCAGCAGCATAGGTTGTTGCACTTACTGTATGTAATGTAAACTAGAAGACATGTTCAACTATTAAGATATCGTAGATTCAATAAATTAGCGTCTAGTTTTAATATCTTCTTCAATAGTTACGATTAATTGAGAGCACGAATGTGAAAATCACTTGATAATTAATTTGAACAGAGATGCTGGCATTTATTTAGTTGCCCTTCTTCATTTACAAAAAGCACTGTTAAAAGTTTGTGATCAAAGTCGATGTGGAACATCTCCATGTTGTAGTAACTAATTTGATGCATAGATATGATTTGATTGCAGATTAGGAAGATTACAAGATAGTAATGCAGTCTTGTCGCATTTCAATGACTACTCAGAGAATTGCTACATTGATGTTTCTGGTGATTTCTCAAGAAACACACGACTTATAAGATCTATGAAAGCAGATCTTGACTACATATTTCAGAAGTTAAGGTATTAACTGTATTTATATTTTGTTGAACTTGGGTTATTTAGAAGTGGACCAAAAAAATAAACTTCGGGAAACATTTGAAAAACAAAAAAACGAAGAGCACATATTTGAAGAGCAAATTTTTTGAAACTCTTTTTGAAAAATTATATTTTGGGCAATATGATAAGTTATGATGAAAATATGGGGAAGAACACAAAAGTGGTGATGAAGTGATGGAGAGTTTTGGATATCACCTTGGAGCTCTGATACTATGTTAAGATTTTGACTTTGCACATGTGGAAGTGTTAGTGGACCCAAAAGCAGAACACAAATGCGTTTTGAATAACAGTCTTAGAAGCCAACTCACTTAAACGACAAAACTTGTAATAGAAGAAGCAATAATAAAGTCTCTAACAAGCATAAACGACATCAAAAACTAGTAAACTAAATTAATTCATATGATCTTGCATCAAAGTCCCTTTCTTGAAGACAATTCAACTCTGAATTCTGAATGATAACAACAATATGCTATGGTGGATAGTACGTATAACAATAGAAGCAGTATTGCTCCTCCATCACATATCTAAAGATAATACTCATAGAGATTAGCCATTTGAAAATTGCATCAGGTTGAACCCCATTAATAGTAACCGCAACAATTAGGAACAATAAGTCATCAGCCATAGGTTTATACCTCTTTAGACTTCTTTTGCTTACTTGTAGGACTAAAGAAATCAGCTGTGGCAATGGTTCTTCATAACTCTTGGCTTGAACTAGAATGTTATTAAAGCATTCTTCATCATTATGTCCAAGAGCAACAAAGGCACTAATGGCAGACCTCTCAAATTTTTGAGTCAACCTTTCTTTAATCTTGACACAATGAATTGTACATTTCAATTTCGTTGTGTCAGGAATCTCATAGCTTGGTTTTGTACGCACCAGGAAAATAGCATTCACAAGGACTAAACACTCAAAAATTGTTGAGATCTTCAAGATGGGGCAAGGCTAATTACATTACCTGCCATCAAATTTTGTAGGTTCTGAGAAATATTCCCTACAACCCCTTCTTTAAACACATTTTCCTTCTTTTGCTTGTAAGCATTGGCCTTGTATTCTACATTGGCATCCCATAGTTGAAACTTCAATAACATTGTACACCATGTTATGCAAGTGACTTGACACACCATCTTCAACTTACATGCTGCATCATTTATAGAACTTGATTTTGTATCCACAAGTGAGATGTTATCTTCATTGGTTGAGTTTTGAACATCAATGTAAACTAGAACAACATAGAAATCAACAAGAAGTTCTTTCAAATATTACAAGCATCCTACCACAGTAGCAGTATGCAAAACTCTGTTAATCACCTTTGTTTTTTAAATTGAACAAAGACCACCAAATTTTTCCACCAACTCCCTAACCTTGCAGGTCATCAAGCTTGGCAAAACTAGAAATTTAAAACCCAGTATGAAAATCTCTAAACTATTCGTCATAACAGCAACAATAAGTTCCCAAGTAATTCCGTGCTGTCTTTTATATACTGCTACCATTTCAACATCAGATGCAATTTTAAGAAGCCCTTTAACACCAACCATATCTTTATCATACACTTGTAAATGAGTGAACCCTTCTGGCTTTTACATAATACAAGTATGAGATTGTAATGAAAAACCATAAGCCCGAATACAAATGATTACATTCTGTCCCTCTAAATAAGTTTCTGTATATCTGCTTCAATGATGAAACTACCTTTGAAAAAGGACCAGCAACTATATAAACATGTAAAAGCTATGGACATGATCTTCATACAAGTGTAAACAAAATTAACTTGGCTATAAATTTCTTTTTGTCCTTCCAATACTTTTTCCAAAAACGATTACCAAATGTGATCAACTTGCATTTTAATGAGTTATTCATGATCTCCAACTTCATGTTATTGATTGAGGCTTGAAAATCTTTAACAGAAAGACTAGAGAATTCTTGGGGTGTTGGCTTAATAATATCAGCTAGAGTAACAAAGGAATTTTTATCACACATATGTCATTTCCATCATCAGCATTGAGATATCCTCCCACATATTCAAAATAGTTTTCCACAATTTTCAGCCACTTTTGAATTTTATCATCATGAATAACTCCAACAAAGCACGAGATATCAATATGATTCTCAATTCTTAAGTACTCAAAAATTTCAACAAGATTCGAAGTATACCTTTGCTCTTTATAAGCACAATCTTTAGAAATTTTGTCAATGTTTGGAGTTCGAGTTTGACGCGGAATTTGACGTTGCATTTGGACTTTTCTGAGTAGCTCTGTTTTAGATAAATTTTCAAGTCCCATAATGTGCTTGCTACTCTAATAGGTGGCAATGGTAATGTTAATTGAGAATGTGTTTGGTTATAAGTTTTGAGTAGATATGGTTTAGTGGAAATGCAATAATAATGGGATTTCAGGGACTAGATTCGAAAGGAATGGTTGAAATGATGGATGATTGGGTGATGAAAGTTGATAACAAAATTCACAACCAGTGTCAAATGAAAAAGAAATAGGAGCTAGGTTGGTAGTAAAAGAAAGTTGTGGCTTCAATAGAGGTTGCGAGTGGTTCTTTAATGAACAAGTGGAAAAGACAAAGTTATATGGGTGTTGGGTATGGGATAGAGAATTTTGAATTGTCAAGGGGTATACTCCATGAGGTCGATTTCAGTAGGGTCCTTGGGTGGTGGGTTTGAGACTGGATGTTGCAAAGGATGACTTTTGGGTGGGTCACAACTGTTTCTGTTGTTGCACTAGGCTTCTGTAACATGAATAAATTCGTTTTCATCAAAGTCATCAAGGGTATGGGTTAATAGTGGAGGGGACTGGTTTATGGGTGTATTGCGATGGGTTTCTCGGTAAACTTCACACGAAAGACCTCTGAAAGAATTGAGATGGGCTCTCGGGAAAATTCACGAATCAGTGCTCTACTCAGTTGTTTCAAGCTCCGTTGGATTTTAGAAAGTTGGTTGATGACCATTTGAAGGGATTGACCAAAGTCTTGGAACATTTCATCAAGCCAATTTTCAATATGATCTCCTAAACTTTGCATTGCAGCACATTTCTTTTGTGTTGTGAATGTCGTCACTCACATGTCAACTATCATTGTTGTAATTTTCCATCAGAGCTCGGCTAAGTTTTGACTCTGATACCAATATGATGTAGAAGTTCTATTAGATGACCTATGAGCCAAATGGCACCAGAGTTGAGGTATCAATTCTACGATTACAGCCTCTAAGGAATTGAATAAACTTCCTTCTCAGAAAGACGAGTGCAAAATACAATCATTAAGAAACTGAACACAATAGATGTCTGAGCTGATCATTATACGAAGACTTAGATAGTTTAAGGATGTACTCTCAAATAGGTACTGCAGATCCCCATGTTAACACCATGAACTTAGTTAGCACTCACAACTGTTGGTTGGTAATTCATAATAAACTTGATTAACTCACTACAAAATAGTTCTTCACTCGATCATTTTTATTCTACTTTGGCTCCACTTACTTGGCGACTATTTGCTCACTCATTTGATGCACCCCACTAACCACATTTATTTTCCTTAAGTTATAAGAACTCACAATAATGATAATTTTGAATTTGGAATTATTTTCCTCAACACTTTTTCACATGTTCACAAAAATCAATGCATGCGTCTTCCTTACTGTTATACCACTTGTATCCAGCATTTCAAAATTTATGTGGACAAACTTCAACAATTGCACAGTTTAAAATTTCTTTGTTTCGTTAATGTCTTTGGATTCTTCACATGATTCCTGCCAATGTGGTACCCTTTTCACTCTGCAAATGGTTTTTAAATGCCTTGCCCCCAGTTGCTACATAATTGCCGGAAATCTTCTGTTTGCTCCTTCCTTTGCTCCCCAAAGTGGGGCTCCGATTTGTTTGGTTTGCAGTTTTACACCAGTTAATTTGCACCTGACCGTGTCTTGGTGATCTGCTTCTTTATAGCACCAATAGTGGGAAATGTGTAGTAGATCAGTTAATGTTAGAACCCGTTAATATGACTTTGCTTGGTAGAGATAATAAATAGTCATTGATGTAAGAGAAACAAAGGGCAAGTTAATTCTTACTTTTTACACTCTTGAATGAGAAATCACTTGCAATTGTCTAATTTTAGAAATGTATTCTTCCCTGAGTTTGGTTCAACATGTTGCAGTCAAAATTCTTACTTGCAGGGGATATCTATTTATATCTGTCTTAGTCTATCATAGGTTACACACATAGCTACCATTTTCCTTGCATAGATTTCAGACAATGTAACAGACCCCGGCATCAGGTTGTAGATCAAAATATTTGTTTATATCTTGTGCTCTGTGTCTACTCATCAACGCCCTTGTGCGTTTTTGCATCTGCTATAGCATGTGATCATGACAGTTGTGTCATCCTCTGCCCTAAAAAAAAAAAAAACAGGTACATGAAGTCAAGAATTTTGGCTACCTATCCAGATGCATTTTCAGATGACTCTAAAAGTCAAGTACTTGACAGAAGACCAGATTTGGAGATGCCCAAGTTAGACTAGAAAATATGTTTAATCATGCAATCACTTGGAAATATTGGTGAAATACATGTATTTCCTAGTTCTCCGTCTTCTTTTCCTCCTTTTTTTTTTCATAATTCAGTTTGAGTTAGATAATATTTGTTTGGGTAAATTTCTAAATTGGTCAACTAGCTTTGCCAAGTTGTACTTTTTGGTCTTCTAATTTTAAGTATTATCCTAGAAGTCTTTTAAGTTTACATAGTAGGATGCCAGAATGTGACTTTGGGTAATCAATTACCTACACGATGTAAAAGAAGATGGAGGCAAGGAAGAACACCAATAATTAGTTAAAATTGATGCTTTCTGAGTTTTGAATTTTGAATAGACTAGTTTTAAACGGTGCATTGAGTTGTTGATTTATTATAATTTTATAATTGAAAATTATTTTATTATATAATTATTCATCAAGAAAATTTATATCATTGAATAAAGTTTAAAAAAATTATTAATCTTGAATTATAACCATCTATAATAATTAGTAATTAAGAAAATATAGAAATTTATCTCTTTATAAAAAAAAGAAATAAATTTATTTAATTAGTTTTAAATTTTAAATATCTATTTGAAATAATTGTTGATGTGGATAGAAGAGAAATAATATTTGAGAAGAGGAGAAAGAGAGTTGGGTTGGGAATTAGAAAGGAAGAATTTGGATTCAAAGAGAAAGGCCATTGGGAGGGAAAAAATTAAAATAAGAAAACTAAATTTATTAATAACAATAAATAAGTGATATTACTATTATTTAATTTATTTGAACTTGTTCATTTTTTTAAGATTAATATATATTTATATAGTTTTTTTGAACATTTCTTTTAATCAAGATGGAATAAATATTTATAAATAATAGTAAGAATAAAATAGTCACATAAATTGAGATTGTTGGTACTTGCATATACATATTCAGCTGAATTTTTTTATTTAATGAGTTGACTTGGATTGTCGTGTATAATTAATAATTTATCCATGTGATTTGGATTATTGTTATGTTAATCATTTGTATCCGACTAGCACAATATAGTAATATGTTACCTATACTCAAAGATTAGTGATTTGTCATGATATTTACATTACATGGATAACATCATTTAATAAATTAAGGAAAATATAACATAACATCACAAATAAACTTGTTTGATTAATGTTTTTATTATTATTAAATAAATTAATTTGACATGAAATATATGTCACAATTTGTTCGAACTCAATAAATGTTTTAATAAGTATTCTTTTGTTTATTATATTAATTGGTTATTTTTTTGGTTGAATATATTATCTTTACATGAAAATTACTAGTTTAATATAAATATGATATACTCATAAATGAATGTATCAAATCGATTCATTCATTAAATGCATAAACACGAATCACATGAATGATATGAATTTACATCTTTAAAACAATCATTGAAAGTTAATAGTGTAGGGTATCGACACTTTCAGGTATTGTAAATATAGGTTTCATATGCTTTTATTTTATGATTATTGGGATGAGTTTATTTAATCCTGTAATTTAATTGTGTCAATTAAATTAAAATTTTAAAAATGAGAATTATATATTTTTATTAATAAAAATATTTGTAAGTCTTGTAATCTTTTGTCTTGGTTAGCTTTCTGTGTGTAAAATATGAAATCTATTTATTTTACATAGTGTATATATCTTTCTTTATGCAAGGTTACTTACTGGAGATCAATAATGCACTCTCGCACATAGTTAGGTGTATTTTGTATGTGAACATGTTTACACACACCATGAGGTTAGTTTTTATAAATTGCATGTTAGGTGAAGCTCGCTTGTCGACGTTATCCCTTTTGTTTTTTTGTTGCTTGTGCGAGTATTTATGAAACATAACTTAGTAATTTTTGAAACAAAAAATGGATTTTTGTGTGCTTGGTCAGACCACCTCGTCGGACCCCTCACTTGTGGGTCGGCGAAGGTGGTCGGTGAGACCCTCGGCGAGGTACCCTGTGAGCTTGAGTTTTGGTTATAAATATCCACTATCTCTGTGTTTGGTAATGAGGAAAATATTGCAGAGTTTTGTCAAATTAATATTTCATTTTTTTAATTCTGGATTATTATTATCTTGAGTGTATTCGGTATTAGTGATTCCTGGATGTGTGAGCAAAATTGTGGTCTTAAGTGTTGAGTACTCGATGTAGTGTTTGCTAGTGGTTTTGGGTGAGGTGATATCTATTTCCATTTCACAAATCACCTTGAGTGTATTTCATTGTTTGTGTTACGTTTTAGTGAGAGTAAAATAGCGTTCTTAGTTTGGCTAAGACTATTTTACTAGTGAGATTTAGGCAATGTTATGCTTTGGGATTGTTAAGTATTCCTAAGATAATGATTGTTGGTGATCGTGGTTGAGTGGGTTTTCACGTTGGTAGTATAATGTCTTGTTCACGTTGTTGATCGTCGGTAGCTGATCATGTTACTGAGTAGTGTTGGCTCTGGAGGAGTGTTGGATCCGTGTTGGATCAAGTCATCGTGGAGGTAGCAAGTGAGGCCAGTAATAGGCAGTTAGGGCAGAGTGGTCTCGACTGATGGAGGTATTTGCATTTATATTTTTATTGAGTTGTATCAGTTAATTGTTTTTTAGTATACTGTTTGTTGTCGATTGGTTATTATAAGCAACCCAATGATGTTACCACATAAGTAGGGTTTTTTGTAGATTTACCTCGTTACATGAATGTGCTTGTATGATTAATTGTTGTGTTAGTATAATTTGAGTTTCTATCTTATATGTACCAACATACTAGATTTAGACTTTGATTTGAAACCTTATTTGATTTTTGTAGTTGTATGCTTTATTATCATGCCTTATCTGCTTGTATGTGTGTTTTAGTATGAGTTTCTAAGGAGTCAATATCTCACTGTCTTGGTTGAGTACTAGGCGACGAACTCTTTCAATTGGTTTGTTATGTTATGATTGATTGGATGCTCTGAGATATAAGTATCATTTATCGAATATGTTTCCACATGTAAGGTTTTGAAGTTATTGGAAATGATTTATAGTTTTTCCAATATGTATAATTGATTTGCATACTGTGTAATGTTTGTTATGTTTGTGCTTGTTGGTAGCTGTGAGACACACCATCACTAGTGTTTACCATAGATTGTTGGTTCATACATGTTGGTCGTTTTAGTTTTGTGTTGAATTAAGTTTGATGTTTTGTACTTTTGTTGTGCTATTTGTTTAATTCACACTGCGAGAGTTACTTGGCTGATTTAGAATAGAGCTCGTGAAAAGATTCCATGGGTTGATGTTTTCACCTCTCATCTAGTCCCAGTTGACTATTTGGATCGCAAGAATAATTGACCTTAGTGTAATTATTCTTATATATAGAATTCTTAAAATTAAAAAACAACCAAAAAAACCCATTTGCATTCTCTCTCCCTCTCTCTCTCTTTCTCTCTTTTCCTCTCACTCATTATGTCTCTTGCTTACTCTTTATCTCTCTCCCTCTCTCCCTCTCATTTGTTCTCTTTCTCCTACTCATTCTTTCTCTCTCTCCTCTTATTCATTCTTTTTCTCCTACTCACTCTTTCATTCTCTCTCTCTCCCTCCCTCCCTTTCCTTTACTCGTTCTTTATCTCCCGATAACCCTCTATCAATTTTTTTATTTTTTTATTAATAAAATTATGAAGAGAGAGGGAAGGAGAGAGAGAGTGAGAATATAGAGAGAGAATGGAGAGATGTTGTCTTTTTTTATTAATAAAATATATAAACTTAAAAATCTCAATTTTTAAAATTTGACTTTTAATTATAAGATTAAAAAAGCTTGCTCCAGTAATCATAAGATGAAAATGTATGAAAGTTACGGAACCCAAATGACTCCAAACCTAATGTGAAGATAATATTAAATAAAGTTATCAAATATAACTATTTATAAGAAAAGTATGACATATTTATTATAAAGTTATTTTGATATTTATTTATGTATGAAAAGAATTGAAATGATGGTTAAGATTAAAAAAAATTAAAAGAGGAGAAGAATGACCAACAAACATAAGAGTATGCTATATTTATAATAGGAACATTTTTGTATTGGTTGGTGTCTCTAAAAAAACAAAGAAGCTCAAAATACACAATAAAATTACCATATTGAACTATTCAGCATAATATATTTATTATAAGAACATATCTTTTGATTGCTATATACAAGATTTGTTAACCCGACCAAATGTCTTTATTTAGAGTACTAGTTTGACTTGCACATATATAACAGAGTGACCACGAAAGAAGCATACACATTACTCTTGTGAATAGAACCTACCTCGGAAAATTAGATAGGCTGCTTTTGAGAACTAAGATTGCATATTGCATTGGAGTGCCTCAAACATGGTTAAAAAAGGGCTATTGTAGGATAACATGTGTATATTAAGATAGTTTAACTACTGAGTTAAGTGGATTTACCGAGGGTTATAATCATAATGATCATCCTATTTACCTACAAAGTAATTCATTAACTAAACATTCATGAATTCATTTAAATTCTTTCATTTTGGGTAAAATCCCTTAAAATATCAACTAATATGGTAGGAGTGATATTGGGGTGTGCCTTTCCTTCAACAAATCGATAGTGATATTGTCAAATTATTGTGGTTACTGTTAATTATTATTGTATTTATGTATTTCTCTATTCTATCTTTTCCTGTACAAGAGTCTCTTATGTATACTAAGAAAACGATTATAAAACCTTAACCCTAACAACTGCTGCATATTCATACTTTCTGCTCCACTAAACATTGTTGTCTGTCATTTCCCTACTCCACTAACATTGTTGTCTGCCACTTTCACTGCACACGCCAACACTCCCCCTCAAGTTGGTGCATATATGTCTCTTATGCCCAACTTGTCAAGTGAGTTGTAGAAGTTCTTTACAGACACAGATTTTGTGAGTATATCAACCAATTGATCTTCTGATTTAACGAATGGAAGCTAAATAATCTTTTCTTCAAGATTTTGTTTGATGAAGTTCTGATCCATTTCAACATGCTTCGTGCGATCATGTTGAACTGGATTGTAGGAGATGGCAATGGCTACTTTGTTATCATAAAATAAATTCATTTCAGAGTTAGGAATAACACCAATCTCAGTTAGAAGTTTTTTCAACCAAAGGAGCTCACATATTCCCTTGACCATTTCTCGAAATTCAGCTTCAGTGCTAGATAAGGGAACTACCTTTTGCTTCTTGCTCCTCCATGTAAGAAGATTATCCCCCACAAAGGTAAAGTACCCAGCAGTAGATTTCCTATTCTTGATATTCCCTGCCTAGTCTGAATCTGTATATCCAACGATTTCCAATTGACCATTTCTTAAAAACATAAGTCCTTTCCCAGAGGAGGATTTTAAATAATTTTAAATAACAAAGTATTCGCATGATGGTATCCATATGGTCTTTACTTGGGCAGTGTATGAACTGACTCACGACACTCACAGCATAAGCAATATTAGGTCGAGTATGAGATAAATATATGAGTTTACCCACTAATTATTGATATCTCTGTTTATCTGCTGGTACTTGGTCCACATATTCTCCAAGTTTATGATTTTGAACCATTGGAATATCAAGAAGTTTACAATCTAGTAGTCCTGCCTCTTCCAGTAGGTCTAGAGTATATTTCCTTTGGGAAAGACATATGCTTTGTTTCGATCTTGTTACCTCAATACCTAAGAAGTATTTAAGCCCTTCCAAGTTCTTCATTTCAAACTCATTTGACAGTTGTTCTTGAAGCTTAGAGATTTCTTCTTTATCATCCCCTATAATGATCATGTCATCTACATAGACTATAAGGGTTGCTATCTTCCCCAATTGATGTTTTAGGAAAAGAGTGTGGTCCGAGTTGCTTTGTTGAAACCATATTTTTTCATTGCTGAACTCAACCTACCAAACCATGCTCGAGGTGATTGTTTTAGTCCATATAATGCTCATTGTTATATACATGCAGTTTCTTTTCCTGATATAATAGTATATCCTGGTGGGATATCCATGTAAATCTCTTCTTCAAGATCACCATGAAGGAAGACATTTTTTACATCAAGTTGGTGCAATGGCCAATCTAAATTTGCTGCAAGAGATAACAAAACTCTAACAGTTTTTAGTTTAGCCACAGGTGAGAAGGTTTTTTGATAATCTATCCCATGTTTCTGTGTATATCCTTTTGCTACTAGCCTTACCTTGTATCGATCAACTAACCCATCTGCTTTATACTTAATGGAGAAAATCCACTTGCATCCTACCATCTTCCTCCCTTGAGGCAACTTGCTTAACACTCATGTGTTATTCTTCTGCAATGCCTTAAATTCTTCTTTTATAGCTTGAGCCCATTTTGGATCATATAAGGCTTCTTCAACGCTACTTGGAATTTGACATGAGGAAAGTGTTTGTGCAAACGCCCTGATAGGTTATGATAACCCTTGAGTAGATACATAATTGGCTATTGGATACTTGGATTGTTGTTCTTCTCTTTCTGGGGAGTATCGATTTGGAGGTTTGCCTCGATTGTGTCTGAAAGGTAGAACATAACCAACAGATGTATCTATAGCATTAGTTTGTAAAGGTGTGATAGGATAGCTTACCTCTGGAGTATTCTCAGTAAGAGGATCATTGGGTACTAGAGAATGGAGGGGTGCATCAACCACTTCATCTTCTTGAGATTTAGTTACTACTTCAGCTTCAGTTCTTGGAAGTTCAATTTCGGGTCTAAGTACTAGCTCCTCCATATTATTGGCATGATCCGAGTATGTTGGATTGTTACTAGTGTCTAATATTTCAACATCAATCCAATTTCGTTCTTCACCATAACTCTCCCCCTAAAGAAGCTAATTGGATACCAATGATGGGAAAACCATTCGGATTCTAGGAAAGTGACATCCATGGTAATATAGGTTCTTTTAGTAATCGGATCGTAGCATCGATAGCCCTTTTTTTGTATGTCATACCTCAAGAATACACATATGACAACACATGGATCCAACTTAGTTCATTGATTTTTGTGGAGGTGGACAAAAGCAACACATCCAAAAATTTAGGGCGGAAGCATCAAAATAGTAGGCAGGGGAACATGATCGGATAATACCTTTAATGGAGTTTGAAATTGTAAGGTCTTTGTGGGCATGCGATTCAGTAGATACACAGCTGTAGTAATAGCATCACTCCAGTATCTACTAGGCATATGTGCACTCATTAGTAAGGCCCGGGCAGTTTCTAAAATATGCCTATTCTCTCTCTCTGTAGTCCCATTTTGTTGTGGGATTTGTGAACACGAGGTTTCATGGAGAATACCATGGTTTTCCATGTATGTTCGAAATTGTTTATTAACATACTCCCCCCATTATCAGACCGAAGAATCTTAATTTTTTTAGAAAATTGTGTCTGAATCATGGTATGACAAGTGAAATATAGAAAATACTTCATCTTTATGTTTGAGAAGGTAAAGCCATGTCATTCGTGTACAATCATCAACAAAAATACAAACCAACGATGACCCGACGATGTAGTTATCGGGGAAGGTCCCCAAACATCAGAATGTACTAAAGTAAAAGGAATTATACTTTTATGCATGCTCATAGGATAAGATGCCCTATGACTTTTTGCTAAGATAAAGGTATCACATTTGAAATCTGAGTGTGTAACATTTGAAAATAAACTAGGTAGTAAATGCCTTAAATACCCAAATGATGGATGCCCAAATCGACGATGACATAACCAAATTTTTCGTTCCTGGTTACTAACTGTGTGTTGCATATGATTGACTCTTCCTGAACTAAGGTCATCCATATAATATAAATTGCCTCTCTTAGTACCACGCCCAATGATCTCCTTGGTGAGAATATCCTGTAGAAGACAAAAGGTAGAATACATCAATACTACACAGTTAAGATCTGAAGTGACTTGACTTACAGACATTAGTCTGTTTGAAAGAGAGGGTACAAGTAATGTATTAGATAATGATAATGAAGGAGATAAAGTCAATGTTCCAGCCCCTGTAACTGGATAAGTGAGCCCATTGGCATTGGCAACACGGCTCCGTCTCGGTTGGGTTGTATTGGAAAGATCTTTTGGGTCAAATGTCATATGATCTGTAGCTCAAGAGTCTAGAATCCAATCCTCATTATCACTACGAGTAGAGATGTGAAATGCTTTACTTGAAATACCTAGATCCTGGGAAGATTAGGCCTGAGGAATAAGGGATAGTGATGCATTATTGGTAGCCACAACGGCTCTCCCAGTGGTTTCCCATTTCTTTTGTGCTTGAAGATCATTCCACCATTCTGGATACCCATGTAGTTTGAAGTAGTTTTCACGAGTGTGTTAATAGACGGTGGATTTCTTGCTACCGAAAAAAAGTTCTTGGTTTTGGTGGCAGCGGATTATGGTGTCCCTTAATCCCTTTGAAAGCCATAACTGCTCCAGGTGTCGTATCTACACTCGTGATCATCACGGTCTGCCTGACCTCTTCCCTATGGATGAATCCATAAGTTTGTTCCACCGTAAGGAATGGTTTGATTTGAAGCACATCACTTCAAGTTTTATCTAGTCTATCATCAAGTCTATCGAGGAAGGTATACCCTCGATCTTTTTGTATGATGGAATTGTATTTTTGTATGTCAGTCGCACACTCCATTGGGTTAGGACGACATAAATCAATTTCTCACCACAACCCTTGAAGGTCATTGTAGTGTTTTTCAATGGATCCACCCGCCTGCTTCATACGAGTAACTCGACGGTGCAGGTCATACACTTGAGACATGTCTGTCCCATCATAGTAGGTTGTAGCAGCAGAATCCCAAACTTGTTTCGCAGTTGGGAATCAGATAAAATTTTCAATCAAGGAGGGGTCTATCGAATTGATCAACCATCCATTGACAATGGCATTTTCAGTGTACCATCTCCTGAATGAGGGGTCGGTTTCAGCAGGTTGAGAAAAATCCTCATTAATATATCCCAGTTTGTCTTTGCCAGAGATATACATCTCTACCACTTGGGATCATAAGGCATAGTTGGATCCTCCTAACTTGATGCTAATAGGGGTAGTCGACGTTTCAATTTGCATTGGTTGTGAGGATGTCTGAGCTCTAGTTATAACCTCATTCATTTTTGTAGTCAGATCATTCAATATAGAATTTGTAGTTAAATCTCTAGATTCTGCCATGAAGTCTATAGATTTTGTTTTTTTTTCTTTTTTTTTTGGATTTCGTACCCAGCCAAATATATATACATAAAACCCTAATTTTCTTTCTCTAGCCGCACAAGTACATTTACATTCCTTAGGGTTCCTAGAGATCTGTGGCTTATTGGAGAAGCAGGTTTCACCTTCTTCTGTTGATAAGTCTCAAATTTGGCAGCAACTTTAGCATATGTTCGGCAGTTGAAAAATAGTCGACTAAGGCTTTCACAACTGGACTTCAGCGAGCTCGCTAGTTTCTTGATGTCAAATAACTATCTTGCTTTCATTCTCGCACGTGCTTGATTTGGGATTCTATACTGAGCTACACAAATAGAATTGAAGACAAATAGGCAGAGTGAAACAGCTATAAGAGCTAACTGATTGAAGATGAACTCAAACCAATGCTCGGTGTTTGAGGGTAAAACAATGGAGGTTCGACAACTGTTTGAGATTCGACGAGCTACTGTTTGTTTACCAAAAGTACCAGGTAACTGGGAGTTGGGTTGAGACTGCGACAACTCCATGTTGCCGAGACAAAACATAGGGACACCAATACACAAAAACACCGTTGCCGAGGAGACGAACGGAGTAAAGTCAACCAGATTGACCAAAAAAAAACAAAAAAAAAAAACCACCCCTGATCCAAAATCAGAAATTGATCTGCCAAACCAAATTGGCCAAAAACAGTATCGTGAGAATAGAAAATATGTCGTAACAGGTAGTAACGTAGCTATTTTATTTCTCTAGGTAACTTGCTCTGATACCATGTCAAATTATTGTGGTTACCGTTAATTATGATTGTATTTATGTATTTCTCTGTTATATCTTTTCTTGTATAAGAGTCTCTTATGTATATTAAGAAAACGAATATAAAACCCTAACCCTAACAGCTGCTGCACATCCATACTTTCTACTCCACTAAACATTGTTGTCTGTCATTTTCCTACTCCACTAACATTGTTGTCTGTCACTTTTACTACACACGCCAACAGATATCACTTTCGAAAGATAGGATATTATAATGAAGTTTCTTATAACATATATCTAGATAGATACATGGAAAGTACTTAAATAGCCATGAATTCATTGTTTGCCTATTGACTTTATATAATTCATGAAAGACTATCTTTTTGAAGCCTGTTGTTCATATATCTCATAAAAGGGTGTTGTTGGTGTTTATTAATTTATAAGAAAAACCAACAACAAAAAAAAAGTTAAAGCTAAAATAGGGGTAAAAAAGTACCCTTTTACACTTTTTATACTTAGAATATAATTAATATTGTTTTTAAAAAAATTAATAATATCTTTATGATTTGATCTTTATTTAAATACATTCATTTACGTTATTTTATAGTAGTTATTTTATAGTAGTGAGGAATAATGTTATATGTATCAAGTGATATGTTAGATGTTGATTGAATATAAATTTATGATGTGAGATAATAAAATAATTGTGTGATAATTTATTAATGATTATCAATTAAATTATACCATTTAATTTAATGTATGCTCCAATGTGTAATAAATAAGTATTTTTTGTTCAGTTAATACTTAATACATACATGCATATACAAATATACATGTCAAAATCCAATCATATCACACATTTATTTACGAGTTTGGCTACAAGATATCTCCGATTCGAATATAATTTCAGATATATAAATTTCAGTTATCCACGCAGGTACGACGTAAGCGTCAATTTTTTTTTTATTATTATACATACAAGAATTCATGTATTATCAAAAATTTTATCATTCCGCGTTCCAACCAAATAACACTTCTTAAGTCTAATAAGATGTAATTGCAATTATTGATGAACTTGGAATAATATTCCACTTATCGGTTATATACGTGTATCTAGGGATTGTTGTCAGTTATATATTTCTCCATTGAAAAATATTCAATATTTTATGCACCGGTATCGACAAGTTATTCAAACTTACACACACCAACACTAAAGCCCAAATTTGATTCTGTCTTTGTCACTGCAACAAGTTTTGAACACTACCTCACTTTTTACAAATTTTGCCACTTTGCTAGTGCTTGATTAAATTTAACTGTGTTAGCTGTTTGTAAAAATGATATAATAATAACGTTGTTATGCTTGCGAAATATTAAATAGGTAAAAATATCTAAAATGAATTGATTTTATTTTTATTCAAGATTTTATATTAAGAATGTTAGAGAGAAATATATTATTTTTCATTACAAACTTAAATCTGAAAATTAGATTTTAAGTTTAGTTATCCTATCGATTTAGAGTAGTGCTTTCTTTTTATTTGTTGAGTACATAATCGCCTAG
This sequence comes from Hippophae rhamnoides, assembly GCA_033030585.1. Classification (NCBI taxonomy): domain Eukaryota; kingdom Viridiplantae; phylum Streptophyta; class Magnoliopsida; order Rosales; family Elaeagnaceae; genus Hippophae; species Hippophae rhamnoides. The sequence goes on along the minus strand of CM065431.1, from coordinate 32,519,631 downwards.
GTAGTTAGAGTGAAGCTTTATTTCAAAAGTTTTTATAAGAATTATTATCTGAAAATGTATTGACAACACGTTTTCAGTAGTGGTTTTAAAACTTGAAAGTTAGTACTCGGATAACTAAATTCTTAGGTTTAATTTGGACACCTTGAATAAAGTTTAAACTGTCTAACCCCACCAAATGTGGCATTTAAATGGTTCATTTTCAATCTCTTAGAAAAAGGAATTAATTTAACCAAATTAGTTATCAACCCTACCCATAGGTGTTAATTGATTTGTTTAGTTAACAAAGAATATCTAACCCCACCAAAGGTGGTATTCATACAAAAAAGAGAGAATCAATAAATATCAATTCATATCTTTAATAACTTAAATAATATGAGCAAGCATAATTAACTTAGTTATTATATCCATAAATACTCCACTATTTATAAAAGATAAAATTTTCATAAATGTTTATTGAATCTATGTTTATTTTTATGTAAGTAGATTAAAACACAAAAACCCCAAAATATCGTGACAGGATGTTTAGGATTTAATTTCGTTTTTAAAAGTTTGAATAATAAATTAAAAACCACATACATTCCTTCCTTAGATCGACCTTGGGAGTATACTTATCATTTTCTACGAAATGATTCGTGCACTTGCGAGAGTTTTATAAATATAAAACCAAAGTATTGGCAAGAATCGGCGATGCCGGTTTTCGTTCATCAAGTTTTTGGCGCCGTTGCCGGGGATGACTCCGTTGCGGGGATGGCATTAAAGTTTTTGGCAATCCCGATTCTGCTCATCAATCCTACCCAATTAGCATCAAAGCATCCAACAAACTCTATAGTAGTATCCATAGGGTACCAAATACCAACTTTGGATGTACACTTGACATATTTAATGATTCTTTTGATAACAGCTAGATGTGATTCTGTATAAGCTTGGTATTAAGCAAAAAGTCCAACATTGAAGGAGATGTCGGGGTAGTTAGCATTGAAATAAGAAGACTCCCAATCATGCTCCTATACGAAGTCCACTTAACTTTCTTTCCTGAAAAGTCTTGAAAGTTTTAGAGTTGTACTCATAGGGGTTCGAATAGATGAGGCATTATCTAACCCAAACTTCTTAACCAGATCCTTGGCATATTTTTCTTGTGAGAGGAAGATTCCATCTGTCATTTGTTTGATTTGTAAACCAAGAAAAATTTTTAGTTCACTAACTAAACTCATCTCAAACTCACTTTTCATGGTAGTTGTGAATTTTTGAGCTAGCTAGATGATATTTAGTAGAACCAAAAATAATTCCATTAACATAGACTTGAGCATCAACAACCTCTTATTGAATCCTTGAAAACAAATAAGGTTTTTTCACCACCTCCTCTCAAAAAATATTTATTGAGGAGGAACATGGTGAGATGTTTATACCAAGCACAAGGAGCTTGTTTCAATATATAAAGAGCTTTCTTTAGTCTCATGACATGATTTGGAAAGTGAGGGTCTTCAAAACCTTTTGATTATTCCACATAAACTTTTTCTTTGATGATTCCATCCAAAAAAGCACTTTTGACATCTATTTGATATGGTTTAAACCTAAAGAAGTAGGCAAGACCAAGTAGTATGATAGACTCAAGATGAGTAACATGAGTAAATGTTTCATCAAAGTCTATACCTTTAATCTGGGTATATACCCTTGTGCAAGAAGACAAGATTTATTTTTGGAAATGACTCAATTTTCATCTTCTTTGTTCTTGTATAACCATCGTGTACCAATAACATGTTTGTCTAGAGGCCTGGGGAAAAGATACTAAACAAACATTTCTCTTAAATTGTTTAAATTCTTCTTGCACGGAGTTGACCTAATGTATGTCTTGGAGGACTTCTTTTACATTTTTGGGAAGTATAGCTAAAGTGAAACATATATAATTCAAAGTCTTATCTTAACACCTTCTTCCACATTACAAATGACGTTATCAGTAGAATGAGCTTTCTTTACCCACTTAGGAAGAGACAAATCTTCTTAGTCTCATCCTTTTCATTCTTAGAACTTCTGGGATGATCAATAGGATTTATTGTTAGATGAGTCATAGCATTACTAGCGGTACTATATGAAGGACTCCACTCATAAAAAAATGGCATTTTCATCCAATTCAATAAGTTTTGTAGACATCCTTAAATTGTAGACCTGGTATGCACGACAACTGCTAGAGTATCCTATGAATATTCCAAGATCACTCTTAACTTCAAACTTGTCTAGATTCTCTCTATCTTTGAGAATATAGCAAGTGCTACTAAACACATGAAGGTGCTTAACATTTGATCTCTTTTTCGTGCATGAGTTCATAAAAATTGAAAAGTATTGGATCTTATGAAGCAGGGATTGAACGTATAGTAAGCAATATTAACTACCTATGCCAAAAAGTGCTTTACTAGATTCTTGTTGGCCAACATCACCCTAGCCATCTCCTGAATTACCCTATTTTTGAATAATCCCATTTTTTTGGGGGGTCTTGGGGATAGAGAACTCATACTGAATACCTATTTCATCATAGAAAACACTAAACTTAGAATTCTCAAATTCTCTACCATGGTCACTTCTGATTTTGATGATAATATCGATAGATTCAAATTTCTCATTTTGTAACTTGATACACAATATCTTGAAATGATCAATGGATACGAATGTTTCTTTGAGAAAAAGCACCCAAGTATATCTAGAAAAATTGTCAATAATAACCAACATATACTTTCTTCCTCTAATACTAGGAGTTTTAATAGGACCCATTAGATCCTTGTGAAGAAGTTGAAGAGCTCTAGTGGTAGATGATGAGTGCTCAAAAAGCACTAAAATTACCATGATTTTATGCTCATTAATTAATTAAAAATATATATATTTATATGTTTTATCATATATTTATATAAATTTATCTTTTTCGGAATCACGGGTATTTTTATTGTTTTTCAGGTATTTTCGCTTAAAAACATAACTTAAAGACTCAAAGAGGAATACAAGAAGCAATACATCACAATTATATTACTAAATAAATGGGGCAAGGTCAACAAATATGGAAAAATTGGACAAAATGGGTCGAAAAGGTCAAAAATGTCAAAAAGGACAAAATAGCGCCGGAGGGCATCCCATAGCGCCGATCCAGCGCCAGGCTGCGCATGCGGGTCTTTGTTCATCCGCCAGTAGCTGCGGCGTGCGGATGCTGTTCATCGCGCCTGTGCAGCAGCGCCCAATGCCTCGCAGCGCGCCACGCCCGTTTCGCCCCATTTTTCACGTCGGCCGCTCATGACGTCATCTTGGCGTCATTAATGACCTCAACATTTCCATTATGCGTTTTACATTTTTAACATTTTTTACTCATTTTTTCTCTCCATCCTCACCTATAAAACCCAGCCCTTCAACTTCAAAGCACACCTTAAAAACCACACTTCTCTATTCTTTCTTTCTCTCATTTCTTAGTTTTTGAGTTTTTCTTTGTTTCTTTCTTAGTTTATAAGCTTTTCTTAGTTTTTCTCTTAGTTTTTTGTTCAATTCTCTTAAGTTTACAGTTCCTCTTTTTTGAGAGAACTTGTAATGTTTTTTGTAATATTTTAGTTTTTGATTCAATAAATGGAAGTGCAAATTCGCTTGGAGGTTTTCTAGCGGGAATAGCGTTGAAGTTCTGTAAGGATTTTATTTTCTTCTTCTGATTATTTTTATACTTTATTCTTACATGTTATATTTAATTTGTCTGTGATTAAATTTAACCGTGCTAGCTGTTTATAATTATGATGTAATAATAACGTTGTTATGCTTGCGAAATATTAAATAGGTGAAAATTTCTAAAATGAATTGATTTTATTTTTATTCAAGATTTTATATTAAGAATGTTAGAGAAATATATTATTTTTTCATTACAAACTTAAATCGAAAAATTAGATTTTAAGGTTTAGTTATCCTGGTCGATTTAGAGTAGTGCTCTTTTATTTGTTGGTACAATCGATACATTAGTTAGAGTGAAGCTCTATTTCAAAAGTTTTTATAAGAATTATTATACGAAAATGTATTGACAACACGTTTTCGGTAGTGGTTTTAAAACTTGAAAGTTAGTACTCGGATAACTAAATTCTTGGTTTAATTTGGACACCTTGAATAAAGTTTAAACTGTCTAACCTCACCAAATGTGGCATTTAAATGGTTCATTTTCAATCTCTTAGAAAAAGGAATTAATTTAATTAACCAAAATTAGTTATCAACCCCACCACGTAGGTGTTAATTGATTTGTTTAGTTAACAAAGAATATCTAACCCCACCAAATGTAGTATTCATACAAAAAAGGAGAATCAATAAATATCAATTCATATCTTTAATAACCTAAATAATACGAAAAGACATAATTAACTTAGTTATTATATCATAAATCTTTCATTATTTATAAAAGATAAAATTTGCATGAATTTTTATTGAATCTATGTTTAATTTTTACGTAATTAGATTAAAAACACAAAAACACCAAAAATATCGTGACAGGATGTTTAGGATTTAATTTCGCTTTTAAAAGTTTGAATAATAAATTAAAAACCACATACATTCCTTCGCTTAGATCGACCTTGGGAGTATACTTATCATTTTCTACGAAATGATTAGGTGCACTTTCTTGAGTTTTATAAATATAAAACCAAAGTATTGAGGAATTAGGTATCGGTTTAGTTCATCAAAGTTTTTCACAATCCCGAATTACCGTCAAGTTTTGGCGGCGTTCTGAAGGAATAAGCGTTTTAATTTATTTATCAAAATTTTAAAAATATTTTTGTGCTGTAAATAATTGTGTTTTTTTGTTATTTCAAATTTCATAAGAAATAATAAAAAAAATTAAAAATAAATAAAAAATTTAAAAATTTAAAAATTTAAAAAAAAATTAAAAAAATTGAAAAAAATTAAAAAATTAAAAAAAAATAAAAATTGTAGCGTGAATAGTACCATAATTTAGAAATTTGAAATTTGAAGTAAAAAATTCTTACCGTTCATGAATTGTAAAAAACAAAATACAAAAAAAAATTTAAATAAATTTTAAATAAAAATAAAAAAATAAAAAAACAATAATAAAAAATAAAAAAAAATAATAAAAAAAATAAAAATAAAAAAAAATAAAAAAATAAAAAAAAATAAAAAAATAAATAAATAAAAAAACGATAAAAATAAATAAATAAAAAATTAAAAAAAATAAAAATAAAAATTATAACTTGAATAATAAAATAATTTAGAAATTTAAAATTTGAATTAAAAAAAAAGTTTTACCGTTCATAAAGAGTAAAAAAAATAAAAAAAAACATTTCAAAAATTTTAAGTTAAAAAATAAAAATAAATAAATAAATAAAAAATAAAGACAAAATAAAAAAAATAATTTTTTTTTAGTTTAATTTTTATTATTATTTTTATTTATTTTAAAACATAATTTTATTTTTTTTCTTTTACCTTTTTCAATTTTATTTTATTATATTATTTTTTATTTTTCTTTCTTTAGCTATTTTTTTTCTTATTCTTGATTTTTAGTTAACTTACTTAACTTAGTTTTTTTTACTAACTTAATTAACTTAGATTTGTTTTTTTTAACATTAACTTAGGTTTTTACTTAAATTTTTATTAAGTTAATTAACGTAGTTTTTTTACTTCACTTAACTTAATTAGCTTAGATTTTTTACTTCACTTAACGGAGTCATCCCCGGCAACGGCGCCAAAAAATTGATGAGCAGAATCGGGATTGCCAAAAACTTTGATGCCATCCCTGAACGAGTCATTCGTACAGCGCCAAAAACGATGAGCAACCAGCGTCGCCGAAATTCGCCAATACTTTGGTTTATATTTATAAAACTCTCATAGTACACCGAATCATTTTGTAGAAAATGATAAGTATACTCACAATGATCTAAGGATGGAATGTGTGTGGTTTTTAATTTATTATTCAAACTTTTAAAAATGAAATTAAATCCTAAACATCCTGTCACGATTTTTTGGGGTTTTTGTGTTTTAATCTACTTACATAAAAATAAACATAGATTCAATAACATTTATGAAAATTTTATCTTTTATAAATAGTGGAGTATTTATGGATATAATAACTAAGTTAATTATGCTTGCTCATATTATTTAGGTTATTAAAGATATGAATTGATATTTATTGATTCTCCTTTTTGTATGAATACCACTTTGGGGTAGGTTAGATATTCTTTGTTAACTAAACAAATCAATTAACACCTATGGGTAGTGGTTGATAACTAATTTGGTTAAATTAATTCCTTTTCTAAGAGATTGAAAATGAACCATTTAAATGCCACATTTGGTTGGGGTTAGACAGTTTAAACTTTATTCAAGGTGTCCAAATTAAACCTAAGAATTTAGTTATCAAGTACTAACTTTCAAGTTTTAAAACCACTCTTGACGTGTTGTCAATACATTTTCGGATAATAATTCTTATAAAAACTTTTGAAATAAAGCTTTCACAACTAAAGGCGATTGTACCAACAAATAAAGAAACCACTCTAAATCGAATGGGATAACTAAACCTTAAAATCTAATTTTCAGATTTAAGTTTGTAATGAAAAATAATATATTTCTCTCTAACATTCTTAATATAAAATCTTGAATAAAAATAAAATCAATTCATTTTAGAGATTTTTACCTATTTAATATTTCGCAAGCATAACAACGTTATTATTATATCATTTTTACAAACAGCTAACACAGTTAAATTTAATCAAGCACTAGCAAAGTGGCAAAATTTGTAAAAAGTGAGTTAGTGTTCAAAACTTGTTGCACTGACAAAGACAGAATCAAATTTGGGCTTTAGTCACAGACAAATAACTGCAAATAAAATAAAAATCCTTACAGTACTTCGATGCCATTCCCGTTGCTAGAAAACCTCCAAACGGAATTTGCACTCCCATTTATTGAATCAAAAAACTAATACATTACAAAAACATAACTAGTTCTTCCAAAAAGGGAAGAACTATAAAACTAAGCAAAACTAACTAAAACATAAGAAAAACTAAAAAAAACTAAAAACTAAGAAATGGAGAGAAAGAAAGAAGAGAGAAGTGTGTTTTTAGGTGTGTTTTTGAAGTGAAGGGAAGGGGGTATTTATAGGTGAGGATAGAGAGAAAAAATGAGTAAAAAAATGTTAAAAAATGTAAAAACGTGTAATGGAAATGTTGATATCATTAATGACGTCAGCATGACGCGTCATGGAAGCGGCTACGCACGTGAAAAATATGGTAGCGAACCCGGCGTGGAGCGTGCGGAGAAGCGATTGAAGCGCTGTTGTCTTGGGAATGAAACGATACAGCGCGTGCATTTTTCTGCGGATGAGCAATTACCAGTAGCGCCTTCACACAGCGCGCGATGGGATGGTACTCCCGGTAGCGATTTTCTCCTTTTTGACATTTTTGACCTTTTTCGACCTATTTTGTCCAATTTTTCCATATTTGTTAACCTTGCCTCATTTATTTAGTAATATAATTGTGATGTATTGCTTCCAGTATTCCTCTTTGAGTCTTTAAGTTACGTTTTTAAGCGAAAATACCTGAAAAACAATAAAAATACCCGTGATTCCAAAAAAGGCAAATTTATATAAATATATGATAAAACATATAAATATATATATTTTTAATCAATTAATGAGCATAAAATCATGGTAATTTTAGTGCTTTTTGAGCACTCATCAGTAGATAAGTTTTTATTCTTCTTATGTTGACTCTTACTTTGTTTACCCATCTAATATGGACCAAAAATGTGTTCAGGTATGGAGGTGATAGAAGGGAGATTACAAAAAACTTTGAGATTTGAGAATTTCTTCAACAATTCATAATTAACATGCCTAAGACCTTGATGCAATAAATCTTTAGTGCTTGAACTTATCTTGTTACAAATAATTTCAGGAGAAGTTCTTACATAATAATAATTATCACCAGATCTAACACCTCTGACTAATGTTTCACACAATATAGTCAGTTTGAGTAAACTTAATGGTGTATTTGTTGTCACAAATTTGGTTAATGCTAATAAGGTTAGCCTTGAGTCCTTCCACATATATTACATCTTTGAGTTTAGGGATACTTTTGGAGATGATAGATCCTCTACCATAGATCAAACCTTTATTACCATCACCAAACGTAACTAATCCATCTTTGGTGAGAGTTAAATTGGTGAAGAATGACTTATTACCAGTCATGTGTCTTGAGTAACCACTACAAAAATCCAATAGCTATAGGTATAAGCCTTCAAGGTAGTGTGAACTATATTGCAATTTAAATCTTGATCATAAGTATCGATTTCAAGAGAAGATTTAAACTCATTTCAGATCAATATAGCATCATTCTGTAGAGTTGAGGCTTTGATATTCAAAGTAATGGAAAGTTTCAGAAGTTTTACCATATGACTTAAAGTATCCATATTATAAGTAGGAGATTGCTTTTGAGAGAAAGCGGAGGCGAGATGATCAAAAATCTCAATGATAGAAGAATCTTCTTGAACAGTAGCCTAAATAGAATAGGAAGGATGAACATCTTTAAGTTTTAATAACTTCTCAAAAATCTTATCTCCAAGAGACCACTTATTTCCAATTTCAATAGCTTCTTTAATTTTTCTCTTGAAGTCAAACTATTGAAGATGAAGAATTTTAGCCACTTCTTGTTTTTGTAAAAGGTTGGATTCAAGAAGAATGAATTTTTAGTGCCAGCTTCAACATGAGCATAAAGTCTAGTTAGCTTAGAATCACAATCTTCCAACAAGGATTCTAGGATAGCCTTTTTCATCTTCCAAAATGCAAGTTTCTTTCTTAAGATTGCATATAACTTCTAAATTACAAGAAGAATCAGGTGTGCATTGATCTCTCATAGCTTCGAAATATCTATCTTGAATTGCCTTATCAAGTTCACTTATCTAGGCAAGGAAATTTTAATTATTCCATAATAGAATATGGAGAGACTTAATATGATTATCCAGACTTAATTTCAAATTGCTCACATGTTTATCACTTATCTGAGTAACTGATCAGGAAGATTCAAAAGTTCCTTATCCTCTTTAGAAATATCATTATGAATCCTAGTCATAACATCTTTTTACTTTAGATTGTCATACACAAGTTGGTCATAGGAATCTTTCAGAGAGAAAAGATCATTTTCACCGGTGTCAATCCAATAAGAAGAGCTTGGTGGAGCATTCTCAGAGTGAGAACAAATCACTAGTAAGCATAACAGTTACCACTCTAAAAGACATAAAACCAATATTACCTCTATCAGCTATGATCTCCCTCCTAACTACCTATTGTGGTTTTTTCTTGTTGCTTTTGCAACGACTTGGTTTGACACATAAACCTGGCTATCCTCCATAGCCAACACCACTTTATGTGATGTGATTAAATACCACATAACAGTAATGTGTAGAATAAACTAACACAACCTTGGAATACTACTCACATAGAAAAGTATTCACTCACCACATAAAGTAACAACTCACACTATTTTACGCTTACAAGAACTTATCACAATTATAGAAATAATTAGTGAATATGGAACTCAAAATAATAGAAATTTTGACAGAGTTTCGATAGGTTTTTCAAATTAATTTGTAATTAACGAGAGAGGGTATTTATAGCAATCAGTTGGCCACCATGCAAGCCACCTCACTAACCACCTTACCAAGGGTGGTGGCAAGCATGATAGTAAGGTCAACGACAAGGGTAGTGGTGAGGTGCCAAAAAGTTACATTTTTTCGTTTTCCCAAATCTCGAGTAATATCTACAAATACCCACACTCAAAACAAGCCAAAAACCAACACTCAGTCTAGCATGCATACTACGAAAACCAATCTCATAATGTGGGTAAACATGCTCATATACAACGTGTACCTAACTATGTGCGTGTGTGAATTAATTATCTATAGTAACTACCCTTATAGAGAGGAATACAAAAACATTAAGTAAAATAAAAAATACCGTGCTTTGTACACGGGAACGAAAAATATACATGAGTACACTCTCATAAATTATCCACTACATGATAAAAGTTTAATTTCTTAAATGTTTATTAAATCTATCCTTATTTATTATATTAGATTTTCAAACCAAAACTTTATGACAAAATATTTAGGTTTTATTTTTGTTTTTAAGAATTTGTTGAATTGTTTAAAACCATATGATTCCTTTTTAGAACGAAGCTAGAAATATACTTATAATTTTCTATAAGTGATTCATGCACTTAAGAGCAATTTTATAAATTATATGAAATTTGTACAACTAATTTTGACACATCAAGTTTTTTGTGTAATTGCAAGGTAGCTGACAATAACACTAAAAATTAGATAACCTTTGAAAGCATCAAGTTTTTGGCACCTTCCCCAAGAAACTAGTAATAGCATTAAAAACTCATTAAATTTTGTATCAATAATTTTTTGGCGCCGTTGTCGGGAATGAATAGCATTTTTAAATTTTTACTATCAAAATCTTTAAAAGTTTTGTGTTTTAAATATTATGATTTTTATTTAAATCTTTAAAATATATAGGTTATTAATTAATTTTAGATATTATAAATTATAAATTTTTTTAATTTTTTATAAAAAAAATCAAGAGATTTTAAACTCAAAAACAAAAATTAAAGTCTCATTTATTATTTGACATAAAAAAATCATGTCACCTTTAATAGTTGGCTTTAAAAAATTTAAAATTTTCAAAAAAAAAATAAAAAGTTAACAATTTGTTAGCTTATTTATTAGTCAACTAAAAAAAGAAAAAACCAAATTTTTTTAACATAAAAAAAATCTAAAATTTATATCTACTTTAATTGTTGACTTTAAAAAACATTTAAAAATCTATAAATATGTTAATTGTTTTCTAAAGTAGAGTTGACTTAGATATTAATTATTAGCTTAATGTTTTTTATAATTTTATTTTTAGTATTTTTGTATGCTAATGTAAATTTTTAGTTTTAGTTTAACTTTAATTTTCTCTTCTTTTCTTTTATTTATTAATTTACTAACTTTTATTTCTTTTTGCTTAGTATTTTTATTTTCCAACTTTTATTTACTAACATTTTGTCTAAATAATTTTGTTTACTATATTTTAGTTTTTTTTATTATTTTCCATTTTTGTTTATTTATCTACTCACTTTATTCTTCTATTATTTATTTTCTCTAATTTATTGTTTATCGTTCTTTTGTTTTTATTTTATTGTTTTTTCTTATTTAATAGTTTTTGTTTATTTTTCTTTTTTTTTTGTTTGTTATTTTGTTTGTTGTTTCCTTTTATTATTCTTGTTTATTATTTTTAGTTAATTAAAAAATATTTTTTAAATCTTGAAATAAAAAAATCAAAGCTACTGCATGATTTTTCAACTAGGTATAGTATGAGGCTCTTGGAATAGAATTGGTTTGAAGAAAAACATATTTTCATATAGGTTTTGAATACGCTATATTATATTTTTGCGGCATGAATTTTAAACTTAAAAACATGCATTTCAAATAAGGCTCATGCAAATTTTTTCTTTTTCTTATTCTCCAAACCTTATTTGGTCCATGCCCTAATACAAATAATTTTAAAGTTTCCTCCAAAAAAATAATTTTGAAAAAGTTAATGTCAATATCACCATTGGTGATTAAAAATAATAAAAAGGAGATAAATACTATGTTAGATCTAGGTACAAGTGTAAATTTAATGTCATATTTATTATAGTTGTAGTTAGGAGTGGGTGAACTAAAACCCACAACCATATTCCTACTTCTAAGCATATGAATATTTAATATCCATAGGACATGGTAAATGATTTAAATAATACTAGTAGACAAACTTGTCATACCTGTAAATTTTGTAACTTTAATAAACTCAATTACGAGGAAAACATTGAATATATTAAATTATGAAAATGGAGATCCCCTGAGAAACGTATTGTTAAGATATTAAATTAGGAGCTAGATGGGAAGCAACCTATCATTGAGGTAATGTTATTTTATTTTTGTTTCCAGTTATATGAAGATTATTTAGAATTGTTAATTTTATGACTATTTATTGAATTTTGTGAGAAGTACACAGTGGTATATATATGTAAATTTAAATTTTTGGAATGATGGATGTATATACAATTCTACATTAATACTTGAGCCGGTTCAGTAAATGGATAAATTTTCTATCCTTTACTTTTTCTCTTTAATTTATAATTTTTACATTGAGGGTAGTGAAAGTTTTACGTTGAGGTGGGAAAAGTTATATTATAAAATTATGCTAAATTGAATATGTTCACATGTTCACATGTTCACTTTTTAATGTTATTATTTTTATTTTTTATTTTTTTAATTGAATTAGAATTTTTCGGTTGATTTAAAATTTTTCTTACAATAATCATGTCTTTTAGATAATTTTAAAAAAATGATTAAATCTTTGCGTTATTAGATTAATTTCAAAAATATTTCATGACATAATGTGATAATTAGTTAGTTTTATGTCATAATTAGTGTTTCATGATAAAATGTTGAAATTACAATGAACCCAAAATCGGTATTTAGGAATAAAATAGTGGAGACTACCTTGTGAGAATATGTCTTGAGCTATTATCTTCTCATTCTGATTCTGAGTGATGATATTTTTTTATACTCTTTTAAACACTATTATTTTCAATTATAATTGTTAGATTATCTCTATAGGTCTTTTCATTAAATGTTAAGATTTATACATCTAATAAAGTGTCATATAATTATTTTTACGACTTAAATTAAATACGTTAAGTAGAAATGGAAAGTACATGTCATTCTCTTCATATTGGCATAACTTCTAAAAAAACTATATATATGAGGTTACTTAAATCAATATAAAAGAAAAGACCATAAATGAGCCACTCACTTTATCATTTGTACATGGTCATTTTTCTAAAAAATATATATCTCTAAGAATAAGAAAAAAAAAGAAAAATGAATATTATAAACTAAATATTATGACCAATTATCCTACAATGTTGTGAGAATTGGCTACATACCAAAGAAAACAACATGAGAAATAATTCCCCAAGAAGTCATTTTCATTTTCTTCATCTCCTAAAGGCATATTACTTAGATTTTTATTTGATGAATTTGGTTGAAGTATGGAAATAATACGTAATTTCTTTATAAAATCATTTCATTCCATTTATTTCATGAAATCAATATGATGCACCACTTTGAGCATTTTATTCTTTATACATATGCTAACTTATTAGTTCATTTCTATACATAAACTTTATTTACATATACATTTATATGAGTGTTTGAACCAATATGATCAGTGTTATTAAGAGTATGTCTTGTGAGGATAGTGTGGAAGCGAATTAAGATTCCTTATATTGGGATTGGTAAATTAATATTGATATATTTTTTATTTGAATATAAAAGTAATTTTTAACTATTTATTATAATGAATCATGAATGTTTCGAATATTAGAATAACTTATGCAATAGATTTTAATTATAATTTTAGAAGAGATTAAAAATCATGAGAAGGGATTGTTTTCTTTGTTAATTCAACTTTAACTTGCCACCTTCGTTCGGGCCATAAGTTTAAACTTTAATTAAATTGTGATCCTTTTCTAAGAAAATATTAAACCATTTAATTTTTCACCTTCGATTGGGCCGAAAATTTAGACTTTCATTAAGGTGTCTAAGTTAGGTTTACAATTTAACTATCTAGAACTAACTTTATGATTTTAAAGTTATTATGAAGGATATGTCATCAATATATCTTCAATAATTATTTTTATAAAAATCTTTAAAATAGAGCATGCCTCAAAGTAGATTTGGACAGTAATTAATCAAAGTCCGTGAGTATTACTCTAAATAAAATTCAAATAATTTAAATCTTAAACTTAACTCTTGTTTATTATAAAAAATACTAAGTCAACATGCTTTTCTTTAACGAACTTTGGTTTAATCTTGATGACAAAATAAAACTTAATTTATTTTATAAAAATATTTAATCTATTTTAATATTTCACAAGCGTAACAATATTACTAATATGCCATAGTATTTATAGCTAGACATGCAGTTTAATAAATGATCAATAAATTAAACATATAGCATGTAAAAAAACAACACTTAGAAATAATCTCAAAAGAATATTTTTAAATATACATCAACAAATTTTTTTTATAATTGTTTCTATTTTGGAAAGTCTCAAAACAAAATTACAATATTGTTTATTGAATTGAAGCTAAAATTATTATATAAACTAAATTTATTCAACACTCAAATGAGAGAAGAACTTCAAATTAATAAAAGAAAAGAAAAGATTGAAAGAAACAAAGAAATCAACTCCTAAGAGTCCTATTTATAGGGTGAGGAAAGGAGAAAAATGTGAAAAATTTAACTTTGCGCTATGGCATATAACTTTTCCACACTACGACATATACAGCCTATACATGGTTTTAGGCATGATCCACTATACCCGCTTCACGAAATGCGATGTTTTCACACCGCAACTCACATCATATCTGAGACATATTTGATTTTTTCCCTTTTTTTCACGTGATGTGGCTCACTATAAAATCGTGCTGTAACAAACTTCAATCAGCATCACTTGGAAACTTAATATTTCTTATATTTTCTTTTGCCAATTTTAAAACATATGTAATGCTTTACAAAAAAATTATTTTTAACCTTCTAAGTTGTAATGGGTGCTTCAAGTATAATTCTCCAAGTTGAATTATTTTAAATACAAAAAATACCTTAAAAACAACAAAATATACTTGTGATTCAAAAAATATAGATTTGCATAAAATCATAGTAAAGCAAGAGAATAAAAATTTAAATAATCACTTAACATCCATAAAATCACAATAAATTAAGTGATTTTGAGCACTTATCACAACGTCTAATTAACTTCTTACTAGTCTCTTAGCAAGACTGGCAGAAAACTAAAAAAACTAGAAATTAAACTATCCAAAATCATTTTTGTAGATTGACATGGCTGTATTTAGCATATGCGACAAGTCTTTAAATCCTTAGGTTTCCATAGTAGACAAGTTTAAGTCTCGTGAGAATTTTCAGAAATAATACCCATAAACATCAAATGTAAAACAAAAATTTAAAATAAATAAAAACAAACAAATAACACATAAACAAATAAAAATTTAAAACAAAGTAAAAATATAAAAGAATAAAAAAAACAAAACTTCTCATGCTTTAAAATTTCTTTTAAGTTTACAATTACAATCTACATCATAAGTCATTTCAATATTCTAAATATAATTGATTTATTAGAATAATTAGTTTGAAAATCACTTTCATATTCACATAAAAAATGTATCAATATAAAATTTATCCAATTTTAGTATAAGGAATTCTAATTTGTTTTGACTCTATTCTCATAAGGGATACTCTCAATAACACTAATCTTATTAGTTCAAGCATTCATTCAAAGGTATGTGTGTACGAATCGTTCAAGTAATAAAGTGTACAAAAGTACGGATATCAAACCCACAAGGAACGGCGTTACTAAGTACCGAAATTGACTAATCCTAATTTTATTTGAAGACCGAATTGTTGAATTTGTTTAAGAAGTAAATTAACTTAAAACTAACGTAAATAACAAAATTTAATGTTGTTCACAAATGATTAAAAATGCTAAGGCATTTGATTTCGCTAAATCAATTCAATCCGATTTCAAGTCATGTTATATGAAAATCAAAGTTAGAAGTGATGGTTGAAAAACCCAAACTTATCTAATACTCTCTCTCGAGTTATATTAGAATTACTTATCTATGAAAACCAACTATATTTCTATGAAGATTTAATCACAAATAAGCACATTACGATTTATGGAATTTCTAGAATAATCACATACATCATGCATTAGGTGTCAAACTCACATTCAACATATTGTATTTATCACAAGAATCATTCATTACACATCTCCTCTCGGTCTCAATATAATGCAACAAATCATCTAAATCTTGATCAGAAATTTAAAAGCATTAATCATGGAAATAAATACTCAACTTGAAAGCAATGAATTCATATAACGATAACACAAGAAATCATATTTTCTTGATTTAACTACATCATAGCCTTAGCAAAAATGAATTAGTTCATAATAGAAATAAGAACAAACATATTATCAATTGAATCCATGAACAAAAAATCTGAATAAAATGTAGAACATAAAAGCTAAGGAGAAGAGATGAAAAACTCTTGAAGATGAAGACTTGATAGCAACAATGGTGATGATCCTTCAAGCTTCTCCAACCTTTCTATCCAAAATTTCATTTTCTCCTCCACAAATAACTTAGATCTGCTCTCTCTTCCATCCCCCTCTTTTTCCATCATAATGTATATATAGATCTAGGGTTTTGGGGGGCAATTTTGGTACAAAACAACATAAAAAATGTGTTTTCGGATAAAACTCGTCGACGGCGACAGTATTCTCGCCGCGGCGAGATTTATGGAAAACTTACAATTTTGGTTCCGCTAAATCTCAACGGCGGTGAGATTATTGTGGCCAGCGGCGAGATTGATTTGGCCGGCGGCGTGATTGCTTTGCCAAAATCCGTGCTCCCTGCATGATTTTCAACATTTTCTCTGTAAGGTTTTCGCCTATTCTCGGTGGCGAAATTCCAAATTTTGAAATTTTGTTTTCTTTTTATTTGCACTCAATCTCGTTCATTGAAATTTTTCCCAAACTTCTCCAAAATTATGATTTTACCTAAAATTGCACTTTAAACACGAAATACCCGTGAAATGACATTTGTGGATTAAATAATCAAATAAACACAATTTTTACACAAATATCAACATTTAAATCATAACAAAAATGCAATAATTTAGCTCTTATCACATAATAAAAATATCAAAGAATTTCTTTTCTTTTTGGGATTCTATTAGCTAGTATGGAAATGGAATTGTTGGTTGGTGTGATTCTGCTACCCTTTGACTTTTGGGAATGTCAGTTGACTCCCCAATTCTTTTCTTAGAAGGTTGATCGTTGTGGGCACTTGTCTCTCCTCTTCGGGAGAATGTAGTTTCACCCTTTGTATTACCTATACTAAATGGTAGATCATTAGAAATTTTAGGTAATTTTTTATTTACTAACTTACCACTTCAAAGAATCTTAGCATCCTTTTGATTGTTCTGCTTAGTTTGGCAACTTTCCTTTTACTTGCTTTTGCATGTGTTCTACAAGCTGTCCAATTTTTATTTCAACCCTTTTTACTAAATATTTTATAGAGTTCAATCTTTGATTGTTCATTAACTGATTTTCTCTACTAATTTGAAAAAGGCATTCATATTATCTTCTAAAGTTGGTTTGGATTGACTTTATGGGTAAGGTTGGTTTTCATATGGCCTTTGTGATTGGTTTTGAGCATATGATTGATAATTATTTGGTTTCTAGGTAAGGTCAGGGTAATTATAGGTGTTGGCTTCCAAGGTATCCATATTAGAATCACCTATATTTGAACAATTAAAAACACTATGTTCAATTGAACCACAAAATTCACATACCTCTTATTTTCACATTTGATGGGTAGTGAGGATTTGAAGTTGCTTAGTTAATTCATAAAATTGCAAGGCCATTTCATTCTTGGATCCAACTTCATTGATTTCTACTCTTCTTCTTCTAGTCCTCTTTTGTTGGGAATTATTATCCAACATCTCATATAGCCCCAAAGTTTGTTCTGTCATCTTTTCTCCTATAGCTTCCCCAACAGCATTATCTACAATGTACTAACATTGATGTGTTAGTCCATCATAAAAAGAACTAGTTTTGTACTTGTAGTGGAAAGTTGAGGTATAGGCATTGGTTGAAGAAGAGTTTTAATCTATCCCAAGCTTCATTGAAGGGATCTCTATTCATTTGAAAAAATGTTGCTATTTTTTCCTTCTACTCAGTAGTCTTCTTATGGGAAAAGTACCTACTCATGCATTTGTTGTAGACTGTCTCCCAAATAGTTAACGAATTTGATTGCAGAGTCATGAACTAAGACTTGGCTTTATCTTTGAATGTGTAAGGAAAACATGTCATCAAAAGCTGATCTTCATTAAGTCTCTGTAATGGAAATGTTTGTACAATTGCATAAATATCTCTAATGAAATTTAAAGAGTCTTCATTAAGGATACCATAAAATGTAAATAATAAGAAATAATGAATATTTTGACTTCATAATTGCTTGTAGCCTCTCCCAATTGTATGCATGAAGTATTTTTTCCTATGAATGGTAATGATAACTCCATCATTTTATGCTCGTCTCCCTTGTCTACTTGCACTTGGAATTGTTCATCTTCCTCTAATAAGTGTCTATCCTTCTTTGAAAAAGTGTTTTGATCTTGAAGATTTTAACAATAACAAGTATGAGTTCCTTTCTAAAATATCTCTTTACTTTTTGCATAATAATAATATAAAAACATTAATCAAAGGAGAAGAAAACTTTAACATTGATATAAGTACTACAAGAAGTATAAAAATTAAAAGAAAATTAAATAATACACATAGTTAGGAACAAAATATAAATTAAATTAAAAATAAGTTAGTACACAAAAGTACTAAATAAAAAATAATTAAGAGAAATAAAGAAAGAAAATCAAAATTTAAAATTTAAAATAAAATAAAAAGAATAAATAAAACAAAACAAAAATAATTTTTTTGGTTTAAATAAAAGAAAGGAATTTTTTTTAAATGAAAATTTATATTTTAAAATATATAAACTTAATTAATAACCTAAATTTTTAGAAATTTAAATGAAAATTACAATATTTACAACACAACTTTTTCAAGATTTCACAATAACAATTTAAAAACATTATTCCTCCCAACAATAGCGCAAAAAAACTTGATGCACAAAATTATTGCGTACAAATTTTGTAAAATTTATAAAATGCTCACAAGTGCATAAATCATTTATAGAAAATCATAACTATACTTACAAGGTCGGTCTAAAGAGGAATCATGTGATTTTTGAATTATTCAACAAATTCTTAATAAAAAAATTAAAAACCTAACACAATTTTTTTGGTTGAATATCTAAATTACTAATATAAAAATAAAAATATATTCCATAAACATTTAACCGATGAAACATTTATCATATAGTAGAGAATTTATGGAATATAATAGTTAGTTAATCGTGCTTATTCAATATTAAGTAAATTATTAAATATATGAATTAAGATTATTAAGTCTTTCTTATGGGTATGAAAATATCCTAAGGCAAGGATCACTTTCTTTTTTAATTAAATATCAACTTGCCACTTTCGGTTGGCCCGATAATTTAAAATTTAATTAAATTATGCTCATTTTCTAAGAAATTAATAAATTATTTAATTTGTCACGTGAGGCCAAAAATTTAAACTTTCATTAAGATATCTAAGTTAGGTTTATGATTTAAGTATTAGGAACTAAATTTCAAATTTTATAACTATTATGAATGATATGTCATCAATATATCTTCAATAATAATTCTTATAAAAATCTTTAAAATAGAGCATGCCTCAAAATAAATTTAGGCTACAATTTGACTAATATATACGAGTATTACTAAAAATCAGATTCATTTAATTTAAATATTAAATCTAACTTTTTTATTTATTGTAAAAAATAATGAGTTAACATACTTTTCTTTATCAAACTTCAGTTTTAATCTTAATGACAAAATAAAACTTAATTCATTTTATAAAAATATTTAATCCATTTTAATATTTCATAAGCGTAACAATATTACTAATATCCCATATTATTTATAGCTAGACATGCATAGTTTAAAAAATGATCAATAAATTAAACATATAGCATGTAAAACAATACTTAAAAGATAATCTGAAAAGAATATATTTGAATATACCTCAATAGAATTCTTTTAAAATTATTTCTGTTATGAAAAACTACCAAACATAATTTCTATGCTATTTATTTAATTGAAGCTAAAACTATTACATAAACTAAATTTGTTCAACTCTCAAACGAGAGAAGAAATTTAAACTAATAAAAGAAAAGAAAAGACTGAAACAAACTATGAAATCGGCTGCTAAGAGAGCTATAGGATTTTGGGATCATTTTTACAATAGAAATAGGGTCTTATGTATAGGGTGAGGAGAGGAGAAAATTGTGGAAAATTTAACTTGGTGCCATGGCAAACAAATTTTCCATGCCATGGCACACACATCTTGTACATGGTTTTAGGCATGATCCACTATACTCGCGTTAGGGTACACAATTTTTTCAAGCCACAACTTACATCATATATGGGACACATATGATTGTTTTCATTTTTTCCTCACGCGGTGGGTCACTATAAATTCATATTGTAGCACACATCAATCTACATCACTTGAACCCTAATATTTCTTGTATTTTTTTCAATTTTAAAACATATATAATGCTTTAAAAATGTTTTCTTTTTAATCATTTGAGTTGTAATGGATGCTTCAAGTATAATTCTTCAAGTTGAATTATTTAAGTACAAAAATACTAGAAAAGAAACAAAATATACTGGTGATTTTGAAAAGATAGATTTATGTATAATGATAATAAAACAAGCAAATACAAATTTATATAATCACTTAATATGCATAAAATTACGATATATTAAGTGCTTTTGAGCACTTATTGGAACTATAATTAACATTTTCTATAAGTGATTTGTACACTTGCAAACTATTTTATAAATTATACAAAATTTGTAAGCCTAATTTAGGCAAATCAATTTTTCCATGTAATTTCCAAGTAAACCCGTAATAGCACTAAAAATTAGATAACCTTTGTAGGAAGTAAGCAATTGATGATATTTTTAGTGATGATGAAATGGAAAACATCATTGCTCCCGAACCTTCTCATTAGGAGTTATTTAAGGATGAAGTAAGAATGAAAATGGAAGCACTATCTACTCAAATGGATGGCCCACAACAAAAATTGATTGCCATGAATGAGTGTCAAGATGGCATATTTTCAATGATAAAAGATATGAATTCTCATTACACATCTCAGAGCGATCAACCTCCTGAACAATGATTCTTTTTAATGTTTTATTTGAGTTGTAGTATTTCTATTTTTATAGAAAAAATATTATAGTACGTATTTACTTTGTTTTATGATTGTCTTTTAATATTTATTAGAATGAGAAATTTACTATTCATTAAATGCATCACATTCTTGCTCATATTGAATTTAAGCTTCAAAGTTAAATTATATTTGTGTATAACAAAAAAGAGGAGAGTATATATTAATAGGAGAGTCAATGCATATAGAGGGAGAACACATTAATTAAGTCTCCTATTTGTTATTTGTTATTGCATATAGGGGGAGAACATATTTGATTAGGTGTTCACTTTCATATGTTACATAGATAAGTAATTTTAGTATACAAAATGGTCTATCTACTATTACTCATTGCTTATGTTTGTTTTTACGCTTTAGTATTACTATATACACTGAATTAATGAACAATGAGTCTTTTGGGAAAAATTGTGTGCCTATTTTTCTATTTGATTTTCACATACATATGAGCTGTCAAGATTCAAGCGAAGATGACTCCAATGGATCATAAAATAGTACGACTAAGTAAAAGATTTATTTTTTCTATGAGTTTCATGTAGTGAGAGAGAGGTTTTATCACACGAATATACCAAAGGGAGGATTGTAAGGTATATGAGTGTAGGCGATATTTGTGAACAAAATGTTTAAATGTAAACTAGTTTCTAGGAATATTTTGTTGTCTACTATTTAAGTTGAAGAAACTTTTGAGCTTCAAGTCAATATGTTTCAAGTATATATTTGTTCTTAAATAGGTTAGAAAACATATTATATTCTTAAGAACTTTAGTATATACACTGGTTAATCGATCAAAGTGGCAAGTAAATAAATCGAAGGGCTAGATCAATTGGGGATCGATCTTGTACGATCTATGTCCTCTCTAGTTGGTTTTTAAATTGGTATAGATCGATAAAAGTTGGGTTCGATTGATCGCGGGACTAGATTGATCGAGAATCAATTGTGTTTGATCTACTTGGTCTATCGTTTAGTTTTTAATCTTTGTTGGATCGAACAAAAAGGCTTTAGGTTAATCATCCTTAGTTGTTCGATCGATCGAGCCTCGACTAGATCGATTGAGCAGCAAGGATTCCAACTTAAAATCTATTTGTATACTCGAACCAAACTTTTATTTTACCATACTATCCCCATTAATTATTGGGCTATGAATTATTTATTGGTAATAATGCTAATTGGTTCTTCACCAAGCATTAGGATTTCATCTTTCTTATATAAAAAACTTAATACTCTATAATTCAATTAATTGCATTCATCCTATTTTTCTTATTATTTGTGTGTTCTCTCTCCCAAATTGTTTTCCAAAAACTAAATCATATTTTGTATAGACTTCTTTCTTTAATTATTCTATCAAACATTGTGTGGTTATGTTTGATTGATTAATAAGCATATTTAATTTATGATATTATTATTACATGTTCATATAGCTTCGTCTTGATTAGGTTCTTGAATGTTTGGATCAAATAATTTTATGTGTGATCATAATTATTTGATTTCATTATTTAACTTTAAAGAAACCACCTTTATTGAACTGGTGCTTTAACTTATATTCTAGGGTTGCTAGAATATTAAAATTAACATTAAAATTAACTGAATTTTTCATGAATCTTATAGCTAGGTTTTTCATTATTGAATATGCTTTATGACACACTTTGAACTTGTGTTATTGTGCTAAATTTTAGGTGCTTGTTGAATGGGTTCGATTGCTCATTTGACAGAAGTTATCAAAACGTTGGTCTAGATCCATACACCTATCTTGTAGAGATAATGAAAGAAGCAATGGCTGGTAAGTAGATTACTTTGGATGCTTTATCTTAGAGGGTATTATAATACTTGACCTTGTAATCGAACTTTGATTTTCATATTGGATAGTTAGGTAGTCTAATTGACTAATGGTTTTCCTCTTAGGTGTTAGGTTGTCTACGTAAAATATTATGCGTCAAGTTCTTATTTTATTCAATTTATATTATTTATAGATGATTGCATGCCTGGCCTCTTGTGATTTTTCAATTAGTCATAGTTTGAAATTACCTATTCATCCCTCTAATTAATTATATGTGTAACTACAAACTTTCATGAGTAAAGGTGGAAAATCCTAGTGCAAGAGGGAGATTTCAAAAGGAGTAGCTTCATAAGAGGAGGAAGAGGAAGATGAGCAGAGGTATGAGGAACAAGCTAAGAGATGCTTTAAGAGGAAGCAATAAAGGAAGTAGAGCATCTATAAATAGAAGCACGATCTGAAGTAAAGTGACTAGGATGAACAATTCCTTTACCTCGGAAAGTAATAATAAAATCATGGAACAAAAGAGTCCCCACCATGGGATCAAAGAAGGATAGTGAAGGGTAGAAAGAAGAGGAGTAGTAGAATAATAGATGATGATCCTATAGATCATGCCTATAAGATTTATAGTGTAAGTTTTATGTGACTATTGGCGATATTCAGGAATAAAATATATAATTGTAATTTTAGTTTCTAGGTGTGACTTAGAATAATAGTTTTCAAGTTAAAAACTATTGAGCCTCAATGATTACATCTCAGGTATATCTCTATTCTAATGCATGTTAGATTTCATATTAGAAACATAGAAATAAAATAAAAATAGGCTACTCGATTAATCGAGTAGTAACTAGATCGATCTAGTTATATTACTTATTGAATTAATTATTTATGTCATTAGACTAATTGAGGGATTAATACTTGATCAATCAAGCACTAGATTGATCGAGATTAATGACTAGATCGATCCCCTTTTTTAGAGTTAATTAATTGATACTCTGGATAAATCAAGAAGATATTCGATCGATCAAACTATGTACCTGATTGATCGAGCACTTGATTAGATTGATCGAGCAGCCAAGACTTTGATTTTAAAACTTATTTCTAATACTAATTGAATTGGATTGGCTTTTTACTATGTTTATATGATTTTATGGAGAATATGGTAGTTTTACTTTGACCTAAACTGCTTCAAAATATTCTATAAATATAAACCTAAGCACACATTTGAAAAAAACCATAAAAGAGCTTAATTGTGTTTATTCTGTTAATCTTTTATTCTATCTCTTGTTTTACTATAAGTTTTTAAGTAGGATTTTTTATTAAGTTAATTTATCATTTGTGGTTTTGTTTGATGGATTAACAAGCCTACAATAATAATTGTGTTATTATGCATTTAACTTATTGTTCTAGAGTTGGTAGTTATTTTTGATTTATCTGATATATTGTTTAAATCAATTAGTTAGGGTTGTTCATTATTGAATATACTATAGGACACACACTTGCACTTGTATTTTTGTGCTAACTTTTTAGTTGATAACGGTGTAGGTTAAATTAAATCATTGGACTCAAGTTTGTCCTGTTGCTAGCCCGGATCCAAATGTCTTTCTTGTAGAGAATATGGTGAAAGTAGCTGCTTATAAGTAGGTTACTTGAGGGCATTACCTGGGTGAATAGTTTAAGTCCTAGCCATGTAATTGGATACTTATTTTTCATAATGGACAGTTATATGGTTGGTGGACCGGTGGTTTTCCTCTTAGGTCATCGATGGGGCTTAGATTGTTTCCACCTAAAAATATTATGTGTTGATATTTATTTTCTACATTATTTTGTTTACACGTGATTGCATGTGTGACCGTTCTATTAATTTTTAATTTGTCATACTTTTGTTGATATTTTGCTAATTAGATAATTATATCCATAACTGAATAAAAAAAACTTTCATTTGGTATCAAAATGGGTCACTCGATACACTTAGTGTTGCCTAGGATCTTGTTATGCATAATTTTATTAAGGGTGATATTTCACATGATGAGGAAAGTGATGATGAATTTCTACTCAATAAATTTAATGTAAATAGTCTTAATGAGTTGCTTATTGATTTAGTTAAAAGTAAAAGACAAAAGGATAAGTTACTTATAGAAATAACTAAATTAAATAATAAACTTAAATATATTGAAATAAACTCCTCAATTATAAAAAATAAAAATTGAATTGTCTTAATGTACTAATGTTTTGAATTCAAATCTTGCAGATCTTAAACAGGGAAATAAGAATCTAATGCAGGAACTTGAACAATCAAAACAACTATAAAGAGGTTAACCATTGGAGAAAAATGGTTGAAGAAAGTTTAGGATTATGTAAAGATGACTCGAGACAAGAGAGGACTAAGATATGTAGACAAACACATTGTGCCATCTTAATCAAAATCAACTAAATTTGTCAAACCTTCAAAAATATTCTCATTTCTATACCTTGTAGCTTTGTTCCAATAACATACCAATGTATCAAGAATAAAATATTTACATTGAAGTTTATGCATAAAATTAAAATTAAGGTACAAACATGAACAAACTCAATTAATATCAAATGATACAAAGTTAAAAGTGTTACCTGGAGACGAGTATGAAAGGAATAGTTGTTAGGAAATTTGGATCAAATGGTATAATCACAAATTCCCCCTCCTAAGATCCTCCTTAGCAGAATATCAAATAACAAAGAAATAGAGAATACACAACATAAGAATTATAGTGGAAACTCCAAATTGGAGAAAAACCACTTTCGTTGTCAAAAGACAACCAGAGAAAAAAATTCACTATGTAGAAAATTGTTACAACCACACTCTCAATGATTTTCTCACACACCCAAAAGATAAGAGCAATTACAAGCTCAAGAAAATTTTCCCACAAAATTCTCTCACTCAAAAACTTCTCATATAAGTTTTTCTCTATTTTTGGGATGATCAACAATGAAGAAATGAAGCCATATTTATAGCCTTCAAGTTCCCATTTCATATGCCAAACATTTCTTCATTCAATCTATTCTTTATTCAAACAAGGTTAGGCACCTCCATCTTTGACAATATGATAAGCCACCTTCCATGAATTTTCTTCTAAATTAGGCACCTCCTATTTTGACTAACAAACCTAATATTATTTTTAATCAATCACAACAATATCCACCTTGATTAAAAATAAACATAGTTACCATTACAACACTGTCTACTCCAATAGTCATAATTCTCTACACCGAGAATTATCATATTCCACCATAAAGAGTATACCCACTTAGAGTTAATCACCAATTCTAAGAATTTCACATCGGCTCATGTCGAAAAAAAACTTATTAAAATTTATGGTGCAACTCTCACACTTGGTTTTCTCGAGAGTTCATCAGCCATCGATATCCTTTCCACCACACACCTTGCATCTATACGAAGCCAATGCCCATGTGCAAACTTGTGGACCCGCTACCAGTAACACACCCTCTTTCATGGAAATATTTAGAGACTAGCGGCATGCCATAAGGATGTACATGCTCTTTTCAAAGAGCATCACTATAGTCTTTGAAAACAGACATACTATTAGCATCACCGTCAGTATTTGAGCTTCTTGTCGAATCAGCTCCACCCTTCGGAAAATTTCTTTTGAGGTGCCAAGATTGTCCACACCCCTAGCACACTATCTTCTTTTTCATGAAATTGTTTTTCTTTCGGTTATCAACTACCAATGCTGAGTTTTCAGGCAAAACATTTCTTCCACCACTCAGCCTTTTTTCTTTAGAAAACAGCTTACTAGTAACTTCTGAAAAAATTATTTTCTCCTTTCCATGAATCAAGATAGGTTTCATGTGATCATAAGAAGATGGAAGAGACCAGATGAGCCTTAAAGCTATATCTTCAGCATCAAGTTTAACTCTAATGGTTTCCAGTTCAGAGACAATACCATTGAGAACATTGAGATGGTCAGACATAATAGTTCCTTCATTCATACGCAAAGTATGAAACTTCTCTTTCAGATACACTTGATTTTAAATGCCTTTTGCTTGATACAATTCTTCAAGCTTTTTCCAAAGTTCTTTGGCCATAGATATTCCATGCATATTTGCAAGAATATTTTTGACCAAACAAAGCTGAATTGCACTTGCAGCTCTTAGATCAAGATCTTCCCAATCTTCATCACTTATATTGGTTTTACTTGACTCAATACCAGTAATAGGGGCTAGTTTCCCCTTTAACGCCTTGTGTAACCCGTATTGGATCAACAAATCTTTGACTTGTACTTGTCCCAAACCAAAATTGATTCTCCCATTAAATTTCTCAATGTCAATCTTGACTCCTGACATTTCTCCTTCTTTCTTTGAAATTGGCTCTGATACTAGTTGTTAGAAAATTTGGATCAAATGGTATAATCACAAATTCCCCCTCCTAAGATCCTCCTTAGCAGAATATCAAATAACAAAGAAATATAGAATACACAATACAAGAATTATAGTGGAAACTCCAAATTGGAGAAAAACCACTTTCGTTGTCAAAAGATAACCAGAGAAAAAAAATTCACTATGTGGAAAATTGTTACAACCACACTCTCAATGATTTTCTCACACATCCAAGAGACAAGACCAATTACAAGCCTAAGAAAATTTTCCCACAAAATTCTCTCACTCAAAAACTTCTCATATAAGTTTTTCTCTATTTTTGGGATGATCAATAATGAAGAAATGAAACCATATTTATAGCCTTCAAGTTCCCATTTCATATGCCAAATATTTCTTCATTCAATCTATTCTTTATTCAAACAATATTAGGCACCTCCATCTTTGACAATATGACAAGTCACTTTCTATGAATTTTCTTCTAAATTATGCACCTCATATTTTGACTAACAAACCTAATATTATTTTTAATCAATCACAACAATAGTTCCTGAAATTTGAGGAACTTTTAGATTGTAATTTCTACCAGTCACTCGAAAATAAGAGTTCAAAATGTATTTCAGCTACAACCATGACATCATCTAACATGGAACGTCTATGCTCAAAATTGGAATATTTGCCATCCAGAGGCTTCATGCTAAGGAAATAGTACGAGCTTTCTTCGTAATCTCAAATTTGTTCTTCAATTTATATAGAATCATTCCTCAGATGCTTTGACACCATGTTTTCCTTCTATGGACCTAGATCATTTTTCTTCTTCGAAAATGGAGAATACTTCGTATTTGTCTTTCCTTTTTTTGCACCATTATATGCAACAAGCTTCTTCTGTTGTCAATCAGCATACCACTTAGCTATTTTCTCTATATAAGACTCACTTGCAATCATGGGAGCTTAGGATCTTGTACACAACCATTAAAGTGAGAAATTACCCATCTCATTTTTAGGAATGCCAAAAAATCTAGGACCATATATGAGATGCATAGCTTTCCTAAGCCTTAAAATTATAAAGTCTCTTAAATTAGTTGTAGGAATACCTACACAAATTGAAGGATTTTGAAGACCAGCTTTCTTTAACCATGAAGGATCAAGAAAAGCATTGAATGAATGTTTTTGAACATTATACCACAATGTATACTTTATCTTGATTGATTATCCGAGCATCGAAAATAAATGAAGCCACCTCAACCTGAAGCAAGGGTCTAAAAATAAAGGAAAAGACAATAAGCATAAAAGCAATTACACTTAAAAGACTCGAGAATAAAACCAAACATATCATTAAATAAAATTTCCACTTATATCCCCACACAATGTGGGAAGAATGTTATCATCCTTAGAATCACTTGCCAACCTTTCCCAACGGCAACTTATGTAAAAAAAAATTATCTTTCTAGCTTTTGTCATGATCCATAAGTCCCTGCACTAACTTCCTTGGAATTGCTTGAAGAATCACATAAGTTCTTAGATAATACCCCCCCAAGTCAAACCCACTTGGTTGAAATAATTTCCTAACATCGATACTCGACATCAGAACCCAAACTCATAAGTAATGACCCTCAAACTATACAGTGCCTTCCAAGAATTTGGTATAAGCTAGCAAGGTGCCAAACCATTAACATCAACCACCTCCTTTAAAAACTTTGAGAGTCAAAATCTAACCCTATCCAGCAGGAATTCATAAAAGCAAGTAAAACTGATTGACTATGGATCATCCCATTTAGAGCTTGGCTCAAGGAGATGCATGAAAACATATTGAGGGGTATCATACTTTATACGAGAAGTGGCCACATCTTTGGCAGTAAGAACCGAGGACTTATTTTCACAAACATGAGGCCCTTTATCCTGAGGATTGTTGGATTTCTTCCTCTTCGAATTCCCCATTTGTCTTTCACTTTGGGAAGACTTATGTCTATCCGAGTTAATGAAAGGGAGGTCCATAGATTTAGGACAAGATCCTTGTAATGGCCAAAGGATCCATTTAGGGGTCCTTGTCCAAGGTACACCGGTGGGATGTATCAATAGTAAGTCCCTCTAATTCATGAGTTTTCATAGTTATTCATGACTGAAGACTCTTGAAGTATTTTTCAAAAGTCTTCATTGGAATCTTTTGTATCTTGACTCTTCAACAGGTCAATAATGGAATGTGATAGTTTTCCCTTGGGGTTTTGCATATGTTAGCTAGAGATTTAATGGTTTTAGGACATATGATGTAGTTATCATTGCTTAGAGATCATGGATGGGAGTTCAAGGAGATTGTTAATAGCAAACCCCATCCATTTGATGGTGGGCTGTGAGAAGATATGTTGGAAAAGATGAAATTTAATTAAAAAAATTTTGTTGGGAAATGTGCCTTGTCCCACATTGCTTTTTTATATTATTGTAAAGAGGTTTAAATAGTGAAGAGTTGGCTATTGGGATTGGGCCCCAAGGGGCACCCACTTTTGTGGAAGGGGAGAGGACCTAGGAAAATGTGATACCACACACGCGCACGCGCGCGCCGCCGCCGCCGCCGTCCGTCCGACCGAGTGCGAGTGCGAGTGCGAGTGGTGGTATTTTCTTTTTTGGTAAAATATATTTTTTTTAAGGAAAATTTTTCCACTTACAAAATGGTTGTTATATATATATATTTTTTTTTCTCAGAAAAAAATGACCGTTATTTTCTTTTATTAAGAATATGGCCGTTTGTTTTCTTTATTCAGAAAAAGAGCCGTTGCTCGTATTTACTCATAAAAAAATATATCCGTTATCCGTTACTCTTCATTACTCAGAATTGCCGTTACGCTCTTAATTCCCAGACATTACCGTTTTATTCATAATTGCCACACGGTTTCTAAAATCTATAAAAGGAGGGCTTCAGCTCTCATTTGAAACACAACAATCAACAATCATCTCCCTAAAGTGAAAGACAATCAACAATCATCAACAATTTCTAAGTTCTTTTTTAGTTTTCCGAGCAACAAATTTTCAGGTGTAGCATTCCAGTCTTCATCAGTGCAGTGAAGTTCTGAGACAGAGATTAAGATTCTGGGCTGTTTTATCCTGGGGACGACGAGGCTGTGTTTGCTTGCACAAATTGGGCAGAGCCGCGAAACGTCTTAAAGAGAGCGACCTAGTCCGCGACTCAACCCAAGCAGTTACTTTCAAGTTATTGGTAATATTGTTCCTACACTGTTTTTATAAACTTGCATCAACAATTTTAAGACGTATTCAATCTGCCATGTCTACTGAAATGCTAACTACTGATCTAAACAAACCATTCCGTTTTGAGGGATTACACTTTAAAAGATGGAGACAAAAAATGTTGTTTTTCTTAACCATGAAAAAAGTCGTTTCTGCTCTTACTGCTGAAAAACCAATACAGTCCAATCCTCCTTCCGAAGCTGAAACTAAAGATTTAGACGCCTGGATTGAAAATGATTTTCTATGCAAAAACTATATTCTTAATGGTTTAGCTGATGACTTGTATGATTATTATAACTGTGATAAGTCTGCTAAGGAAATTTGGGAAGCACTTCAAAAGAAATACGACACTGAGGAAGCTGGTACTAAGAAGTATGCTGTTAGTAGATACATGAAGTTTCAAATGATTGATGGCAAATCAGTGGAAGCTCAATCACATGAACTGCAGAAGATAGCACACGAAATAACTTCTGAAGGTATGACTTTAGATGAACAATTTCAAGTAGCTGTTATAATAGATAAATTACCCCCTGCTTGGAAAGATTTTAAGAATACACTTAGGCATAAAACTAAGGAATTTTCTTTAGAAAGTCTTATAACCCGTTTAAGAATAGAAGAAGAAGCTCGAAAACAAGACCAAAGAGATGAAGTACTCGTAGTCTCAAATAATAGTACTAATAAGAAACCCTCATCTACAATTCTGAAACCTAAAGGTAGAAATATGAAAACTCCTAATCGTAGTAATAATCAAAACCGCAACCACCAAAATAGAAATAGAAACTATCCTCCCCAGAATGGACCTCAACCCCCCTTAAGGAATAACACATTCATGTGTTATAGTTGTAATAGACCTGGCCACTTGGCTAGGAACTGCCGGAACAGGAATCGTCCTGCCCCACAGGCGAACCTTACCGAAGATCAACTTATTGCTATGATATCTGAAGTCAATTTTGTTGGTGGATCCGAGGGGTGGTGGATAGACACTGGTGCTTCTCGCCATGTTTGCTATGATCGAGACATGTTCAAATCCTATTCTGATTCTGAGGATAAGAAAGTGTTGCTGGGTGACTCCCACTCCACTAAAGTTGCTGGTACTGGTGAGGTGGTTTTGAAGTTTACCTCTGGAAAGACTATCATCTTGAAGGATGTCCTGCATACTCCAGAGATGAGAAAGAATTTAGTTTCAGGATATCTTCTTAACAAAGCTGGGTTTACTCAAACTATAGGGGCTGATTTATATACTATAACTAAAAATAATATATTTGTTGGGAAAGGGTACGCCACTGATGGCATGTTCAAATTAAATGTTGAAATTAATAAAACCTCTTCTTCTGCTTATATGTTGAGTTCCTTTAATATTTGGCATGCTAGACTTTGTCATGTTAATAAACGCATAATAAAGAACATGAGTAGCTTAGAACTAATTCCTAAACTATCTTTAAATGATTTTGAAAAATGTGAATTTTGTAGTCAAGCTAAAATAACCAAAACTTCACATAAATCAGTAGTTAGAGAATCTGAACCTTTAGAATTAATTCATTCTGATATATGTGAACTTGATGGAAATTTAACAAGAAATGGAAAACGCTATTTTATAACTTTTATAGATGACTGTTCAGATTACACTTATGTATATCTAATGAAAAATAAAAGTGAAGCATTTGATATGTTTAAAATATTTATGACTGAGATTGAAAATCAACTTAACAGAAAAATAAAAAGGTTTCGAAGTGATAGAGGCACCGAATATGATTCCAATATCTTCAATGACTTTTATAAAACTCATGGAATCATTCATGAAAAAACTGCACCTTATTCTCCTGAAATGAATGGCAAAGCTGAAAGAAAAAATAGAACTTTTACTGAATCAATTGTTGCAATTTTATTAAACTCTGGTGCTGCCTCCCATTGGTGGGGAGAAATTTTATTAACTGTCTGCTATGTGCTAAATAGAGTGCCTAAATCTACAAATAAAATTTCACCCTATGAAATTTTGAAAAATAAGAAACCTAATTTAACTTATTTTAAAACTTGGGGTTGTTTAGCCTATGTTAGAATCCCTGATCCTAAAAGAAATAAACTTGCTAGTAGAGCATATGAATGTGTATTCATAGGATACGTTGTGAATATTAAAGCTTATAAATTC
Source organism: Hippophae rhamnoides (assembly GCA_033030585.1). NCBI lineage: Eukaryota > Viridiplantae > Streptophyta > Magnoliopsida > Rosales > Elaeagnaceae > Hippophae > Hippophae rhamnoides. Next base: position 32,487,086 of record CM065431.1, on the reverse strand, counting down.
TATGACTTAAAAGATCAGGTAGTTATAGAATCAAATGATGCTGACTTCTATGAATATAGGTTTCCCTTTAAATTTAAGAATAGTGGGGGCTCGTCTTCTAGTAGTTTACCTATAACTAGAACTAGTGAACAAATTGAAGAATTAAACACTGAAATTAGAAGAAGTAAACGAGCTCGAACCCTTAAGGATTTTGGGTCTGATTTTTATGCTTATACCTTAGAGGAAGATCCCCAAACTATTAAAGAAGCATTATCTTCTTTAGATGCCAACTTATGGGAAGAGGCCATAAATGATGAAATGGACTCACTTGAGTATAATAAGACTTGGCATTTAGTTGACTTACCTCCTGGTTGCAAAACCATTGGATGTAAATGGATACTAAAAAAGAAATTGAAACCTGATGGTACTATTGAAAAATATAAAGCTCGTCTTGTAGTTAAAGGATATAGGCAAAGGGAAAATGTAGATTTCTTTGATACCTTTTCACCAGTTACACGAATAACTTCCATACGTGTACTTTTCTCTCTCGCTGCTATCCATGATTTAGTAGTACATCAAATGGATGTTAAACCGCTTTCTTAAATGGTGATTTAGAAGAAGAAATTTATATGGATCAACCCGAAGGTTTTGTTATCCTGTGTCAAGAAAATAAAGTTTGTAAATTAGATAAATCTCTTTATGGTCTAAAACAAGCACCTAAGCAATGGCATGAAAAATTTGATAATCTAGTTATCTCACATGGATTCAAAATAAATGAAAGTGACAAATGCATTTATTATAAATTAGAAGATAATATTTGCACTATTATATGTTTATATGTGGATGACATGCTTATTTTTGGATCAAATATTTATGTTGTGAATAATGTCAAAATGTTGTTAAGAGCTAATTTTGATATGAAAGATCTTGGAGAAGCGAGTGTAATCCTTGGTATAAAAATAACTAGGTATGAAAAGGGAATTTCTCTAGATCAATCTCACTACATTGAGAAGATCTTAAAGAAATATAATTACTTTAATTGTAAATCTGCATGTACTCCTTATGATCCTAGTGTAAAGTTGTTCAAGAACAGGAGACGGTGTTAGAAAAACCGAGTATGCGAGCATCATTGGTAGCTTACGTTATGCTACTGATTGTACTAGACCAGACATAGCTTATATTGTAGGACTACTATGTAGGTTTACGAGTAGACCTAGTGTAGAGCATTGGAATGCTATTAAAAGGGTTATGAGATACCTTAATAGAACTATGAACCTTGGATTACATTATAAAAAGTTTCCCATTGTTCTAGAAGGATACATAAATGCAGATTGGAACACTTTATCAGAAGACTCCAAAGCAACTAGTGGCTATATTTTTAACATAGCTGGTGGAGCTGTTTCCTAGAAGTCTAAGAAACAAACAATATTGGCTCAATCTACAATGGAGTCTGAAATGATAGCACTAGCCACTGCTAGTGAAGAAGCAGGCTGGCTAAGAAGTTTGTTAGCTGAGATCCCTTTATGGGAAAGACCGATACCAGCTGTCTTGATCCACAACGATAGTACCGCGGCTATTGCAAAGATTCAGAACCGTTACTACAACGGTAAGAGACGACAGATACGTCGTAAGCATAGTACTGTTAGAGAATTTCTCTCAACGGGAGCAGTAAGAGTGGATCATGTACGTTCTGATGAAAATTTGGCAGATCCTTTGACGAAAGGATTACCAAGAGAGAAGGTTTTCAAAACCTCAAAAGGAATGGGATTAATGCCCTTAGAATGAAGAGTCACTTATGATGGTAACCCAACTTAGACTGGAGATCCCAAGAAATAAGTTCAAAGGGTAATAACAAGTCATGAAGTGATATGAGATGTATCATGCTATTAATCAAATCTCATTCTATATTGTTAGAAGCATGAAGTCCTGAAGCGATAGAAAAGGATGAGTTATTTGTTAAACTCTTAATGAGTTCTATACTCTATGTGGAGTGGAGTACATAGCTACAGGAGTACTCTTGATAGACTCACCTATGTGAATGTGGAAGTGAGGCCGCTTCCTATGAAAAGTTTTTGGGCAAAATTTACTAGAGCGTTCACTATACTAGGATACACGTGTATGGCCGTAAAGCACGGGCTTTTTCGAACTACACCTTGGGAAGGTTGTGTGTGTGATGATTGTTAGAGATAGAGTTCAAAACTACGAGTTACTCTAGTATATTCTAAAGCATCAACACTATGCAAAGGTTCAAGTCGATAGACACCTTTTCGCTTATGCACAATCTTATAATTTTAATTGATCGGTTGCTCGATGAAAAATTATTTTTATATAAAATTCAAGTGGGGGATTGTTGGAAAAGATGAAATTTAATTAAAAATTTTTTGTTGGGAAATGTGCCTTGTCCCACATTGCTTTTTTATATTATTGTAAAGAGGTTTAAATAGTGAAGAGTTGGCTATTGGGATTGGGCCCCAAGGGGCACCCACTTTTGTGGAAGGGGAGAGGACCTAGGCAAATGTGATACCACACACGCGCACGCGCGCGCCGTCGCCGCCGCCGTCCGTCCGACCGACCGGCCGTGCCGTGCCGAGCCGAGCCGAGTCCGAGTGCGAGTGCGTGTGCGTGTGTGTGAGGTGAGGTGGTATTTTCTTTTTTGGTAAAATATATTTTTTTAAGGAAAATTTTTCCACTTACAAAATGGTTGTTATATATATATATATTTTTTTCTCAGAAAAAAATGACCGTTATTTTCTTTTATTAAGAATATGGCCGTTTGTTTTCTTTATTCAGAAAAAGAGCCGTTGCTCGTATTTACTCATAAAAAATATATCCGTTATCCGTTATCCGTTACTCTTCATTACTCAGAATTGCCGTTACGCTCTTAATTCCCAGACATTACCGTTTTATTCATAATTGCCACACGGTTTCTAAAATCTATAAAAGGAGGGCTTCAGCTCTCATTTGAAACACAACAATCAACAATCATCTCCCTAAAGAAAAAAAAAATTCTCTCTACAATTTCTAAGTTCTTTTTTAGTTTTCCGAGCAACAAATTTTCAGGTGTAGCATTCCAGTCTTCATCAGTGCAGTGAAGTTCTGAGACAGAGATTAAGATTCTGGGCTGTTTTATCTTGGGGACGACGAGGCTGTGTTTGCTTGCACAAATTGGGCAGAGCCGCGAAACATCTTGAAGAGAGCGACCTAGTCCGCGACTCAACCCAAGCAGTTACTTTCAAGTTGTTGGTAATATTGTTCCTACACTGTTTTTATAAACTTGCATCAACAAGATATGAAGCATTTGTTTTATGTAGTAAGGGACATAAAACCCTTTTCTCCTCTCATTTTCTCACTTTTCTACAAATTTTAAAAGTATATTTTTCTCTCGAGGCATTTGTGAATTTTCTTTCATTCTAGTAGGTTCTTCTGCTTGGATTATATTTAGTTATTTTTCTTCTTGTTTACCAATTTCATTTATGTTTTCCTATCTGGATTCCTAATCTTTTGAATATCTTTTGCTCGTTTGGCCATAATTGGTTATGCCCATTGGTTCCTAGCATTTTTCTTATTTCGTGGTGTTTATCATTTTATTTTTTATTTTTATTGGTATTCCCTTGCTTTTATCTTTTTTGCTCTAGTTTATCTCTCTTTGTTTTGTTTCTAGTTTATCTCTGATCCTTAACGCATCAGCATATGAAAAAGTAAAGATATGACCTTTGTACTCTTTGTTAAGGAACACAAATATGAGAAATCCTAATCACCTGTATAATCAAGTACAAGCCATGTGATTCCTATCGATACTCCTTCCTTTTTTCAAAATAATGATACCCTGTAACCACCAAATCCTCAATGTTGTGTCCAACAATTTTATTCAAGTTTTAGCTATAATTACAAAGATTGCAATTATTATTAAGCAAAATTATTAATGGATAATAATTACATTATCTTAACCATCTTACCGCATTTTCATGATAATATTATCTCACAAGATAACTATTAAAAAATAAAGTTTGCAAAATAGGTTGAATTTATCAATTTATTTTACGTGATAAGTCAAGTATATGAAAAAAAATATTATAATATATATATATACATAATTATACTTACTTACTTACATACATACATACATATTATACTATATAACATCGTTTGTTAAATACATCATCTTACTAGGATTTTATGCACATATTATCTTGCTATTGGTAGCAATTTTGCAAATATATAAATCATATGAATAATATATTACGGTGAAGCACGAGTATTACCTTATTAGAATAGAACCCTAACTATAAAGAAGTTTTTATTTAAACTATACTAAAATTAAAATAAATAAAAAGATTGTTTCATTTATTTACATGTGATATTAAATTCTTTAAATAAATTATTGCAAAATCTCTAATTATTCTTGTCTACTTAAAACTCAATACATTAGCATATATACAAGATGATTAGTTTTAAGTAAAATAATCAAAATAGTTTGTGATGATTAATCAAAAGTAATAAAATTGATCTTCAATTATGCCACTAGTACGACCCATATCCATTTGAAATTGAGTGTTCTTTTTCAAGGTAATTGATGTGAAGACATCTAATGGAAGATATTTTTGTATAATAGTTAATTAACAAAACTGAACCAAATATATTAGAAACACTATAAATATCTATTTAAACATTCTACATATGTCACTTGATGACCATGTGCGAGATGATCTTAATCTCGAGTAATATAACTTGCCCCTTGCTATGGCACCTTGGTATTTGAGTTACTTGATGATTCCTACGCTTGTGGTCTAAGATGCCTTAAATCTTGGCATCTTAGTGTTTGTGGTAAGCTAAGAGGTTATCTCACATGATGTGGAATCCACCCCATTGTTTGTAGATGTTAGATAACAATTCCCTTATTTAGTGATCTAAAACATGAATAACTACACACAATCTATAATATAATTATACATCTTGAATACTCAAGAAAAAGATGTAATAGAAAAGGTAAAATGGACTTAATGATCCCATCTTTATTAAGAACTAGCACTAGGGAATTAATGTACTTAATGATTATATCAATGAACTACTCAAATACATTTGATTAAGTAAATATCAACTGTAATATTCAAAATTTTAGTCTCAAATTTAATAATAGAGTAACTATGAGGTTAATAAAGATTGATAATTAATTAAGAAGTTAATTAATGTCTAAAGCCTTTATTCAAGTTTAAAATTATAGTTTCATCTGTTCCCAACTCTACTCCATAAAAATGAATGAACGATGTTGCTTCCAACATAAAAATAAAAGATTAATTTGAAATTAATTATTTATGTTATCAAGATCCAAATTTATTTATTATGACATTTTATGATGGTCATAAATGTGAAATAAATATGTAAGGATAAAATACTAATTTTGACATATCTTTTTAATCCATGAAAATTAATTATATATTATTTAGTTAGACAAAAAAATCATATAAATTAACTAAAATATTAAAATGTAAAATTTAAATGTTGGGTAGGAATTTAAAACTACAGGACAAACAAAGGTATTTTCATAATTGTCAACAAAATTCAATTATATTACATTGAACACTCCCAATGGGAATGGCATGTAAGAGTTAAAAGACTGGATTCTCGTTAGCAAACAATTTTATTGTGTGAAAGACTCTAATTTTATAAGGATTATGAGTCATGTTCCTAATCAACTCGTTATAGACTTTGGAGACTATTCAAACATTGTATTCCCTCCTGTATGGCAAGACCCTTGATAGGAAATTAGAAAATTTTTACTATCAATATTGATATAATTTTGTAAGAACAAAATTATCCAAACACATATTGTTCAAGAAATTATTTTTTGATTGAAAGATTGTTATTCTTTAAGAACATATAGCTTCATCCACAAATGGGGTTCTAGTGGGGCATTAGAACTTGTTTTTAATCCACTTGGAAATTGCAAGATCGCTCACACATTTTGTTCACCATAAGTGGTAGACAAGTCATGTAAACCCCAATGTTCCAATCATTATTCCTCACATCAAGGGTATGAATTCTTATTTTACTTTTATAATTAAATTATTAATATCACAAAATTTATATCGGGTAAATTTTTTGTTTTTTATACTAATACTTTAAAAAATATTGTCGATAAAAAATGTATTTTCATCAAAAATAATTTCATATAAAACCAACAAGCATATGTCAAACCATACCTTATAACATGTTATATTTTATGTTCAAACAAAAACCATATGTCTTATTATTCTTATTATTATATAACCACAAATGCACAAGAAATAAATTTTGAACAATTTTATTCGTGTTTCTCATTTAATTATGAGTATTGTCATTGTCTACATTGTTTATTTATTCAATATTATTGTCATTTTAAAATTAAATTCAAATTTTTATTTATACTTCATTTTTTTTGCTCCTTTGAATTTTAATTATTATAATGTAAATTAATATTATGTTCTCATTCACCAAAGCAAAGATAATAAAATAAATTTAAATCATATTAAATATTATTTAATTTTAAAAAAATAAAATAAAAAATATAATAAGGATGCAATGCACACAGGTGCATTTAATTAATATGTGTACAAATATCTTATACTTATATATATATATATATATATATATATATATATATATATTATTGTAATCATTTTATTTTTGGATAATTTTATCCAATTATTTACTTTAATTACAATAGTTTTCATTAAAATATTTAATAATATTCTATTTAATAAATATCTTAAAAACGTTTTTTTTTAATTCTAAGAATAATCTTATTAAACATGCCTGTAATAGTATCATAATTTTATGTTAGTTAATAACCTTTACTATCAAATGAACAAGTTGATTAAAGCCGTACTGTCCTAATGAGTGAACTATTCGTATAAATAGACAATAATTATTAATTATCACAACATTTTAATAGAATATTAGTCAAACAATTTGCACAATATAGAGATATTGTAGTTGTGTGCAGCAACAAATATCTAGCCTGAGTTGAAAGGGAATTAAAAAAAACTTCCTTTTAACTTACCTCGCTAATTTAATCTATTTAATAATATAGAATGCAAACATGTGGAAATGATCACATTGTTTTGAAAATGTAGAACTTAACACATATACAAATTTTTGTATAGTTTAGTCTTATTGCTATTGAATAGTGACCATTTGAGAAAACCTTCTCTCGGCTCTTTTTGAGTTGTCATTTGTATGCACTCTAAGATCTTTTAGTTTCCTTCTTTGGCAAACGATCATGCACAGACTCCATCATTGTAGATTTGTGAAAGCATGCTATGGCGATAGATTTTTGGTCACAAAATAATAATTTATGGAAATCATAGATAAACAGACTTCAATGAAATTCTGCTCTAGCCATGGTTTGACGACTTATTTGGGAGGTTGGCATGTTGCAGTGAAGGGCATGATAAATAGAATTGAAAATCTTAAGATGATTTTACTTCTACAAATACATGGCATTCTATGACGAGCTCTCAAGATTATAGAGGTTATTTGGCGAGTTTCACCTTCGAACTTGCTAAAAGTCAACACAGTTGGTATTGTTCTTTAGGTTGCTTGGACTGCCTAGATGTACGAGGGTGTTTAGAATTTCAAGATCCATTATCAAAGGTTGTGTATGTATCCCACTCTATCTCCTCACATGCTTTCGAATAGAGCTTGTAGTAGCAATTCATACGGTCATTTATGCAAGCACTTTTGGATGACATAAGCTTTAGTTGAAATTGGATTATGATTATGTTGTGACCCAATTTCATATCAAATCAATTTTTGTTCCATGGAGATAGTATAGGACCTGGGTTTATTGCTTGGAGAAAGTATTTCACAAGAAATTTCACTATTCTTATATCTAGAGATAAGAAAATATAATAACTGATAGTTTAGCCTCCAAAGCTCGAGTATTTATATTGTGATATGGTGGTGGGAAGTACCACCATTTACAAGTGCTTTTTTTTTCTAATTGTAACAGGAGGCCTAGATTTATGCTGAGGATTTTTTTATAAGAACTCAAATTATTAATTTTTGTTTATTAAATAATATTCGCAGATGATGTACTAGATGATAAGATACTAAATGGAAGTATAAACTGAATTAAAATATCCTGAAGCATCTACTGATGCTAGTCATCTACAACATTCATTAAAAAATATTGACCATGCATGTCCTATAAGCCCTTGTTTTTATGTTTTTATTTGTTTTTTCAATTTTTCAATTTTAGTTATTTAAGTCAAAATTGTTTTTAACTAATGCAGTGAACAAAAAAGAAAAGAAAACCTGTTGTTATTTTTGTCTTAATGATTATTGGTACAAATAGACATAGAAATAACCATTATATATCATCATTGTTTTTTAGATAATTTTCTTTTTCTTCTTAAAGAAATTGTGTTCATAATTTTGTATTAGATAATAGATATTTGTATAAATTGATATGACGTGGGTAAATGAAGGAATTTCAATATAGCTACGATCATGTTGTTGTGAATTCTTTACCAATATACCTTTTTATAAAACAAGTACCATCCAATACATATGCATTTAACTATATGTAACTATATCTGGTTTCATGGTAAATGACTTTAGCATCCTAATTTTCTTAACTTAGTACATGCCACTCAATTGACTCTTTTTCGGGCTAGTCCTGTGGTAATTGTTATTGGTAAATGCTTTTAAGCTAGTTCTCAAGATTTGGAACAGAGAGGTATTTGATAATTTAGATTGTAACGTGGTAGTAGCCTTAACTATCATTGCTGACATACAAAAAGGTAGTGATAGAAATACTATTTTTCACTCACTCCTTTGGTGTTTAAAGTCCCCAAATCCTTTAACTCGCTTAGAAGTGATGGAAAGATTACATAAAATATAGAAATGATAGTTAGTCATATTTTGAGAACTATAAGCAACTTTTCTTGGCCTAGGTGGGTGACGCTCTTGACTTTATTTTAATTAGGACAGTTATGCCTACCTTTGTTACTTCTACGGATAATTATAATTTACGAAGTATACCATCATCAGAGAACATATGTGCCACGATATTCAACACAGACCCTTATAGTGCTCTCATGTTAGATGATTTTAAGGGTAAATTCTTTTAACAGTGTTTAGAAATCATTGTTAAGATGTAAATCAAGAAGTTCAAGACTACTTGAGAATGGGTCATATGCATTCATGTCAAAACTCAAATTTTCTAATTCTTATACCCAAACACCCTTAAGGAAGAACTATTGACCATTATAGACCAATTTATTTAAGAAATTTTATGTTCAAATTAATCACAAAGATCATCGTCAGACATCTGAGAGACGTATGTTTTCGTATTCTGTTCCAAAATTAGTTTGGATTCATTCTAGTCAAAACATTGGTCGTATGGTTGATGCTTCTAAGTACTTCAATGCAATGTAGTTTCCTAGTCGAGAGGGTAATGTTGCCTTCAAAATTGACATCTATAAGGCTTTTTATACCATGTATTGGGACTTCATTTAAAAATGAAATCGTGCTTTCTTAAAAGTAATGCAGTGCTTTGCTTTTAACATCTTTCTAGGTTTGATGTGGGATCTTTTGTATCAACTAGAATTTCAATCCTAGTTAA